>JAKJMR010017938.1:30555-45041 GCA_024449315.1 Daboia siamensis
TCTGTCTATCTATCTGTATAGCATGGTACTCTTTCTAAGAAAACTGATTCTTTTGAAAATAAGTGTAAAAATCTATTTTTACCAAATATTTAAAATGAATAAATGCTTTTGGAAATGTTAAATTCATGTCTACAATCCATCAGCCAGAGCCAAAGATCAAGAGGGTGTTTAAGAAAGAAAAGCAGATATATGTTTAAAATTAAGGAATATTGTACCTCTGCAGCGCATTATAGTCTAGGAATTTTCCATAACAGAATTCTTTTGTACCTTTCTCATAAGTACTCCCTTATATTTTTCCTACAAGCTCTTTTTATTACAGCATATGAAGTGAAGCTTATTTTTACTATATTTAGAACAATCAGGACTCAGAAATAATGAGTAATCTAATGTAAATAACTCTGAGATTTACTAATAGATTCCAATCTACCTCTTGCCCTCCATTCTTCTCAAAAATAACCATAATGCTTAGTTTTGAACAATATGTATTTGCACTGTATGTAGGACTTGAAGCAAATTACTTGTTTAAGTCATTTATAGTGCACATTTAGTTCTCATGTAGTTACACATTAATAAACAAATTTAAAGATCTAATTTACTATCAGACCCATCAGTTCCATGCAACCAAGATAGCCTAGGGTAACACAGCTATGTTTGTTTCCATGGTTTTCAAACATGGAGGAAGCAAGAAGTATAAAATATGGGAAACATCATCTTCTTTCTCTTATACAAAAAAAGAAAAGAAAAAAATCCTAAACCACAATTTAAACTTAGGCAACCATTTAATTTGGAAAGCCTTAGGACATTTAATATATACGGCCAGATGATACCCTCCTGGGCATAACCTGGCATAATAATTTTCCGATTGAAAGTCTTAGATTGTCCTAATTATGTCACAGTATAAACTCAAAATGGTCCCTTTAAAATAGTATATGCTTTATTAGAAAACATACAGCAGCAGAAAAAAATACAGATGAGCATTGCATTTAGCAGAGGACATAAAGGGACTATGAATAGCTTCCTTAAGAATGGAGAGGGAACTTCTGGAAAAATAGTTGTGAGATATCCAAAATTACCTAACATAAGTTAGCATACTTTCTCACTGGCTGCTTACTACCTATGGAAGCCTGAATAGGTTGAATTTATTCAGCCACTCCATCTTGGAGTGGGCTGTGTTTTTCTTCCCACTACCATGTTGCTCTCAGAAAGACTCAGGAGAAATATCTAGCTAGTGCTCTTTCCTGTTTTACTTGAGGGAGGAGGGAAGAGGAGGGAGATGTATTTTCTCAAGCTATACAGCCAAATATATCACTTGGGCTTCCTTCCTAGAGATAGAACATACTAGGATACAATAATTTGTATGTGTGTACTGATTTAATAGATACTTGCTTCTAGAGACTTGCCTACATAGAGGTGGCCATTATAGACTTAAAATCTTAAATGAGACAACTAAAAAAGAAAACAGAACTAAGGAGAAAAAAACAAAAAGCAAAAATATTCCTGTATAAACTCTCAGTGTTAAGATAAAACTGACAACAGCTTGCTATAATTTTAATGTTATAATTCCAGTGCTGCCAACAATTGGCCTTACCATGATGAGAAAGGAAAAAGCTAAGATGGAAAAAGATTCCAAAACTAGATTCTTAATACTGCCAATAAAGTGGCATCCAGTTCCTATGCCTATGTCTGCCTAATGCATCTGCATTCCCCAGTCACATGACTCATTTTGGGTGCATTTGCCACCCTTTTCAGTATCCTGCAGTCATGTGATGTATGATCACAGCCTCACAGCTGTGTAGTCTGCCTGAGCTCCTTGACTCCATCTGTAGAGCTTTTGGTGTCCTTGTCTTGGTTGGATCACATCCTGATAGCTATGGGATTCTCTGGTGCCACTACCCACTGCAGGAAAGCTGGACTTACTAGTTTGATCCACCCACAGCTACTGATGGACCTGGATGGGTTTCAGAGGGAGCTGAGGTTGTTCCTGTTGGTCTGCTGCCTTGATGACTACTTGGAATGGGGGGGTGTCAGTGGAGGCTTTTGATTAGATCATCCCTGTGTGACCTTTTCCCTCTCATGGAAGAGATTCCTTTCTGCGATTTACAGAGGAACTGAGAAAGTTGAAGCAATACAAGAGACATCTAGAGCATTGCTGGGGTTCTACAATGGATGAACTTGACCATACATGGGTTATTGCTATGATTAAGGCTTTCACATATCTCATAATGTTAAGGATGGTGAAGTGCCATTACTTTTCTGCCCTTATTGCATTGACGGCTAACCGTCTTGGATTCCGGTTTCAGCTGACAGTCTGTCTTGGATAAAGGGACTCAGAGAACCATTTGTAAGGTCATGCATAAGAATTTGTTAAGAAACTGTCAGACAACGTTTTTCAAATTTGCTCACAATTGGATGCCAGTCTTGTTATACCATAGCTCCAGAGGAGATACTGGGGACAAAGTCTTGTCCAATTATCTGAACCTCTTGGACCCGATGAAGTGGACAGAGGACTATGTTCAGTCATTTCTTTTTAGATCAGTGCTCTTCCTGACTTGTTAAAGCAAGCTGTGGGGAGGTGGTGGCATATGAATAAGCTCTAGCAGTGGAAAATTCTTCCCTGAGCAAAAGGTTGATCCTTTGTCTCTTAAGGCCTTGGTCTTCCCCCTTCTCAGGAAGCAATTGCTGGACCCAACAATACTTGATAATCTTTGTCCAGTATCCAACCTGGGGTGGGACATGTTAGACTGGTACCATCGCTCTGACCTTTCAGAGCTCCCTCAATACCTTGTTACACTAGCAGGCCAGGAGAACCCAGGGAATTAATGAACTAGTGAGGTGGCTCCATTATTACTAACATTCTTTCATCCATTATTTCTTTTTAGCTATCTTTTATAGTTTTTAATGTTAATCATCATAATCATCACTGCTCTGGAAGATCTGTACAATAGTGCAAGCAAGAACTGGTGGGAGCATAAAATAGAGAAAGTCATAGAAAATGAAGAAGTTAAATTGCTCTGGAACTTTAGAATTCAAACAGACAGACACCTGTCACATAACACCCCAGACTTAACAACTGTCGATAAGAAAGACAAAAAGTCTGGATAGTGGACATGTGTTGGGATTCAGGGTCAGCCTGTGGGTTCGGCAGTTGGGTCGGACGATTCAGAGGAGGAGGAGGGGGGTGTTGGAGAGCTTGCTGAGGATGAGGCTCTGCAGAGCCCTCAGCCAGGCCCCTCCCATCTGGTTACAATGCAGACCCAGCTGTGTGAGCCTGACAGCATGGATGAAGATGACCCACAGCTGGGCCTGTTCAAGGACACCCGACACAGGAGGCAGTCAATCAGGAGTAAACAGAGGAAGGCAATGGGGCACCTCAGAAGGAGGCAGAAGAAGCCACGCCTTGAACTGTTTAAAAGGGGAATGTGTGGGAGGGCTGGTTTGCTGAAGGCAACCGTTTGAATAGCTCCTGTTTCATGGTTCGTGTTTTTGTTTGCTCTGTTTGCTCTGTTTTATGTTAATAAATTTGACAGGCTTAGTTCCAGCCTCTTGCCGTTTTGTAAAGGGGTTATCCCTGCCTTTTCTGCAGGGCCAGTAGTAGGATGGTACAGAACAACATGGTAGTATCCAGAGACAAGAGAGTAGAAGAGAAAGAACTAGAAAAGATAGCAAAATAAAAACACCTGCAAACAGAAATGGAACGACTGTGACAGTATTAGATGCAATCCCAAAACATCTGGATCACCACTTGGAAAACCATCAGCAATGACAAATTCACCATCAGTCAATTACAAAAGGCAGCTTTACTCAGAACAGCTTACAAACATCCAAGATCTGCCTATTCCAGGTCCTTGGAAAGGAACCGATAGATAGAGAAAAATGCCAAATCCAGTCTGAACATCTAGCTGTGAATAATAATAACAATAACAATAACAACAACAATAATAATAATGATACAAAGCTAACATGATTGTTGACAACAAGGGTGCTGAAGAAAGAAAATGAAGGTTTCATTTGGCTACTCAAGAACATGTCCTGCAGATCAATTCCATGAAAGCAAAAATTCAACATATCAGTAACAACAGCAAATGTCACTTATGCAACAAAAAAGATGAAACAGTGGATCATCCTATCAGTGGCTGCAGCAAAATCTCACAAACTGAATGTCTACAACGTCATGATTGAATTGCCAAAATCATACATTGGAAGTTTTGCCAGAGGTTTGGGTTCAAATGCAGCAAAAATTACTGGGAACATTAAATTGACAAAATTCTTGAAAATGAACAGGCTAAGATCTTGTGGGACTTTCAAATCCAAACAGATTCAACATCTGGCCCACAATATGCCTGATATCACTATTATAGAAAAGAAAAAAAGTCTGGTTCATTGATATTGCAATACCAGGGTGTTATGTATTGCACTTGCTTGTTAACACCACGTGGTAACAGCTGGTAGGTTGCGAAAGCAGGGAGCGAGCTAACGGCTCCCAGCATCTCAGACAACCCGTCTCAAGCGCTGTTATTGGTTGCCCCTAGGCTGCAATAGGTTGCTTCAACCCTATTGGCCGCCACCTAGGGGCCAAGGTATAAATTGCTGCAGATGCAGCCCTGTTCTCTAGTTCAGATCCTGCAAGAAATAAACCATGGTCATTGCTGAACTCACTTGCCTCGTCTTCATTCCTGCACAACGAACCCAGTACACAACACTGGTGACAAGGATGGGATCCTGTTTCTTCATCGGAGCTGAAAGTCACTAGGGGAGAGACAGCACACGCCTGGCAGGAAAAGCAATTTCCGCCCCCCACAGTCGGCTAGCAAGCCATATTAGTGACCACACGCTCAGGACCAGTCCCTGAGCAATGGAGAGGCAGCATTAGAAGAAGCAAAAGCCAGCCACGAAGACCAGCAGAATGCCCAAGGTCGGAAGCCTGCGAGAGTTCGACATCAAGAAACCAGAAGGATGGCCCTCTTACCTGTTCCAGGTCGAGAACTACTTTTGGGCAAACCAGATCGCAGAGGACGGACTAAAGGCCACCACGCTACTCTGTGTGTGCGGCCCAGCGACATTCAATCTGGCTGAAAACCTGTTCGTGCCCATGCCATTGGAAGCTCGGAGAACATGTCCAACCAAAGATGTCAGTGATTGCATGGTGCTACGCCTTCGAACAACGAATACAGCAGCTAGGAGAAACCGCATCCAAATACATCATGGCCTTGAGGCAGGCCACACGCCTATGCCAATTTTCAGATGTTGAAGAGCAACTTCAAGACCGGCTTGTCTGTGGCCTCCACAATTGAGACCTGCAGCAAAAACTTTTTGCCAGAGAGGTCCTGTCATTCGCAGATGCTCAGAACAAGGTCATGGCGGACGAAGCTGCTGGTGGAGCCATCTGACCAATCCGGCCTGCCAAAATGATGCAACATGAAGAAGCTGTCCACCATGAGGACGCCAAACTCACCGAGGAGTCAGAAGAAGACGCCGAAGTCGACAAGCTGCACAGACAGCCCGACCCACAGCACCGCAACAGCAAGCAGCAAGAGACTAATTACAAGGCAGATCCCTTGCCTAGATGTCCAGGTTGTGGTGGCCACCACCAATGCTCGGACTGCAGGTTCTGGACAGTCATGTGCCAGCCTGTGAGAAAACCAGCCAAATCGCAGCAATCTGCAGAGGTCGCCAGAGGGACCGGCCATCGCATTGCCAGTTGGACAATCCAACCAGGAGAGGTACCGGGGCCCTGGGGCCATTCAGCATGTGTTTTTGCTCAAGCCGCCAACACGTATGTCACACTGGGGCCCGACACCCCCTTAAACCCAAGTATAGACTCCAGGTGGAGTGCAAGGGGTCCTCTGTAAGATGGAGCTGGACACAGGCTCTGCCATTTCCATTATTTCTCTGGACACATTTAATTCCATGTGCAGTTTCAGTAGGAGATGGGCCAAGCTGAGGCCCTCTGACATACTTTTAACAGATTTCCAGAATGCCAAAGTTATAGTCAAGGGTGAAGCCACCTTGGCAATTAAATTTAAAGGGTTTTTGGGGCACCTGGATGTTGTGGTAGTAGGGGGCCAGAGAACGAGCCTAATTGGGCTCGATTGGTTTGATGCACTAGGCATCCAAGTAACCGGTATCAACCGGACACAAGTTGCGAGTCTAGCGTCAGTTTGCAAGGACTTTGCAGACGTATTTGATTCAGCCCTAGGAACTTACACAGGCCCGCCAATAGCATTTAAATTAGACCCAAACGTGGTTCCCATCAGGATTAAGCCTTGTAGGGTCCCTTTGCCCTCAAGCACAAAATTGACATGGAACTAGACAAGCTTGTGGAAAAGGGCGTGTTGCAAGCAGTAGATGGTGGGGAGTGGGAAACTCCTATTGTAACACCACTTAAAGCCAATGGGGAAGTCAGAATATGCGCAGACTACAAATGTACAATTAACCGGGCCCTTAAACAGCATGCATACCCAGTCCCAATGGTGAGCCACATCCTGGCATCTTTGCAGGGTGGCACCACTTTTACAAAATTAGATTTGCTGCAGGCCTATCAGCAACTACTTGTTGATGAGGCCACGGCTGCAGCACAGACAATTGTGACCCACAGGGGGGCTTTCAGAGTAAAGTGCTTGCAATTTGGGGTCAGTGTAGCCCCGGGCATTTTTCAGGGAATCATGGAATGCACACTCAAAGGCATCCCAGGGGTTTACCCCTATTTTGACGACTTGCTTATTGCAGGAGAATCCACAGAAGTGCTAGCAAGGAGACTCAGAGCCGTTCTGCAGAGGCTGTGTGAAGCAGGCCTCAAACTAAAAAAGAGCAAATGCAGAATTGGGGTTCCCTCGACTGAATTTTTGGGTTTTTGCATTGATGCCAATGGCATTCACCCAGCTGAGTCTAAAGTAAAGGCCATTCAGATGGCACCTAGCCCTAAAACAAAAGAAGAGCTGCAAGCATTCTTGGGCCTCCTCAACTTCTACCACGCATTCCTTCCTAACAAGGCCGCAGTGGCAGAGCCACTTCACAGGCTCTTAGATAAAAAAGCTTCTTGGAAATGGACCAGCATTCACGAAAAAAGTTTTCAGGACCTGAAGGCACTTCTGTCGGTCAGTTCCACTATCACTCATTTCAGAGAGTCTAAACCAGTCTGTTTAGCATGTGACGCATCCCCATATGGAGTGGGGGCAGTTTTGAGTCACTTAGAGAAAGATGGAACCCAGGCCCCCATTGCATTTTATTCAAGGATACTGTCCTCTGCTGAGCGTAACTATGCTCAAATTGACAAAGAGGCATTGGCCACTGTAGCTGGAGTTAAAAAATTCCATGACTACTTATATGGCAGGGATTTCATGGTCTTCACAGACCACAAACCATTATTGGGGTTATTCACCACAGACAAACAGACACCCCACATATTATCCCCCAGAATGCTGAGATGGTCTATTTTTTATCAGCTTACACGTTTAAGCTGATTCACAAACCCGGCAAAGAAATGGGCCATGCAGACTGCCTGAGCAAGCTTCCACTGCCACAAATCAAACCAGACTGGGCCCCAGCGGCCCGTGTATTGTCCATCTAGGACTTGCCAGAATTTCCTCTCCACGCAGGGGACATAGCTGCAGAAACAGCAGCTGATAAGACACTAAGTAGAGTACTTTCTTGGGTACACAGAGGATGGCTGAAAAAAAAGCCCAGGGCCTGAATTCCAGAGTTATTTTACTAAAAGACATGAGCTATCAGCTCACAAGGATTGTATCCTATGGGGGAACAGGGTCATAGTCCCCACGTCACTAAGAGACAAGGTCTTACAATCACTACATGAAGGTCATCCAGGTATTGTCTGTATGAAAGCTTTAGCTAGAAGCTACTTATGGTGGCCAGGTTTAGACAAGTCCATTGAAGCCCAGGTGCATGATTGTTATACATGCCAGCAATCAAGGCCTGAAATGCCACACGCTCCAATTCATAGGTGGGAGGAGACTCACACTCCCTGGTCTAGAATACACATAGACTTTGTTGGGCCCTTTCAGGGACAGCTCTTTCTTATAGTGGTCGACAGCCACTCTAAATGGCTTGAAGTAATTTCAGTTGCTAACATGACTACTGCTAGGACTAGCCAGGTGCTTAGGAAACTCTTTGCCACACATGGGCTGCCAGACGTCATATATCTGACAATGGAGCCCAGTCTACAGTGGCAGAATTTCAGGCATTCATGAGAGCAAACCTCATCAGGCACGCAATGTCGGCCCCATTTCACCCTTCTTCTAATGGTCAAGCCGAATGGATGTTCCAGACCACAAAGGAGTCACTGAAGCATATAGTGACTGGGGGCTGGCGTCACAGATTGGCAGATTTTTTACTTTGCCAGCTATCCACGCCCTGCATGGCTACAGGGAAAAGCCCAGCAGAGCTGTGCTGGGGGAGGCAACTGATCACGAAACTGGACAAGTTGCATCCAGATAGGGTGGCAGCAGAGGTTTCGTGCCCAAAACCCCCAAGGGGGCTGCAAGTGAGCGATGGGGTGTGGGCCAGGAACTATGGGCATGGGAATTTGTGGGTGCCTGGAAAAATTACTAAAATGTCAGGCCCCCTCTCTTACAAAGTGGGGCTGGAAGGTGGGCGAGTTGTACGGCACCACATAGATCAGTTTAGGAAGCGTTTTCCTGAAGAGCCACTAAATGAGGATTTTGTCATAAGTCCTTACTCAGGTCCACAAACTGGCAACCAAGCCGGCCCATGCATAGACCCTGAAGGCTCACACAGCCCAAGCAACGAGGAGTTGGCCATAGAGGAGGGGAGCCCGGAAATGCAACATGGGTCCCCTGATAGAAAAAGCCAACCTGATGGCTACAGCCGCTGTGTTAACTCGGCTGAACAAACTGACACTGGGACGGGCCAACCTGGAAAGGCCAACCAAAGAGCACCAAGCCACTCAGAATCACTTGAACTAAGAGACACTGATCTACCCAGCCTGGCGGGCTAGCTGGTAAGCCAGAACGTGCCTGGGTCCCCCAGGCATTCCACAAGGCCACGCAAACCTCCTGCTTATCTGAAAGATTTTTTTCTGTAATAATAAAGCTATAATGTTGTAAGTACTTATTGTGCTGCTAAGTGGAACCTATTCACATCAGTGTTAAGTCTTTGTAAAGTGTATTGCTGTAATTACTATTGTTGCTATAGTGTTGTTCGTTCTAAGAGAGGAGGGGTGTTATGTATTGGGCTTACTTGTTATCACCACGTGGTAACGGCTGGTAGGTTGCGAAAGCAGGGAGCTAGCTAACGGCTCCCAGCATCTCAGACAACCTGTCTCCAGTGCTGCTATTGGTTTCCCCTAGGCAGCAATATGTTGCTTCAAACCTATTGGCCGCCACCTAGGGCCCAAGGTATAAATTGCTGCAGATGCAGCCCTGTTCTCTAGTTCAGATCCTGCAAGAAATAAACCATGCTCTTTGCTGAACTCACTCGCCTCATCTTCATTCCTGCGCAACAAACCCAGTACACAACACAGGTGATGCACGAATTGAAGAAAAATAACTAGAAAAAAATAATGAAATACTGTGATTTGCAAATTGAAGTTGAGCAATTGTGGAGAAATCAATGGTTGTACTAGTAGTAATAGGAGCCCTTGGAGCAATACTCAAAGGGTTGCCTAGATACATGGAAATTTAGAACTTATCAAACCTGAATATTCTAACATTGCAAAAACCACCTATATACTCAAATGCTACCTAAACAGCTCTTAGATCCTTAGTTAGAACTTGAACTGTTAAGTTTTTACCAGTCCCAGACTATGAGTCCAATTGAAAATTAAATTGGAGGAGGAGGAGGAGGAGGAGGCACTCTCTCCTCTGCCTCAGGAAGAACAAAGCCCTCTAACTAAAGAAGTAATTGAAACAAAGAATAGTTGAGCATCTAGGACAACACAAAAACATGTGAATAAGGCTGCCTGCAATGAACCTTGTCCAAAGAAACAGTAGCACAAGCTTTAAAGGATGCAAATACTGCAATATCAAGTATAAACACCAACTAACTGCAAGAAACAAACCAAGTAATGTACAGCACAGCTGCAGTTATAACTGAATACTTGGGGTGCAATATCAACAAATAAAAAAAACCAAACAGTGTGCCACAAAAATAAGAAAATAAGAAAATAAGATCAGCAAGTTGATATCAGATGCAAGCAAGCTAGAACAGATAAAAGAAAAGATGTTGAAGAACAAGATCAAAGAATACCTAATCAAGAAATACCACTTCAAAACAAGGAAGATCGAGGAAACACTGGAAATAATACAGGAGCATACTAACAGCTGTAGTGAAGATCAGCAGATATGAAGCTCGAATTTTAAATTATAGGCAGAACCTCCAATTTTAATCCAATCTGAAAAGTTTCTACCAATCCATCAATGGAGAAACTGCAGAGAGTCAGTGTGTACCTGACAAGGAAGAAACTGAGTTCTGGGCACAGATATGGGCTAACCCAAAGAAATATAACAAGGATGCAGCTTCGTTAAAAGAGGTGGATAAGAAAGAAAAGAAATTGAAATAGAAAAAAAACCTAATAATAACAGCAGAAATGGTAGAGAAAAGACAAGGAGGATGAAGAATTGGTCAGTATCAGGTTAAGAAGAATTGCATAGTTTTTGGTTGAAATATCTACCTGGTCTATACCTACTTGTTGCCAAGCAATTTAACAACATATTACAAGGAAGTGAAATTGAAGAGTGACTAATATCTGGCAGAACCTACCTGATAATGAAAGATCCAGCAAAAGGGACAGCACCAGGCAACTACAAGCCAATTACTTGCTTATCAACTATGTTCAAATTGTTAACTCATACGGTAGCTGAAGTAGTCCAACAGCATCTAGTTGAACACAATCTCTTGAGCACAAAGGAAACTGCCCCAATAGCAGAGGAACAAAAGATCTAACTGACAAAATGATTTTGGAAAACTGTAAGAAAAGGAAGACCAACCTGAATGTAGCATGGTTTGACTACAAAAAGCATTTGATTTTCTGCCACGTGACTGGATAATCAAGTACCTAGAAATAACAGAAGTCAGTAGAAACATCAGAAAGTTTGTGCAAAGATTAATGGCACAATGGAAAACACAGTTGCATGTCAATGGTGAGAGACTGAGAGAGGTTAATATCAAGAGAAATATTTCAAGGAGATTCATTATCACCACTGCTATTTATCATTGCACTGTTTCCTCTGTCAAAAATACTGAATACTCCAGGTCATGGCTATCAAACACCAAAAACATCTGCCAAACTATCCCACCTCCTTTACATGGACGATCTGAACCTGTATGGAAAAACACTACCTGAAATAGAAGCACTGCTCAACACTGTCTGTATATATAGCCAAGATATTGGAATGGAATTTGGATTGGACAAATGTGCCACACTTACTATCAAACAAGGAAAACTAGTGAAAACTGAAGGAATCAAGATGCCCCATGAAAATAAAATTTCAAGTCTGGATGAAAATGATTACTACAGATACCTGGGTATCCTTCAAGCTGACAACATCAAGCACACTGAAGTCAAGAAAAAGATTAGAGGTGAATACATCAAGAGAGTAAAGAAGATCATAAAATCCAAACTCATTGGAGGAAATACCATGAAGGCAATCAACACCTAGGCAATTCCATTCATTAGATACACAGCTGGAATAGTGGACTAGACTCAAGCAGAACTAAAGCAATGGATAATGACAATGAATCATGCCCTTCATCCTCACAGCGACATTGACTCTACCTACCAAGGCAAATAGGTGAGCGTGGAATGTTGCAAGTAAATCAGATGGTTGAAGAAGAAAAAAGGACTTTGGAAGAATATTTGAAGAACAATGAAGAAGATGCACTGAAGTTAGTATACCAGGAAGGCTAACTGACTACTGGAGAGACCAAACTGGCCTACAAAAAAGATCAAATGAAGTTCAGAATGGAGGCATGGGAAGACAAAGCACTACATGGCCAGTACATTAAAGAAATAGCTGGGAAAGCAGATAATAACAAGACCTGGCAATGGCTAAGAGCAGAAAAATTGAAAAAAGAGACAGAGGGGCTAATCCTGGCTGCTGCAAGAAGATCGCACAGACTGATTATAAACAGCGATATGACAAAGTAGCAACAATGGTGCATTGAAAGATCTGCAAGAAATAACAATTACCTGCATGCAAGAACTTGTGGGACGATAAAATATAAAAAGTAATAGAAAATGAAAAACTTAAGTTGTTCTGGGACTTTAGAATTCAAACAGACAGGCACCTGCCACATAACACCCCAGACTTAACAACTGTCGATAAGAAAGACCAAAAAGTCTGGATAGTGGATGTGGCAGTGCCTGCAGATAACAGAAGAGAAACAACTGGAAAAGATAACAAAATACAAAGGCCTACAAATAGAAATAGAATGACTGTGGCAAAGACAAACATGGGTAGTACCAATAGTAATAGATGCCTTGGGTGCAATCCCAAAACAACTGGACACCACTTGAACACCATTGGCATTGACAAATTCACCATCAATCAATTGCAAAAGGAGGCTCTACTGTGAACAGCTTCCCATCCTGCAATGATCTGCCTATCCCAGGTCCTTGGTAAGGACTAGAGAGATAGACAAAAATGCCAAACCCAGTCTGAACATCTGGCTGATTGTGTGATGATCAATAACAACAACAACAACAAAAACAATAATTGGAAGCTTTGCCAGAAGTTTGAGTTTGAATGCAGCAAAAATTCCCGGGAACACTAAATTGACAAAGTTCTTCAAAATGAACAGGTAAAGATCTTGTGGGACTTTTGAACCCAAACAGACATATTGTCCACAACACACCTGACATCACTATTATAGAAAAGAAAAAAGTCTGGTTCATTGATATTGCAATAGTAGGTAATGCACGAATTAAAAAAAAAACAACTAGAAAAATACCACGATCTGCAAATTGAAGTTGAGCAATTGTGGAGGAAGAAATCAATGGTTGTACCAATAGTACTAGGAGCCCTTGGAGCAATACCCAAAGGGATGCCTAGATACATGGAAATTTAGAACTTATCAGACCTGAATATTCTGACTTTGCAAAATCCACCCTACTCAGAACTGTCTATATACTCAGATGCTTCCTTAACAGCTGTTATTTCCTTTGTTAGGACTTGAAGTGTTAAGCTTTTACCAGTCCCAGACTGTGAATTGAATTGAAGATTAATAATAATTATAATAAATAAATTGTTAATAATAATAATAATAATAATCACAATCGCAATCATAATACCATCAAACATCCAGATCTGCCTATTCAGCTCCTTGGAAAGACTCGATAGGTAGATAAAAATGTCAAAGCCAGTCTGAACATCTGGCTTAATGTATTAAATAATATCAATATTATTACTATATTAGAGAGGCACATTTTGTGAGAGAAACAACTAAATAATTTGAAAAATAAATAAAATATGCAGTTTGGATTTGGGGAATGTGGCATATAAATACAATAAATAAATAATACGATAATAAAATCAGGAAAATGACCCCATATTGAAAGGAAGAAATAATTATCCAGACATCAGATCAAAACACATTTCTTAGGCAGATGGTTTACATACATCATTTATCATGCATATAGTTTAGTGGCTCAACAGTTCATCATAGTTCTAGAAAAATAATATGCTGAATCCTTAGTACTACATACAGTATATTGAGTTGAATAGTCTATATGGTATTCCTTTCATGACCATCAAAACCTATTGTACCTAGAAAGCTTGAGTGAATCTCTATTGTTTTTATTAATAGAAGTCTGATCCTTCTGGAATGTGTATCGAAAAAAACACATTGTACTATTTTCATTCTCAAAGCAACTGTTGTTGAGTGACATTATCAGTTGGAATTATTAAATGGTATACTATGAAAACATTTATTACCACAAACTGTATGAATGCATCCAAGTTCTTCAGATTACATATCTAAAAATATGGATCGCTAGAGCTGAAACGTCAGATAATTGGGAATGACTATAAAAGGGAAAAATGGTAGAGAGAGCAAACCTAATTCTTTATCAGAACACTTCAATAGTTTAATATTTCTAAGTCTCTGTGGGGAAAAAAATCTAGATTTAATCAAGACTTTAAGTTTCACATTTAAAAAAAAATAAAGAAAGAAGAATAAACATTTTCCCTTACATATAAAACTCAACCATCATTCTTAATTTCCAAGGCTTTTCTGGCATATCTCCTCTGTCATTTATTTTCCTGATATGGGATTATCATGCTGGGAAAAGCTGGAGCAGAGTTTGTTTTTCTTTCCTGCCTATTTTCCAAATCAATACATTATGGATATATCATTGGTTCAGGTTTTCTTAGGCCTCACAGCCGTGAGAACTTGGCTTGACCTTTTTCCGTGCTACATGATATCTAATGCCTGACAGACATGATTCATAGTACCCAATTGCATTGATCCTCAAGTTAAGTTTCGCTTTCCCTGAGTTAGGTTTCTATTCTGCT
>JAKJMR010017939.1:0-15278 GCA_024449315.1 Daboia siamensis
CTCAGCCAGTCATAAAGTCATAAAAGGGCCAAGTTTGAAGACCCCTGGCCTAGAGTAAGAAAAAATCTCTCTTATATTTACCTGTAGATACCACAATGTTTTGCCACTTCTGCCCTTTTAGTAGTTATTGTTTTCAACCAAATAATTATAATATTAGAAAGGATTTCCTAAGTCAATGTCTCGCCTTCTCAGGAGGATATGGATTTTAAACAGGGTCTTAAAATCTATACCTTTTATGGAATTTAACTATGCATTTTAAGAGGGCTCTGGGTAAAATGCTCTCAAATGTTCACCTAATGTAAGAGAGGTCTAGAGCAACAAAGATGATGAGGGGCCTGGAGGCTAAAACAAGAATGGTTGCAGGAATTGGGTATGTCTAGCTTAATGAAAGAAGTACCTTGGGTGACATTATAGCAGTGTTCCAGTATTTGAGGGGCTGCCTCAAAGAAGAGGGGATCACCCTATTCTCCAAAGCACCTGAAGGCAAGACAAGACGCAATGAGTGGAAACTAATCAAGGAAAGAAGCAACCTAGAACTAAGGAGAAACTGTCTAACAGTGAGGATATTTAACCAGTGGAACGACCTGCCTCCAGAAGTTGTGAATGCTCCATCAGTGGAGATTTGACAGCAATTTGTCTGAAATGGTATATAGGGTTTCCTGCCTGAGCAGAGGTTTGGACTAGAAGACTTCCAAGATTCCTTTCAACCCTGTTATTCTGTTTTCTAAGAATGCCTAGATGAAGCCCAGAGGCATTATTTACATTAAAGATGATGGCAGAGGCTGGTTGCAATGGAGATCCTATTTTAATTACTTCTAAGAGATGAAATAGAAGCTGAACTCCTATTGGAAGATCAGGATGCCATTGATCTGGCCCTTCTAGAGACCCCATCAGGAAGCCAGCTGCTGAGTAGCTCCTCACAAGGAACAGAAGAACAAAAAGCTTTGATGGTTGGACTAGAAGACTTCCAAGGTCCCTTCCAACTCTGTTATTCTGAATTTATATAGTGATGACAGAACTGATGTCTTTCATAATGGTTGTTGTCTGATAATATCCATCACAACTGTAAACTGGATAAGCCTTTGTGTTTTATTTTCACCCTGGACTCTATTGCAGTATAAGTAAAAGAGAACCCACATTCTCCTTCTTTATCTGTATCATATTTTTTGGCTTATCATTTCCAAGTCAACAAAAATACATTTATTGCTTTCAAAATACCAGCCTAAATTCATTATAAATGAGCAAGGGAAGATTCTATCTAAACCATTTACAAATGAAATCTGTTGCTTTAAATACTAGTAAAACACATTTGGGAAGTCACTGATCTGTTAGTAAGTTGTTGAAAAAGAAATGAAACAAGCCAAAATAAAGCTACTAGAGAAGTAGGTCACTTCAAACATGTTCAGGGAATTACTTAATCCAATGGGTTTTTCTTTTCAGTATTTTTTTACTATTAATATATTTGAGGGATTCACTTTTATCATTCCCATGGCTTTATTCTCCTTAAAGGAGAACAGTGATATAAAAACAGTGTCTCAAATATTAACATCTTAAGTAATCATTGAAACATGTAGAATTTCTTGAGCCATACAGGTAGAAGACCTAAGAAGATAAGAAGTTATGATGGGCCACAAAAAAGGTACAGCTGGTCCTCAATAATAATAACAATAATAAAGTTGGAAGGGACCTTTAAGGTCTTCTAGTCCAAATCACGGCTCAGGCAGGAAACCCTATATCATTTCAGACAAATGGTCCTCAACTTACAACAGTTCATTTAATGAGTGTTCGAAGTTACAACAGACTTATGATTTTTTTCACACTTATGACTGCTGCAGCATCCCCATGGTCACATGATCAAAATTCAGATGCTTGACAGCTGAGTCATATTTATGACGTGAATCCAGGGATCATATGATCATGTGTGTCCAGAGATCAGTGTCCAGGGATCATGTGATCATCTTTTGTAACCTTCTGACAAGCAAAGTCAATGGGGAAGCCAGATTCATTTAACAACCGTGTCATTAACTTAACAACTGCACTGATTCACTTAACTGTCTCGCTTAGCAACACAAATTTTGGGCTTAATTGTAGTCATAAATCAAGGACTACCTGTACTTGTGATCTGGATTTGAAGTCCCTGTGTCACCCTCACCCACCCCCATTCATAAGATAGGTTTTCAACCACTCAGCATTTATTTATTTGCCAGTATACTGCAATCATGTGAATGTAGTTTATAACAGTTTTTTGTCGGAAACTAGCATTTCCTTCCAATTTCTATGGAAAACTGCCAATTTTGGACAATGGATAGACTTAACGACTGCTGCATTCATTAACAACCACTCTGTTTGCTTAGCTGCTGCTGCAAAAAAGAGTCATAACATTGGGTTAATCACACAGGTACCTCAATTTACAACCATCATGACATACAACAGAAATTGTAGGCTCTATTATGGTTGTAAGTCAAGGACAGCCTGTACATGAAGTCTTATAGCCTGTAATGTTCTTATATAGGGCCACATTTTAGAGATGGAGCCATATTTGAACCCACTGTCGGTTGTCATTAAGACAGTTATGCAGTCTTTTACTTAAAGAATTGATACCCAAATTGTTATTTTTTTCCTATTTATTTTTTCCTTTTGGACTGTACTTCAGTCCTTCATACCAGTGTTTCTCAACCTCACCAACTTTAAGAGATATAGACTTCAACTCCCAGAATTCCCCAACCATCACACTGGCTCAGAGAATTCTGGGAGCTGAAGTCCTCACAATTTAAAGTTGCTGAGATTGAGAAACTAAGTCCCCTGACTTCTGCTTCCCATTTTTAAAGATGCGGGATTTCAGTGTTTAAGATCTACAAGACTCCTACAACCGAATCAAGGACTACCTGTACTTGTACTGGGCTGGATTGTTGAAGTTAGAAAACAAAGAATAACAAAGAATAACAAACTACTTCAGGTCCCTCTGTCCTGAGTGCACAATATGTGCTGCTGAAATCATTGTTATAGTTATACCAAGCTTTATTCTGTTATACAGATTTATGCTGTCCTACACCCATGTAATGCTCCTCCTCTCCTTTTAGACTTTTGAGGGGGTTTTTATATAATTCTCTTTAGATTTTTAATATATTTTTGATCTTGATGTATTTTCTATGCTTTCTAATTGACTGTATCCCTCCTTCCTTTTGCTGATCTTTAACTGTAATAAAGATTTGATTTGTAGCGCACGTATGCAATGAATTTGTTGCCAGACGTTTACTTATTTGATTCATGCCCTGTCTTTCATTCAGAAGTTTGAGGCAACATAAATAATGCTCCTTTTTTTACTGTATATATCTATTTAGGTGATGCTAAATAATGATGGACTATACGAAGTCATGGATTAACAGCTATCCGAGTCTACAAATCTTGATGAATATTGTATTCAGACCAAAAGGCAATGTGTTTTAAATACTAGTTGCTTTGAAATAACTCTTGCAGACTATATGAAGCAGATAAAGTGACTTGGATTATGCATATTTACCCCTTAAATATACCTTTCCCCAGGATAGTTTCACAGCTGCAGCCATCTTGGCAAGAGATGCAGCTGTTTTAAGAAGTTGCAGATAGGAGCTACATAAGTGCTGTTTTTCAGCTGTTTCTGCTGTCATATCTATCTTTGCCAAAATATACCAGTCCAAACGCTGAATTATTCTGGGTGGGGTCCTCATTGTACAGGAGTATGAAGATGGCCTTGAAGAAAGAATTTGACAAATTCCTTCTTAAACAGCCAATCTTTTTAACCTTGTTAACCAACAAATAACCTGGATAGAGAGGAGGTGATGAGGAAGAAACTCAAGACTGGTCCACCTTGATTCACTTTGGTATGAGAGAGAGAGAGAGAGAATATGTCAGCCTTCCAAGATTCTGTCCTTTAACAATAAAGTAGAATTCCAGTCACATTGTCTAATTGATAAGCCCTCCTTCCATGAAATGTCTTGAGCCATTATCTGCCCCTTTCTTTTGGGAGTCCCAAATAGCCTTGAAAATGTGGCTGTGCAAGAAAACATTTGGCAACAACGAGGCCAGACCTATTGTCAGCCCCACTAGGTAGAACAGACCAGGAAATCCAATTTACAGAAATAAAACATTATTATTAAAAAAAAACACATTTTATTGAAATTGGCTATATGAACAGAATCTTGCAAGTCTGATTGTGTTGCACCTCCTCATATCTACTGAATGAGGAAGACATCTGCCTGAATCGCTTCCAAATGTTATCTCACCCTTCTGAATTTTTTTTAAAAAATGCTTCAGCCCCTTTAGCCGAGATAACAGTTCCTGCATGATTCTATCAGGTCTTTCTTGCTTATTCTGTACATCCAGCTTCAATGAGTAACTACCATTAGCAGATACCCTGTTCAGAAAATATGGAGAGAAGAGCAATTAAATATGATAAAGGGTCTGGAGGCTAAATTGTATAATGAACGGTTGAGGGAGCTAGGTATGTCTAGCCTAATGAAAAGAAGATTAGGGGCAACATGATAACTGTCTTCTAGTACTTGAGAGGCTATTATAGAGAAAAGGGGATTGACTTGTTCTCCAAAACTTCAGAGGGAAGGACAAGAAGTAACAGGTGGAAAATCATTAAAAAGAACTCCATCCCAGAAATAAGAAAATTCCTGCCACTGAGAACAATTAACCAGTGGAACGGCTTTCTTCCCAGAGTTGTAGGTGCTTTGTCACTGAAAATTTTCAAAAATAGACTAGATATAGGGTCCAAAATGATATAGGGCCATGGTGGCAAACCTATGGCGCGGGTGCTACAGGCGGCACGCAGAGCCCTTTCTGTGGGCACGTGCACCGTCACCCTAGTCCTAGGCCTTCAGCTGGGTTTTATAAAACATTTTCGCTTTAGGCCCCCACCTCTGTGTGCAAAACAAAAAAAGGTTCAATCAGTCAATTTCAACTTCTTGCGGGGAAAAAAAAGATCTCACAAAATTGAAACTGATTGATTGAACTTTTTAGTCCCACCCAGTCTGCCGTTACCACTGCAGCCACCGACCACCCAATTGGCCACACCCACCCAATGGCCACACCCACCCGGCACCCGACGATACATAAGTGGGTTTTGGGTTGCAGTTTGGGCACTCGGTCTCTAAAAGTTTCACCATTTAGGGTCTTCTGCCTTGAGCTAAAAGACCTCCAAAGTCCCTTCCATCCCTATATTCTATGCTTGATATTGTTTTGATGATCATGAGTCTGTTTTAACATATATATTTTTGTTGTTGCTTGATATAAGTTGTGCAGAGCCATTTGGAACTGAGGGGCATATATAACTAAAAATGCTGACCTTTATTCTCAATATTTAAAAAAATATCAAACTCCTTAGAAATATGCCACCATATCTCCTTTTGTATGTGTCACAGAAGTTTTCCTCCTGTGGCTTTACTATGTAAAGGGCACCCCTCTTAGTTTTGCCAGTCATAATACTCTATCAACTGATGAAACCCAATTCACCAAGTTGTAGCCAATTGCGGTAATCTGAAAATTATAAGCAACCAAAGGTTAATATATAGAGAAGCATTTTTTTTAAAAAAAAGGAACAAAAATATAAAGCCTACTGCTAACGGCAGAGCAAACCCAGTTGTATTTAAAAGGTGGCAATATATATTGAATTTAGAATGCTAGCTATGGTGTTTTTTTAAAAAAAAATGGGTTTATTGTGAAAAATATTGAGAAGCACATCTCCCACTCCACTAAAATACTGTAGCCAAAACCCCGAGAATCTTAATAACAAAAGCTTTTGGGTTGCTTTGTAAGAACGTAGTAAATACATGTTTGCTAATGCAGAGGTTGGCAAATTTCAAGCTTGTAGAATTTACTTTTTTTTTTTTATTAGAGCCTAGAGGATTACTAGGAAGAGGTAGGGGCAAATTGATAGGGAATTACAGCATAGAATGTCTCCAAACACTTATATAAGTCAGTAATTTGCTTTCCTATGAGAACTAAGTTTAAATCCTTTTGTATGAGTGTTCATGTTGGATCCCAAGCTGGAATGCCTGAGAAACTTCATTTCAGAAATATTCAGAAATATTGTCCAGCCACACTTCAAAAACCTATAAGACTAGCAAGATGCACATATGCAAAAATTGTAATTTCTCAGAAATCTGTGACTCGCCTCCCAAGTGAAAAAAGAAAATAAGGCATCTACCTAGTATGAAAAAATTACATTAATTAATTAATTACATTAATTGTACAGCAATACAACAAATGTATGAGTTAATGTAAAATAAACAGAAAAATATCTTATATTAGACTGAACTAGACTATATTAGATGAATGGAATGGAATGGAATGGAATGGAATGGAATGGAATAGAATAGAATAGAATAGAATAGAATAGAATAGAATAGAATAGAATAGAATAATTGACCAAGTGTGACACACAAGAATTTGTCTCCAGTGCATAAGTTCTCAGTGTACATACAAGTCACATGTGATAAATCATGATCATAAACATAATACAATCATCATACTCAGTGATAATAATAAGATACTAAATAAAAGCAATCTAATTTCTAAGGAGAAATAAATTGCAAGAAGTATGAGTACTACAAAAGATATTTAGAAATACACATACACACACATTAGAGAAATATATATGAAAGAACAAATAGGTTTCCATGCTGATTTCTTTGCCAGATAAGTATATTTCACACATTCTATTAGCCCTTTGAGGTAGTCCAGATAAGTACAACTCTCAGTCCTAATTCTATTTTTACTCTGAAATTATATTAACATTATCTTGCAATACTGAAGGGTGCTGCTTCTTTCCTTTTGCTCTCTGGAAAACAGCTTCCCACACCTCCTTTCCTTTGGCTGGCTGAAATATCTAGATAACTAGTTTTCTAGTTTGTGGCTTTTCCTCGTGTCTCCCAAGGTCCTTCTCACATACCATTACACTTTCCATGTTTTAGAACATCCTAACCTGAATGGAGATAAGTCTTCTGAAAACAACATAAAAGTATCAGTTGACCCTGACGCAGGGGTGTCCAACTTTAAGACTTCTGGAGTTCAATTCCCAGAACTCTCCAGCCAGCGTGAATTGCTCGTTCAATACTAGGCATTACTGGGGGGGGGGGAGTATTGGACTCTGAATTCCAAAAACATTGTCTCTTTTGATTCAGTAAGTATAGTTGTCTGTTCCCAAAAGCCACAATAAATAAATCTAACTCATGGATGAGAAAGTTTAGCTGATTATGAAAGTTAGATCAAAATATAAGCTGTAGATTGAACATAACTGGTAGCCAATGGCCAATATCTATAGCTTTTTTTAACATGGAAGATTCTTGCACTCTTAGAAAAGGTCCTCTTAAATGGAAGCTTCTTTCCATGATCACAACTCTTCCAACAAAATTCTAACTGTCAGTGAGATCTAAGAACTCAAATGCCACTCTAAAACTGAAGTTATATTGGTGGTAGTAGGTCTGAATTTCTGCACAAGGTTCATGAGCATTGTGGGGTCCCTGATATTTCTTGGAAACCTTCTCACTCTTCTTGCAATTATGTAGCTGTGTGAGAGCTGGTATATATGTATGCATGCAGTTAGGTAGGTAGATATGTAGGTAGGTAGATAGATAGATAGATAATACATAGATGACCTAGATTGTTGGGGGCAATATGCAAATAATGCTTCTACATTTTAAACTGCCCAGAGAGTGCTGTAAAGCGCTATGGGGCAGTATATAATCTTAAATCCTATAGATCAGTCATGTCAAACTTGTGACATCACATGATGTCACACGATATATCGTAGCTTTTTTCCCATTGCTGGCAATGGGGTGAGTGCAATTTCCTGGTGACACATCCGGCCCACAGGCCAGCAGTTTGACATTCCTGCTATAGATAGATAGATAGATAGATAGATAGATAGATAGATAGATAGATAGATAGATAGATAGATAGAAAGATAGATACTGATAGATAGATAAATAGACAGGTGAGGCTACAAATTGTGTTAAATTATATATTAATTATATATACATTTAACACATATCTCCCTTGCTTCTCAGCTAACAAAGAGAGAGAGAGAGCCTGTGGCCTAAAGGTTAGAACAATTGCCTAATGTGCAATCAGCCCAGGTTCGAATCTCAGAAGGGTATGGCTGACTGATGAGAACAAATAAGTTTGAAATGCATATCAGTCTCCCTTTAATTCTTTGCCTGTGGTGGCCTTGGGTTAGGCTGAAACAGGAAATAAGATTTGTCCCATATTTGGGGCCTAGCAAACATTTAACATATATACATATACATATATATATATACATATCATATCGGTCTCCCTTTATTCTTTGTTAGCAAGCCAAAAAATTTACACAACTATGAGCTGCCACTGCTGTGGCTACTGCCTGTAGATGGCCTTGGGCTAGGCTGAAACAGGAAATAAGATTTGTCCCATGTGTGGGACTAAGCAAGTGTATTCTGAATGCTTAACATATATATATGATATGATCATTTCAAACTTATTTGTTCTCATCAGTCAGCCATACCTTTCTGAGATTCAAACCTGGGCCGACTGCATCTTAAGCAGTTATTTTAACCCCTAGGCCACAGGCTCTCTCTCTCTCTGTGTTAGCTGGGAAGCAAGGAAGATATGTGTTAAATGTTTGTTAAGCATTCAGAATACACTTGCTTAGTCCCAGACACGGGACAAATCTTATTTCCTGTTTCAGCCTAGCCCAAGGCCATCTACAGACAGTAGCCACAGCAGTGGCAGCTCATAGTTGTGTAAATTTTTCACTCACTCCACAGTGGCTCAGTGGGTTAGGACGCTGATCTTGTCGATCAGAAGGTCAGCAGTTTGGCGGGTCAAATCCCGAGTGCCGCATAACAGAGTGAGCGCCTGTTACTCGTCCCAGCTTCTGCCAACCTAGCAGTTTGAAAGCACG
Source organism: Daboia siamensis (assembly GCA_024449315.1). Taxonomy (NCBI): domain Eukaryota; kingdom Metazoa; phylum Chordata; class Lepidosauria; order Squamata; family Viperidae; genus Daboia; species Daboia siamensis. Next base: position 8,927 of record JAKJMR010017939.1, read on the forward strand.
TAAAAATGCAAGTAGAAAAATAGGGACCGCTCCGGTGGGAAGGTAACAGCGTTCTGTGCGCCTTTGGCATCTAGTCATGCCGGCCACATGACGACGGAGACGTCCTCGGACAAGCGCTGGCTCTTCGGCTTTGAAACGGAGATGAGCACTGGCCTCTAGAGTCGGAAACGACTAGCACGCATGTGCGGGGGAACCTTTACCTTTACCTATATAATATATATGGTTTGGATAGTCATGGTTTAGCATCTTGTAAGAACCCAACCAAATGTGGTTCATTCAATAAACCATCTGAAATAAAAGACAGTTTAGACAGCAGAGTAACAGAGTTGGAAAGGGACCTTGGAGGTCTTGTAGCATTATGAATCAATAAAACAATCATGGGCTTTAGGGTAGAAAGACATTTATTTATTAAAATAAATTTGGAGTTGATGCATTTCAGCTTTCTTCGGTTTACTCCAATCCTGTGTCTGAGAGTACTCCCAGAATCCCCAGCTCAAATCCCCAAATTTTGAAACATTGAAGCATTCTGCTGCAGTACTAATACAGACCAAAGTTTGTAGTAGTGGCTGTGAAATGTCTAAATTTTAAGAAACTCTCCCTTTCCCCACCACCAAACCAGGCACAACAGCCATTGACAAAGGAGTCACCTTGGTGGGTTTTCATTAGAGACTAAGGCAGCTCCAGCATATTCTGTTTATCCAGCCATTCATCTCCACCACCGAGAGAAAAGCTTTGGGAAATTAAAGGCAGCTGAAACTGCATTGCATGACAGAGAGCTCAAAGTGAAGTGAGAATTGGCATCAGTTCAGGCACCCCTCTTTAAGGCTCCAAACTAATTGTGATGAAAGGCATCCTGAAACGCATTTAGACCGGATCAGGTTTAATTTTGAGAGAGACAGAACTGTGCCTTACATCAGCAATTCTGGAATCTCAGGGTGGAAGTGAGCACAAAAAAACTTCCCCTGCATTTATTTATTTTTTTTCTCTTCTTCTTTGTGCAATCAAATTATTTCTGAAATTCCTTTCAAAATTGATGAGAATTTGGGGAAATGAGGTCTGAAGGGGTTAAATGTGTTGGGTGAAGATAGATTATTACAGATGAGAATGTTGGGGGTGGAGAAAAAATCTGATGTGGGAGGAAGGATGGATGGAGAGATAGATAGAGATAGAGATAATAAAGATAGAGAGATGGAGAGAAGCTTTGACTGCTGTAGGCTACAGTGGGAAGTCTTCAGCAGGAGTATGGTTTCATTCTCACTTATAATAAAGAAATGTTTTTAAGTTTCTCTCAAGGATGAACTCCCCGGATAAAGGGCTAAGTATCTGGAGAGTCAAGATTTACTGCAATGTATCTATCATGATTGCCCATGCTTGTCTATCATGCCTATAGTTTTCACCCAACTATATTACACAGAGCACTCTTCAACAGAGCTTTAGTGGAGGTGAGCTTCTGAGGGTGTCCCTTTTGACAAAGATTTGTTGTAGACCTGAGTGAAGGGATTCTGTTCCACCTTGAGGCACTACCACCATCTGGTCCATCAATCTGGACAAAGCTGCTCAAAGCTTCAAGGCAAAGCTACTCAGAAATCTCAGGAGGCTCCTTTGGTTTCACCACTTGCTTCAACTTTTAGCATCTGGATTGAAGAGGAGCTACCACTCTTTTCCATCCCTTTGAAGAGGAGTAGCATTTCAGTTTGACTCTTTGATCAGAGCTCTATCAAATCAAAGGGCCTCTTCAAAACTCTGCAGAGCCCTATTCATTATATAGAAATAAGAATGATACTTCATACAAGGATACAAACTATGAAATTTCTTCAATTATGGTTGGCAATGAGCCATTTAAGCTTTCACACTCAGTTTCAGAGATCTCTCCTCCCCTTGCCTTTTGGTTAAATGGGTGCTGCTGTGGCTCAGTGGTTTCTTAAAATCCACATAATGTTACACTGGTTAATGTGCAGTGGATGTTACAATCTGCCTCCTGATCTTTGGGCTTGAAAGCTAAGCTAAGGTGAGTCAGACGCAGTTAGTTCATGGATGAAAGACCAACACAAAGTCCAAGAGCTGAAATCTAGAATGGAAAGTCAAGAAAGAAAAGAAAAGAAAAGAGAGAGAGAGAGAGAGAGAGAGAGAGAGAGAGACCAAAAGAAGACAAACCACCATCTTTTCTGAACTGTTGCCAAACAAGCTCCATAAATATATCCATGAAATCACCAGGGGTCCAACTGAACTCAGTGTTGACCAATTAGGGTTTCTGCTCATTACATGACATTAAAAATGTTTTTCACATATTATAAAATATGAACTTTAGCCCCAGGGTCTTCTTTTTAACAAAGACACCACAGGATTAAAAAAAATACAGAAAGAAGGATGATGGTGATGGTGATGATGATGATGATCTAGTTACAAGTGTTGGTGGACTTCCTCAAGTTCTCCTGTTGCTGGGCTTCCTGTTCCTCAATTTATTTCATTTATTTAATAGCCCTGGATTTTGAATCACTAGCTTAAAATCACCCAGCAAGTTTCTTTGGCAGATGGTGGATTTGTACCTAAGTTCTAACTACTACGCCACAGGCTGACTCTTAGATTTCTCAAGTCAAAATTAAAAAGCTTTTCAGATTGTCCCAGGTCAAACTTAACTACTTTATGACTCAAGGAAATGGACTCTGAATCAAATCTTATGGTCTCTGCACACCCCTAATATTAAAGCGCTGGGCTATATAGCATTAGCAACATTTTAGCCATTAGTTTTATAACACTGCTCAAGGAAAAATCCACCATCTATTATTCTGTCCAAAATGCAAAGGTCAAATGTTATTAATTAACACCGCCACACATTTCACTGGAGCTAAATTGTTGTTCTTAAATAGCTCCTTGATTGAGAACTGATGCCTCATTAATCTTAAAATGTAGCAACTCGGGAATATCACTGAAGTCAAACTGAATTATGACTGATGTTATGAGGACTTGGCTGCTACGGTTCACCCATTAGAATGTTCATGACATGGCTTTAAAATTACAGAAAGACAAGCAAAATTTTCCATATCTCGCAGGTTGTGTACAGTCGCTTGGACCACATTGTGCATAAAGCTGGATCAGTAATAAATTAGTTGTCCTTCGGGAACCTTCAAATTTTCTGAGAGGGAATTTTTTTGTTGTTGTTCCAGAGAAATTCTAGCGTTCTAGCGTTCTTCCCAACAGCAACTGAACCAGGATTCAATAAGATAAAGCAACCAGCTTTAGGCAACCTTTAGAAGTTGCCTAAAGGCTTCGGGTGGTGTGCTAAGTTGTGCCCTTTCTTGGATCATTCTATTCACAGACACTCATGTCCTAGTCACTTCAAATTAGACTATTATGATGCAGTCTACATGGGGCTACCCTTGAAGAGTATTCAGAAGTTTCAGCTGATGCAGAAGGCAGTTATGTGTGCTCCTAGGACAGCACGTTACCCCTCTGGTTGCTAGTTTGCTTCCACGTCCAATTTAAGATGCTGGTTTAAACTTTTAAAGGCCTTCACAACATGGGACTGGGTTATCTGAAGGATCACCTCTCTCCCTACAATTCAGATCTGGAGGAGTGGGCACGGTGTGAATACCACTGCCAGTGACCTACTGGGGTAATCCCAGGTGGTGTCAAATGAATGCAACCAGAACCGCTCATTAATAGTCTCAAGCAGACACTTTATTTTTAGTCACCTATGCTACAGGAATCTCGTCAGACTGACTGCATCCCTTGGGAATGGTTAGATAAGGCTTCAGGGATTCTGGGGGAGGTCAGATCCATGCCACTTTCTGCAGTGCAAGGATCCCCTCTTAACACCTCCCTCCAGTCTACCTGGAGATTCCACCATAGGTGGTGGGTCTACTATGCACCTCCTTTATGGAACATTTTCCTCCTAGGATGGTTAACTCCATCCTAATGTTCTGGAAGTCCCTCAAGAAGTCATTAGTCCTGAAGTCCTGAAGTCCCAGAGAACTGAAGACTTTATATGGCTCCACTGTTGGGGTGGATGCTCTCTCTCTCTCTCTCTCTCTCTCTCTCTCTCTCTCTCTCTCATACTGTCTCTGCCTGCTTGGGATTTGTATATTTTTAGTTTTAATCATCTCCATGTTAACACTGATTTTTCTATTTCTAAATGTCTGTTTTTATATATGTATTCTTTTTTTAAACAACTATTCTACACTGCCCAGAATCACTTCTCAGGAGATAGGTGGCTATATAAACATGATAAATAAATAATAACAAATAAACAATGAAAAGTCTTGGAATCTTGCAGCACAATATATGTGCAAGAAGGCATGATATTTACTGGATAGATGCTCAAAATTTCTCCTGCAATTATTTGTGGCCATCATTCTTCAATTTCCTGGAGAACAAAATTGCTTCTATGTTTTTTTTCCCCTTGCCAATCCTGCTTAATGCCCATTTCTGTTTCAATTTAAATAGGAAGGAAAAGTTGTCTTAAAATGCCTGAATGAGAAAGCAAATATCTTAGGTATTCTTCCCAGCTTCTCTTCTCAAGAAGCTTGCAGTCAACATTCCTTTATTTCCCTGTTAAGAAATTGACACGGAGAAAAGAGGAAAGGAAAGGGGAAAGGTGATGGTTCTTCAGATGTAAAACACAATGTTCCCATTGCATGTCCTGTCACTGAAGAATTTATGTATATTTATCAAGTTTCAAAGGTAAATTGGACTACCAGGTTGGCAAGCAAGAAAAATATTTACTAGGCGCAGGGGTAGGCAACATTGGCTCTTTTATGACTTGTGGACTTCAGCTCCCAGAATTCCTGAGCCAGCATGGGTGGCTCAGGAATTCATGGAGTTGAAGTCCACGAGTCATAAAAGAGCCAAGGTTGCATACCCCTGTTGGGTAATGTGTGGGGCAAGTTCTGTTATGTAATCAATTCAATTCCATGTTGAGATGAAGAGAGGAATCAGCTCAACTCTCACATTAGAACAGACATGTCAAACACAAGGCCCGGGGGCCGGATCCGGCCCATGAAGTGGTTTCATGCGGCCCACGAAGCCATCCTGGAAACAGTGAGGGAACAGCCCCCACTGCCTTGGCTCTGGCCCAGAGACCCTCCTTCTATCAGAGACCCTCAGATCTGTCCCACTCCTGCCCAGGCCCCCAGAGGCACCCTTGATGCGAACGATGTAGAGCTGGCCATGTCCACCCAGTAGGTCATACGCACTCTAGCCACGCCCACCCAGTAGGTCACGCCCACCCAGGCCACACCCACCCAGCCCCCTGAGGGCAATCGCAATGCTGATGCGGCCCTCAATGAAATTGAGTTTGACACCCCTGCATTAGAAGGATAACACATTATAGAAAAGGTAGAGTTCTTTCAAATTTATGTTAGCATTAACATAGCCAGGCTGAAAAATCTCTGCATGGAAGTAGACATGGTATAGCATCCTTAATTGGTATAGTAGTCCAGGTATAGCATCCTTATTTCATATATGCAAATTGTGCTTATCATCATCATTGAACAAGACACGTGTTTTAGCAAATAAATTTATTTTTCCCCCCATCAGCTGTTTGAGGTAGGTGTCAGCCCCACATGATAGACCAGACTAAGAAACCAATGCCCTATAATTCAGGACCACTTTTATTTTAATAGCTCTTATAACAGAAGCTTCCAAATCTGAATATACTTCCCCTGTCCTTAACTTACACTTAGTGTGCAATAGGGAAACTTTTACCCATTTACTTTCTTCACCTGGGTTCAAGCCCAGTTTATTTGACCATTATTTCTCCCTCTTCTCCTTCAAGACCATTCCTTATGCTCTCTATAGTAGGCCAGATCAGGACTCAAATAATACAAAGACTACTGGAATTCAATTTTGTTACTGCAGGGTGTAATAACAGACTCTTATAAGTTTTTCAAGAGATTCTCACTCACAAGCGCACTTCTTTTTAACCAAAGAGAATCAAGGTGGAGCAATCTTGAGTTTCTTCCTCACTCTCCTCCTTTCCAAGGCTAACTGGTGCTTACTTGCCAGCTATTGAATACCTTCTTCATGGCCACCTCCATAGTTCTATGCAAAATAGACATACTCTGGGTCCCATTGCTTCAGCAGTGACATTTTTTGTTATAAGACCCCTAGACTCATTGGATGTGAGATGGGTGGCAAATGTATGTAAGTATGCATACATAAAATAAATAATAAATATTGTGGAGCTCAGGAAGAGTGTCTCCTCTGTCATGGCACCTGCCCTCTGGAATGATATCCCCGAGATACAGATGGCTCCCCTGTTGGATGGATTTTCTGGGGCTATCTGTTATTCCTAAGACCATTCATAGTCTCTCTCTCTCTCTCTCTCTCTCTCTCTCTCTCTCTCTCTCTCTCT
>JAKJMR010017939.1:24313-80585 GCA_024449315.1 Daboia siamensis
TCCCTCCCTCCCTCCCTCCCTCCCTCCCTCCCTCCCTCCCTTTCATTGATACATTTATTGAGCTTCTTTGGCAACAGTTCAGGAAAGATGAAGGTTGCCTTTCTTTCTTTCTTTCTTTCTTTCTTTCTTTCTTTCTTTCTTTCTTTCTTTCTTTCTTTCTTTCTTTCTTTCTTTCTCATACTTCTTAACTTCCTATATCCCTTAAAGATATAGGTCTTTTCCAATTCCGTTATTCTGTTATAAGTCCAGGAAGTTTCACCATGGCTTTGTAAAGGCTTACTTTTTCTGATTGACATTAATTAGTAGGAAAAAAAGTTCTCAGATTCTCACCTAGAACTCTCTTCCAACTCAGACAATGCCAACTAATGGGTTTTCCTGGATCTTCTGGCATTGGTAGCTCTGATTCCTTTTTCTATCATGGAATCTAAGCAGTAATCTTGAAGTAATACACATGACACATGTATCTTCTTTTTTGATCATTATAACAACCTGGAAGAAAAAACATTATTCTATTTTTTCATTTTGTGGCTGGTGGACAGCTTAGCCCATTTTTCTGCAGATGTGAGAACTGGAGTCAAAACTTTCAGAATTGCAGGCAGCTGTTTAACCAGGTCATTATATGGTACATTAGTTTTGTACCATGAAAAACAAACAGAAAAATCTTATCCATTCTTATTCAGCGACATAAGCCAGATTTTGAGATAAGACCCTGGTGGTGTAAAATTGGTTAGTTATGGTACTCAAGATACTTGAATATTGTATTTTCAGGCTCTTAAGAGACATACTGATTTTAATTTTAATTGGCTTTATTTATTAGCAGATTTGGTCTTGACCCTATTTAGTATTTGGCAATTCATCAAACATCCATCACTTTTGATATTTTTCTACTGCTCCCAACCTGGTTGCTTCTTATTTGGGTCAATAAAGTCACAATGGAATGTTGATAAAATGCAAGAGAGGTTTTTGGTTTTACAAGCCTGGGAGGCTATCACTGATATCAGAAAGACTATAAAAATAATGACAATTAATCATCATGTACCTGGATTCATCCCAGTATTCAAGTATTCAAGGAACCTTCCTGAAGTTGAGCACTTCTTAGCCTTATTAGATATTTAGGGGTTTACATACGATGGGGATATGGTGGCTCAACTGTTAAAGATGCTGAACCCACCAGTTGGAAGACTGACAGCCCAGATTCAAGACCCAAGTACCACACCCAACGGTGAGCCTCCATTATTTGCCCCACCTCCTGCCCACACAGCAGTTTAGAACAGAACAGAACAGAACAGAACAGAATAGAATAGAGCTGGAAGGGACTTGGAGGTCTTCTAGTACAGCCCTCTGCTCAAGCAGGAGAACCTATACCATTTCAGACAAGTGACTGTCTAGTAGATAAATAGATACCACTTTGGTGGAAAGGTATAGACATGGTAGCCACATGACTGCAGAAATATCTTCATACAACACTTCTTCCCTCAGCTAGGAGCTGGAGATGAGCACCACCCTCTAGAGTCAGACATGAATGGACAAGAGAAACCTTTACCTTTATATTATGCTCATTGCCAGATGTGCCCTCGAAAGTCATAGGAAAGTTGCCCCAAGAGTATAATTTTTAATGTGACAGAAGAGGACATTTGCAGGAACAGAGAGCAATCACGTTAGCTCAGCTTTGAATAATGTGAATTTAGTTCAATTTCAGTGAATATCAACCTGTATAGATATCAGGCCCCCTGTATTTTACCTGCTGGCATTTTATTACTGCTTTGATCGCTTGTTTAATCATTTTCTTGTTTAATCATTTTCGGGGTCTGCCATTCTGGTGGTGGGGGCCGTTTTGCTTGGTGGGGGATGTATTCACTTTGATGCCCTCCCTCCATGAGAAAGGAATGTGGCCTGAAGTCATCTGCCTTATCTCCAGATAGGGGCCGTTGGGAAACAAAACCAAAAGAGACCTTGAGATGTGTGCTAAATCGCCAGGTTCTCAAAACATCTTAGCACCAATGGACTGGCTGGAATTCAAATTGACTGTTGCATACTGGGGGGAGGAATTAACTTAAGGGGGCCCTCTACATGTCTCTTCCAGCTGAGAAGAAGTAAGGAAGGCATAGACTGTACCCCTTGGGCTCCAATACTAAAGAAAGGCTTTCACTGTATATGGATTTTTTTTTCTCCACTGATCCCAAGTTTATTGAAAGAAAAGATCGCCTGAAGCCAAAAAAGAGCATCTTGAAACAGATGGACGTTCCTTTCCTCTTTGGCATCCGCGTGAGGGCGATGCATAGAGGTTGGAGTGCAGAAAAACCTATTAAAAGTGAACGAGACATTAAACTGGGTGAAAGGCAATAAAACAAAGCCAAAAATTATATACTCCAATGGAACAGATGACTACATAAAAATTATATCAGAAAATCAACTACTGGAACCAGTAAGTCACTTTGAGTACCTCGGCAGAGCTTTTCCAAATTATAATGAAAAGTCTGCAGTCCCGCAGAGATATGTTGAAGCTGGGGTAGTATTAAGCGAAAATAGAGATATACCCTCCCCACCTCTTATCCTCTCATCCAAAGACATGGCTCAGAAGTGCACCTTGAGACAGGGACATCTTTTCCCTGCCTGAGTGAGTGATAAAGGAGCGGATTCACAGAATCCGATTCACACCGAACTACCAACGAGACAACCCCATTCTGTGTGGATTCAATTCGCGTGGTTAGTTTATGGTTCAGCGCAGTGTAAAAACTCAGGGGAAAAAAAAATGGGTTAATAGGTTAAGGAGAAGAGGGAATAGTACAAGATGCCCTAACCCATTTTAGGAATTAAGGTCCAATCATTTGGAGCTTGAGAAAATACCTTTCTTTTTTATGTCACATTATTTTCACTGCGATCACTCATGTTCAATGTAGTGGAATAATGCTTGAATATCTTCAGAATGCAATTACACTTTGGATTTTACACTCGAAAAGCATGGTATACTGCAATTATCCACTGGATTTTATACTCACAAGAGCATGTTATATTGCACAAAAAAATGTGAGCTTTAGGTTAAAATGTGCACAAAAAATGAATGCTTAGAAGAAAAAGATTCACATCGTAGTAGCTCTAGAGCTCTCATTGCCTGTAATATCTACTCAAGTTCTGTTCTCACAATTTAACCTGGTTATTGGATTAACCCATTTTCTTGGCTCACAGAAAACATTAGACATTTGGCAGAACATGCAAAACTACAAAAAAGTGATCATAATTTAAAACCAATCCAAGCTGGTAATGTTGCAGAAATGCTTCTAAGTTGCCTGTTATACTGTGTGAATCCAGCTATAGTGCATTTTTGGAGAACAAACTTTAAAAATATCCCCTTCCTTGTGTGCTTAGAGAACATACCCAGGCTGATATGGAAATACAGTAACAGGGATCTATGAATGAACATACAGTAGTGGCCAAAATTGTGAAACCTTTTGGGAAAAGTGTAGAGTAGAAATGCCACTTTTGGTTAAGTTTCCGCCAATTTTTCTTCTAATTTCTTTATAACTGTAGCCTTGTTCACTTAATATTACTACTTTACATTGCTTTCTGGGCAACCAGTCAACTCTTTTATTACGTTTTACAAACTCACTAAATGGAAGAAAAAAAAACCCAACCAACTTGATAGCGATCACATAACACTCTGACAAAGGTCCTCCTCTCAGCTTCAATACATGACATCAATAACTGAATCCTACTTTGATCTGATTGGCTCATTGCCAAAGCAAGATGACACCTGATTGGCTCTCTAAACACTCGTGCTCATTGGCTACAATCAGATGAAGGAAAGCTACCTGATATCAACCTAAGCAAGTTGTGCTTCCGTTTTCTGGTTATTTGGCTGTAACTTTTCATAGAATACAGTACAGATAATTGAACAAACTTTGTTGCATTACATTATTGATTAAATTATCTTTCCATTGATATATAATTTCATGGTACTATTTTTTAAAAAAAGTGGTGTTATTAGCCATCAAACCTAAAAAATACATTTTTCGCAAAAGGTTTTCACAATTTTGGCCATATGGACTAGACATAATGTATCATCGATCTTAAAGAGCTCCACATTGTTCCCATGGCCAATAGGAGCAGATTTTTTTTAATTATTCTAATGTTTGAATAATGATAAGCCATCAGCCTCTCTATGTCAGATTACCCTATTTTGAATATTTTTAATATAAAAGCAGGAGAAAAGAATCTGTGGCTTTCAGGATTCTGTTCTTCTACCCTATAACAATAACATAAAATGTATTCTTCATAGTAGTATCTATTTCCTGATATAGTCTACCATGACAGGCTGAGAACTGGCAAGAACCAGGATTGTCCCATTTCTCTAAAAACCATCCACAGCAGTGTCTCTCTATCTTGCCAACTTTAAGACAGGTAGACGTCAACTCCCAGAATCCCCCAGCCAGCATGGCTGGCTGGAGAATTCTGAGAGATGAAGTCCACCTGTTTTAAAGTTGCCATGTTGACAAACACTGATCTACAGTTCAAATCTTACCACCCTCTTAACAATCTTCTCCAAAAAGAAAAAGTTGGAAACTGGCTGGTAGTTATCTAAAATCTTTTCCCACTTTCCAGTTACCTTTCAAAATCTTTCCTCCATTTGCTCATTCCAGGAATAAACTGAGCCACAAATGAGAATGTATACAATGCTAAATAAAGAACGTAGAGCCAACAGTATTTTGAGGCACTCTATGGTTTGACCCATATACTACATTTCCCATTTGGTCCTCCAGCTTCCAATTTTAACTAAGTCTGAAATTTTAAACTCTTATTTAGATGGGTTCCAGAAATGGATCAGAGATGCATCTTGAGAGATGAAAACATAACTTTCCTATTAAGTGCTTCCCCCCCCCTCCTGTGGAGGTAGGAGTTGCTTTTAAAAAAACAAAACGAAACAAAAACATCCTTGGCATTGCAGATGTCGGTGTTTTCTTTGTAGTGAAGACAACTCTGTGCATTACTAATGTGTTCAAGCAAGTGGAACAATGCACTTTAACCAAACGATTGTCAGTGGACAATTAAAACAACATTTTGACTTGACCAGTCTCGCCGTTTAAAATTCAATTCAAGGGATTCCCTTTGTGCATTCTAAGGCAATTAAATGTTGCTGCAGATGCTCTAGAGCAGGGGTGTCAAACTCAATTTCATTGAGGGCCGCATCAGCATTGCAGTTGGGGGCCGGGTGGGTATGGCCAGGGTGAGCGTGGCCTACTGGGTGGGCGTGGCTAGAGTGCGTATGGCCTACTGGGTGGGCGTGGCCAGCTCTACATCATTGGCATCAAGGGTGCCTATGGGGGCCTGGGCAGGAGTGGGACAGATCTGGGGGTCTCTGGCAGAAGGAGGGTCTCTGGGCCAGGGCCAAGGCAGTGGGGGCTGTTCCCTCTCTGTTTCCAGGATGGCTTCGCGGGCCACATGAAACCACTTTGCGGGCCGGATCTGGCTCCCGGGCCTTGTGTTTGACATGTCTGCTCTAGAGTAAACAGGCTCTTTCTTTGCCTTAAAATGATGGCTGGCTGGCTAACTCCACTATCCTCATGCTTTCATGGCATTCAAGGACCTTCCAGGCTTCAGGCTCTCATCTGCACATACCAAGCAAAGAGGAAAGACAGCAATGTTTAAATTCAAAGATGGGCCAAAGGAAAGAGACTTCAACTGACAGGTGGCATCTTGCTAATTTTCATACAAATGCATTCACTAAATCAAAACCGAGATACTCTATGTCACTTCTCAAAGACTTCATCATGCAAGTGTCATCACAAAACCATTTACTGTTCCAGATTGCCCTTCCCTTCAACATTGCCCTTAAATTTTCAGATTCCCTCCCGTAAAAAGTCCCGACTAATGGGTGCTACTTTATTTTTTAAAAAGGTTTTTATTATTATTTTTTATTCTCTACATACATATGTTAGTTTTTCAAACAGTATGCGAGCTGGGTTCATAACACGCTAATACATATACAGATTCTACTCTTTGGTTCTCTCTTCTAACCATTTGTAAAATAGATTCCAGCTTTTATAGTATTCTGTTTCTTCTTTTTCTTTTAATCTCATTGTCAGAACTATACAAAAGTCTACAAGAGATATTAAGTGATCTGTTCAAAGATGTTTGCAATGGTCTTTTATTAGAAGCTAAAATGCCGATGACGTGGATTGAAGCAAACATTACCTTAATACCAAAAGATGATTCAGATTTGACTCAGATTAAGAATTATAGACCGATTTCACTACTTAATGTGGATTATAAAATTTTTACTTCAATAATGGCGGAGAGACTGAAAAAAATATCTGGTTGAATTTATCCACCTGGATCAAAATGGCTTTTTACCAAAAAGACAAATTAAAAATAACTTAAGAATGATACTAGATGTATTGGAATATTATGAATTACATCCAGGGAAACCAATGGCATTAATATTTTTAGATGCTCAAAAGGCATTTGACAATCTTTCATGGCAGTTTTTGATTCATCAATTAGAAATAATGGATTTTAGACAAAACTTCATAAATATGGTAAAGACAATAGATAATGGGAGCTTCTTTAAATCCTGTGGTTGTGTAGGCATTTTAATATATTCTGCTCAGACCTGTCACCCTGCAGGCATAAGACCAGTCGGGACAGGCTGGAACAGACCAAATACCAATCTAATCCAGAACCTTGTTCTAGAGAAGAGACAAAATACAGCTAGAATTCTCAGAAACACAGTGAAAAGACAATACTAGCCATGGTTATGAAAAGGATTACTTCCTCTCTTCCTGACAAAAGATACACCAAAACACCTTCCAGACATGGATTTCAGTTCCCCAAATTCTGCAGCGTCCATATCCAATATGGAAAGTTTTGACTGAGTTAAGGAAGAGCAAAACTAATCACACTGAGCCAATAAAGCTCCTCTCCTCTCCCTCCTCCCCTCCCCTCCCCTCTCCCCCCTTCCCCTCCCCTCCTCTCCCTTCTTTTCCCTCCTCCCTTTCTCTCCTCTCCCCACCATTGGGAACATACTTAGAAGAGTGATCCAAAGTTTCAGGGGCTGAGCGGACAAGTTGACCTGGAAGATCTGGAGAAGGGACTAGGAATTTTTTTTTTTTAATAGTGCTATAGTGCTATAGTTCCATTTATTCCACCCTCTTCTCCATTCCAATCTTTAAAAAAGTAAATTACAACGCTTCTCCCATGTTCCATTTTACCTTTCCCCCTTTTCATATTGTTTCAAGCATAGGTTGATTCATTGTACTTACATCATTTGATGCCTTTTAAAAAAAAAAAAAAAAATCAAAGAAATGTAAAACAGAAGCATTCCGGTTTGTACAGTAGCATGGGGAAATGTAGATGAGGTCCTCTTGAATTAAAATGAAAGCCAACATTCGTTCTTTATTCCCTTTTGATTATCCTCTCCCTGGATACAGAAAAGTCTCCAACCCTGCTTATTTTTCACCAACAAATTATACTTGACTGTGTTTCCAGCTCTTACATGCTCTCTTAGGTCCCTTGTCTTTGTACTGACTGTTTTATCCTATAAATACAAGGAATCAGTCGACCTTCTAAATTTGGGAGACAAGGCTGAGTGATATATTCAGTTTCCTTTTATTTAAAGGAAATTTTATTTATATTTTTATTTATCTTGGCCCAAATGCCTCTCTTCTGTCATCATGTAGCCTGGCAGCCTTTCACTGATTCTGACTGCTTTGTATCTTAAAAAAATGGATGGGTTTTTTTCTTTTTCTACCGTTCCTTTTTTTGACACCTGCTCTGTTAGTACCGCCATGTCCTCAAGTCACAGACGCTGGCAGATAGTTCTCCCAAGGTATTATATAACTCTTTTGTGAATACCTGATCTCTTAGGAAAATAATGTTGCTTGGATGCCCACCACCACTGACACCGTATTCTAGATCCAAGGCAGAGAGAAGCCATTGCCTCTTTTAATTCCTTGCCGCTGTCACAGAATTAGCAATACATTTAGTATGGTCAGTTTTGGCAACTTCCAGATGTGTGAACTTCAAAAGAGGAGTCATATAGGCCATCTGCATAGAGACTCCACTCAACAGAGGGGGAGGGATATGACGCCACCTGTCATCTGTTTACAACATAGTCCTTTCAGCAGTTCCAAGAAAATTCCACCCCCATTTGCAGTCTTCAGCTGACGCTGAGGGCACAGATAAATCTCCAATGGCTCTCAGAAAGAGTACTAACGACCAGATGACTGCAAGGAATATAAATCCTTCCGTCCTCCACCATTCAGTCAGAACGGAAGAAGCTTCTTGGATGAGAAGGGAAATGTCTTCAAGGGAAACAAAGGAAGCCTGGTTGCCCTTTGCAAAAGCATCTTTGGGTTGTTGGTTCATTGATTGGGCTACTGTTTGCTTCTTGATTGTTGCTGGGGGGTTATTAATCTTCGGGTTATTCTGGTTATCTGGGTATTGACTGCTAGTGGGGAAATGTTTGGGTCTTGTTGTTTCCTTTTTGCCTTGTTGTAACAAAATAACACAGTTGGGATAGACCTTGGAGGTCATAGTCCAACCCTCTGCCCCAGGCAAGAATCCTTACCTCATCCGGACAAATGGTTCTCCATTTTTTTTCTTGGAAACCTGCAGCAGTGTAGTACCCACAACTCTTGGAGGGAAACTATTCCATTGATTAATCGTTCTCATGTCAGGAAATTTGTCCTTAGTTCCAGGTTAGATCTCTGTTTGTTAAGCTTCCTCCTGTTGCCCTCAGGAGCTTTGGAGAATACGTTGACCCCCTTCCCCCTTCTCTGTGGCAGCCCCTTGTGTACCAGCTATTCTTCACATATGCATCCACATTTCACTGATCAATTAGCCCATATCCTATCATTCTTTTCTGAGGTAAATTGTAAATTCTTTGCTTGACAAAAAATATCTAGGGTTGTTGTTGCTGTTTAATTAGACCTTTGAGAATAATAGCCACTAAATGAAAAAAGAAAGAAAGAAAGATCTTTTAGGCAATAAGGTTTCCTTCCCTTTTGGTGGGAAAAGTAGCAATTTGCTGATAAAAGTGATTGATTGTGTCTGGGAGTATTTGCTTTGGACAGAGTCTTGAGTGAGACTCAATCAATCATGTTGAATAGGAAACGAAGACTAATGCACTACAACGGTATCTGTGGTGGACTTGGTTTATCAATCACCATCTGCCTGTGCAGTGGTGCAATAGGAGAAATATTCTTGAGTATTACGGGATGACAAGCTAGGGAGTCCAAGGTTTTGTCACTTTTATCCTTTAAAAGGTAGGCTCGCTGTGTCTTCATAGGTTGAACAGTGAGGCACTAAAGATTTCCAGAAATGTAAGTCAGTATAGTCTCTTCCTTTTGAGCATCACTGAGAAGAATAGCTGCAGCCATTCAGTCTAGACAATAAAGACATGCTACAAAGTGCACCAAGCTCTGAGACTCAGATGACCACTAGGAAGGTCAATGTTTTGCCATTATGGGCTATAACAGTCTCCAGTTTGATGCCATCTTTAGTCCAGAACTATGGCTGAAGGTAGTCTTTAGCACTGAACCTTCAAGCAACTTGGTTGCCTATTTGGCTGTCCCAAGCTGCTCTAAGCTGCTTTCTGAGCATTTGAAAAAGAAGACAATTCACACTTACAAAGCAAAGGAAGCCAAAAGGACATCCTGAAATGCTTCCAGCTGACAATTTCAGTTGTGAGGAACATTGTTGAAAAAAAGAAAGCTTCACTGAAGATGATGAAGAAGACTCTCTGCTGGAACTGTCTGTGGAGATTCTCAGTCGTCCTGATCACGGTTGTCCAGAGGTGCTTTCTTTCGAAAGGCTTCCTTGTTTTGCTTGAAGACATTTCGCTTCTCAACCAAGAAGCTTCTTCAGTTCTGACTGAATGGGGGCAAATGGAAGAAGCTGCAGGAACTGAAAAAGCTTCTTGAACGAGAAGCGAAACATCTTCAAGCAAAGCCAGAAAGTCCAGTGGTCTTTTGAAAGAAAGCACCTTTGGGACTCTGCTGGAACAGATACAAAAATGGTCAGCTCTGCAAAGGAGAACCCACGAATTACTGCACATGACTTTCTGAAAAGTTTAATTGACATTGGGGTAGCTGTGCAGAACACAGAACGACTTATGCAACAATGATCTCTATGGGAGAGTTGTCAGAAGCTTAGCACAAGATCTTGACAAGTCTGAAACATTTCATATTATGGAACAAACATTCTATGGTTCAGCCACAACTGCCCAAGGTACATATGGAGAAAAAGGATGACGTGTCTGAAGAAAAGGACACCTGACTGTGGTCTGTGAAGAAAGCACAGCTGAAAAGAGGTTGGATATTTCATCAACTGCGCAGACAGAAACATACTTTCAAATCAATCCATAGGAAGCTGCTCATATATGAAGGAAGATTGAAATGATAAGGGATAAATACAGAATCTTGGAAAGTGTAAGAGGAATGTCCCACCCACTGTTAGGGTGAGCTAATTAAGGCAAACCCTTTGAAGCACTTTTTCCCAGTTGAGTTATCTTCTCTAAGATGAAAAAAAAAAAATCAAGTGACATATTCTCACCCTTTCCACAATCTGTCACAGCTATGAGGTACTTAGAAAAAAAGAAAAATAAAGCTTTGGAATAGGCTTCGGTGTCTCCAGATTTCAACATTATTGAAAATCTGTGGTGGGACCTCAAAGATGACATGTGTGCAAGGAGATCTAAGAGTACTTCCAAGCAGGAAGACTTCTGCAAGGAAGAGTGGGTAAAATCCACCAGTCAGAATAAATTAACTCTTAGCAGACTGAAGGGAAGGATTGAAAGAGGTAATGCTTCAAATGGAATGCATACAAAATACTGAAAGAAAAGGTGCCCAATTGTTTGCATTTGCTTACAGCTGAAACCATACCTGACTTTGTAATAATGCCGCTTGGGGTGTGTGTGAAAGCCCTAACAAGCAGGCATATACATAGAATGAAGGCTACTGCTAAGCTTGTAAGCCGCCCTGAGTCTTCGGAGAAGGGCGGGATATTAATGGAATTAAAATAAATTAAAATAAATAAAAAAAATACCTGTTTGAAAGGATTATCTGGCATTGAAACCATTTTCTGAATGTCAGAAATACTCATATACGTGGACCTCAGAAGGTTCGAACGAAGCTGGGTCATCAGCTACCAAAATACTGATATTCCTTTTTTTTCATATATTTGGTGCCCACACTACCTCAGGAATATGTAACCCAGTTATTAAAAAGGAAAATTAAATCAGCAGCAGGTTATACAGGATCATATCTCCATGAAATAATACAGACCAACCACTTGCTCCAACAATAGACCCTATACCATTCCAGATAAATGGCTGCCCAGTGGTTGTTTAAAAAACCTCCAGTGATGGAGCATCCAGAACTCATAATGCTGCTTGTGAATAATCAACTTACAACAAGAACAACAGCAACAATAATAATAGGCATGGCAGTGCCTGGAGAATAGAAGAGAAAGAGTTGGCAAAAATAACAAAATACAAAGACCTACAAATAAAAATAGAACAACTGTGGGAAAAGCAAGCAAGGGTAGTATCAAGAGTAATAGGCGCCTTGGATGCAATCCCAAAACAACTGGAGAGCTCTTGGACACCATCAGCATTGACAAATCCGACACCAGTCAATTGCAAAAGGTGGCCTTACTAGGAACTGCTTCCATCCTGCAACAATATCTGTAATGCCATTAAACATCTACATCTGCCTATCCCAGGTCTTAAATAGACAAAAATGCCAAACCCAGTTTGAACATCTGGCTGACTGTGTGGCAATGATGATGATGATGATAATAATGATTGTTGTTGTTGTTGTTGTTATTGAATGATCAGCTGTCAGAGTCCTACTGGACCAGGATAATCAATCAGCAGGGAGACAACAGCTGAAATGGGTCTTTCTGTCCTCTAAACGTGCCACATCTAATGTTGTTCAAAGTGTTCTGATTCTGTGCTTCAGCCTGAATCAAGGCTGCTGGTGGACCCTCAAACTCTAGAGGGTCCCAAGTTCTCCAGCTCTCATCTCAAAGCTTATCTACTTAACAAGAGATCCTGAGAACGTCAATTGAGCAATATCTGGAGGGCTTCTGGTTAGCTTCCCTCTTCTGAGATTATGCATTAGAATGCATCACCATGATGGATGGAGACTGTGCATGCTAGTTAAATGACTTTTCTTATCCGTTTCCCACAAGGAGAAACAGTCCCATTTCTCACCTTCAACCACATTTTCTGCACCGAGAATTTTAAAACCACCACCTTATTCATGACAGGAATGGATATTCTAATTCTAAGTTGGTTATTCACATCTCTCTGCATTTGTCCTAGCTTCCATGTTATGTAAAGAGCAGGCATTGACTCAAGGAAAGAAATTTAACACCATGCAGCGGGTTGCCTGTTGTTTTCCATAAAATTGATTGATAAAGCAATATTAATCCTCTTTATAACTTACGAACAGTGACAAACATGTAGGAGGAGAATCTTCCCGGAACAGAGAAACTTGCCTTAATGCGCTTCCCATTATCTTTGCAACATTATGACAAACTCCCCTCATTAATTTAGCATGTGCACAAGAGTGTGATCTGAACTTCCCAGCTGGTCAAGTGAGGAGACGCAGCAGGAACAGAGGGAGGTAAAATAACCTCATGCTGCATTTCTGGAACTGTTTGCAAAAGATTAATCCATTTTTTATGCTGCAGTCTGTAGTTAGTAGAAAGCAATCATTTCTTTACTTGTTGAAAACTGCCACCTCAACGACGAGAGTCTTTAGAGATATACACCTCAAACCCAGGTTTCACCACTGCAATATAAGGATGGATTTTAGAAGTGCCACCCAAATTTCACTTCAGTAAAAATTTTGAGCTAAAGGTAGAGAGCCTTTGTGGTTAAGCCTCAGATGAAAATCCGCTGGTGAAAAATGGATTTTTAATTCATCTTCTTAATCCTCCAAAATTTAATAAATCTGGATAATAGATCCTATGCTATTCCAGAGAAATGGCTGTCCAGTCTCTTCTTGAAAACAAGAGACTGGACAGCCATTTGCCTCGAATAGCATAGGATCTCCTGCTTCAGGTTTGTGACAACTTAAGGACTCTAGGCTAATGATTTGCTTAAGTCCGCCCCCTCCCAACTTTGCCTGCTCTTCTTCCCTTACATATATGCTTGACCTAGGCAGCCATATTGATTGAATTAACAAAGAAATAAATATAAGAACAACTGCATCACCCTCTAAGAATCTATTCTAAAGGATTACTTCTATTTATAACTGGAGTTCTAATTTAGCTTCGCCAACGGAAGGTCCCATTTTCCACACAGGACACTTTTAGACAGGGTTGAAAGCTACTTTTTTTTTTCAAAGCCTTAAAAAAATACCTGCCAATAGAAGCATAAGCAACATAACTCTGTCATCAGCTCAACAGCTGGGTTCGCACAACAGCCATAATGTGATTTTTTCCCCACCACTTTGGCATCGCAGGTTATATTCAGCTATTTCTTGCTTGCTATTCTTTCCTTAAAAAAAGAAAGAAAGAAACATCTGTCTTGCTTCATCAAATTTACACCAACGGGAGCGGGAGAGTTGGGGAAAATCATCTAGTAAACCCTGAGTATTCATCCTCAATATATTCACTAAGCAAAGTTACAGGACTAAGGAGATGAAAGCCATTGTTCATCAGATGTCAGCCCTGAAATGCAACATGCCATTAAAGCCATAATATTCCTGTAATCAAAGTGGATGCAGTCCGAACAAGAGGGGAAAGTCTTTAGAATGCCTGGCTATGCTGGCAAGCAAGAGTTTAAAATCAATGATGACAGTAAATTACACAAAAAAGCTGAAACCAGTATTTTTCTGCCGATGGGAACAATGGACAATAGCAATATTTCTCTTAGCACTTCTGAAATCACAATTACATAAAGGAAGAAAACAGCATGGCTTGTTATAGGGTGTTCTGGCTTCCCTTGCCGCCACACGGGTCACACAGAGAGAAGAAAAACGAGGCTAGAGAGGGCTATTCGTTTCTGCTTCCAGAGCTATTCCTTGCATCCAAGAATTGTTATAGGCTGCTTGTGGGTTTATTATAAAAGCAAAGTGGAGATGTAGATTTGGGATCATCCTCATGCATGACAGGCGTGTTATTATCTGCAATTTCCTTAACTCTCTATTGTATTCCCCTTTCAAAATATAATAATGTATGCAATTAAAAAAAAAAATTAAGTGCTGTGTTTAGTTGAAAGTGATATTCATGCATCCTCTTTTTAATACACAACCCAGATGGTGCTGATCTTACTGAATATAATTTAAGTACAGTAGATTACCAAACAATGATATAAATTTAGACATTTCCTCTTTCAGCTTCAAACAGAGGCTGACGAAAGAGTTGTAAAGGACGTTTTCATTTGGATTTCAGCTCTAAGCTGGAGGCTAAATTTATGGTCTCAAGTGTCTCCTTCTAACTCTTTCTTTTCCAATTCCTTTCCTTGAATTAAAGATCACTAACTTTTTGGCACCGCGAAACTAATGCCATATTATATCGTCAAGTTACTCTCCTATATTTTATGCCAATGATAAGATGTTCAAACCTGCACTCTTTATGAAATTTATCTGTCATGAGAAACCTGCCGTTTTTGGCCACCCTCATTTAAATTCAGAGAATACCTCGTATAAATTAGCAATGATTCTGCTTTTCTCGTGCTTGTCACTTGGATGGAGTTACTCTGCTGGGAGATTGAAAACAGAGAGATAGGAAAAAGTGATTGCAACTACAGTGCTAGAAATAAAATCCCTATCCAGGGGGAAATCAAGTTTTAAAAGATGAACAATTGCATGGTGATTCCTGAAATAGGGTCACCCTTTATTTGCTAATGGACCTGCCGAAGAGCTGTTGTGTTTTAGAGTGAGTAAACTATTGTGGCATCATATGGATTTTCCTTTCAAGCTTTAGGTTTCTCTATATTACGAACTGGTCCAGAAAACTAGAAGCTAAGTACAGGCAGTCCTCAAATTACAACGGTTCGTTTAGTGACTGTTCAAAGTTACAACGGCACTGAAAACAGTGACTTGTGACCATTTTTCACACTTACAGCCATTGTAGCATCCTCAGTCAGACACTCAGTCAGACACTTGGCAACTGAGTCATAGTTATGATGGTGGCAGCGTCCCAGGGTCACGTGATCCCCTTTTGTGGCCTTCTGACAAGCAAAGTCAATGGGGAAAGCCAGATTCACTTAACGACCATGTTACTAACTTAACCACTGCAGTGACTCATTTAAGAACTGTAGCAAGAAAGGTCCTAAAATGAGGCAAAACTCAATTAACAAACATCTCAGTTAGTTACATAAAGTTTGAGTTCAACTGTGGTTGTAAGTCAAGGAGTAAGTCTACTCTGTATCATTCTGCTAAAATACCTTCTCCAAACCTTAGCACAAGAATGTCCAACCTTGGCAACTTTAAGACCTGTGGACTTCAACTCCCAGAATTCCCCAGTCAGCCAAATTTGCTTACATGAATTTGAATAGTACATTCCAATTATAGGCTCCGACTTCACTGAGATTGGTGGTAATGACCTTTATTTCAGTTTTATATCAGTTTGGAAATGTTTGTGATTTTGCTCATTTTTGGATGTATGCATAGATGTGCAAACATTGCACCCCTTTTTCTATGCTTTTATTTGTTTTTCTTAGCATAACATAAAAATCTATATATCTCTGGCCTTGTCCCAAGGATCCTTGTTCTAATCAAAAAAGAAATAAAGAAAATGGATAAAAGACATGAGAATCCCAGAGATCAATACTTCCTTTGCTTGATGTGAATTATCTTTAGACAACTAATTTTGAGGGTTTGTTTTTTTTAAAAAATTAATGATTGTGTGCTTGTGCATATAAAAATAAACATTAAACCTCAATCTTTCACTGCCAGCAAATGGGAAGGGACCTCAGAGGTCTTCTAGTCCAACCCTCTGCTCAATCAGGAGACCTTAAACCATTCTTGACAAATGGCTGTCCAGTCTTTTCTTAAAAATTTCCAAGGTTGGAGCACCCACAACTTCTGGAGGCAAGCCGTTCCACCGGTTAATCTCATTTCCAGGAAATTTCTCCTTAATTGGTTCTGGTTTCCATGATCATCCACTTGTTGCTTCTCATCTTGCCCTCAATTACTTTGGAGAATAAGTCTATCCCTTCTTTTCTGTGACAGACCATCAAGTAATGGAAGATAGCTATCATATTACTCCATGTCCTTCTTTTACAAAATATATCACTCAATCACAATAGAGCTGGAAAGAACCTTGGAGGTCTTCTAGTCCACCACCACCACCCCGCTCAAGCAGGAGACCCTATACCATCTCAGACAAGTGACTGTCCAGTCTCTTCTTAAAACTTCCAGTGATGGAGCATCCACAACTTCTGAAGGCAAGCTGTTTCACTAGTTAATTGTCCTCACTGTTAGGAAGTTTCTCCTTAATTCCAGGTTGCTCCTTTCCTTGATTAGTTTCCACCCATTGTTTCTTATCTTGCCTTCGGGTGCTTTGTATAATAAATTAACCCCCTCTTCTTTGTGGAACACCTCAAATACTGGAATACTGCTATCATGTCTCTAGAACATGAAAATCTTGTGTCTTCTAATAAGAGTGTCATCAATTTTATATTATTGTTAGTGTAAGTTCTTGAAAATAAAGATTTCTTGGTGTTGGAATTCATTGTTGGAATGTATTTTTATGCAACAACTACAGTAGTATTCAGTCAGTAGATGGCAGTGTTTACAAGTTTGGATCTATGGTATATACTCTATGCTCTTTGTTCTAAGCAGAGTTTCCTGTTGCTTGTTGAGCAGTTCAGCAGTAAATCACATGGTGACTGTACTCTTGTTTGATTGGTTGGTGCTTTATATAAACAGTTTCTAACACTTGGAACAATATTGTGATTGCAAAATCAGTCTTCCTGATAGGGAAAAAGTAATTTCATATTCCTGTAGGCCTATGTATACTTCTTCCAGTTTTTTGGCTGTAAACATTTTGTCATGGATGCTAAAAAATTTCAACAGTTATTGTGACCTTCTTCCTTCCTGCCCCATTATTCCTCCTTTCCATTTGTCCATGTCCTCCTTTGCCTGTTGGGATATCTGATAGCCCAAAGTACAAGAGAGATCTGTAGTACGATTTAGGAAAAGGAATCTTACATCTCTTGTAGGTTTTATAGAAATGTAATTAATACTTCTCAGGCCCCAAACCAAGAATGACATGTGCTTATTTTTCCTAGCTGAGTTCTATATTGTTTAACACTTATAGGCAAAATCTTACCAGATTAAATGCTCTATTGTCTCCATCTGCAAAACACTTTGGGAACTATAATGGAGATGCTGTCTTCACCCTCTTTCTCTAACACATCATAACTAGGCTCAGTTGCCTTTTACTCCAGACAAGGCACCCCCTCACTCTTGGTGATCCACTTCCTCTCTACATTCCAGGACAATAATAAGGGTGGGATAAAAAATATTCAAATTGAAATTCAGAAACCTTAACATTGGTGGAATTGAAATGGTCCTTTGGCCTCACAGTGGTCTAGAAATGTGATACTGAATATATAAATAATCTGAATCCAAGACTGGTATGCACAGTCTTACAGTGCTGAGGTACCCAGCAGTAAATACAGTAAACAGTGGTTTGTATTTAAATGGTGGTTTATATTACACTGTCTACAAATATACTAGAAACAAAATATATACACGTGGTGATAATTCACCAAATTCCAATATACAGCAATTACAGCAGGAAACAGACAAGAGAGAAAGACTCCAGCAAGGACTTCCCTTTATACTCAAGCTCTTAAAGGGATACAGACTCCTGCTAAGTCATTCCTAACATTGCATCATTCATCTCACATTATACAAGATGGTTAGCTTCTAAATCATTACCTTGACAAAAACTGCTAAGAGTAAACTTCTCTCTCCTCTATACTGGTGAAATTACCTTGCTGGGTAATGAAATGTCTACAGGAGCAATCAAGCTTAGAGAACATTGAGAAATGGACTGTTCAATCCTGAGATGCAGATACTCATTAGATTTTAGACCAAGAATGACACATGGCCGTTTTTCTAAGATGAATTCTTTATTGTTTTATGCCCAAAATCTTGCCAGGCTGAGGATTCTACCATATACTTTGGGCACTATTAGGGAGGAGCTTTCTTCATCCTCTTTCTCTCACACAGGATATCCTAGCTGAGTTGCCTCTTACTGCTCTGGTATTCGCCTGTTCCCTCCTGGGGATCCACTCCTCACTACATTCCATCATAATGCCTCTAATAAAGGGGATGTTATGGCTACTAGCAGTATCTGAAGACACCAAACAAGAAAGAAAGACCTGTATTTTGGCTGTTTGCTGTGTTTTATTTCCCAGAGAAAACCCACCCCCTGAAACCTTTATGATAGATCACTATGCATTATTTATGTTTAGAAGCCAAGACAGGCATTTCATTGTAAATGTGGAATTATTAATAATGTATTGCGCAAAGCAGGCTTCAGAGTTTTTCTACATATACCATAAATCAGTATTTAAAGTTCTGCTTCTTTTCGTTAACACAATTATTGTTACACAATTATTCTGTGCAAACTGGCAGGTAGGGTTCCTAACTTTTAATTACAGTTATGTTAATTATTCTCTAGAAGTATTACTGCCATACATGCACGCAGACATATAGACACACACTCACATATACACAGCTGTGATATTATTCTCTTTCGAGAATGCGCATACAATGTAGAGTGCACCAAATAATAAGAGATTTGTATACAAAATTTATTTATTTGAATGTCTATGGTTGCTCATCTCACATAAGTGACTCTGAAGACACATACTATTCAAAATATCAGTATAATTTATGAAAAATGGTTCCTGGGAGTGATAAGGAAAACATGCTGGACTTGTTGAGTAAGACTATGTACTCCCATTGAGTGCTACCCAAGATGTGAGAGTCATCCCAGTTGACATACCAAAGCCAGCACTAATATAGGAAGATGCTGGGGGTAAATTATCACTTTAGTAAGCACTACCTGCCACACAATTTTTATTCTCTCACTTGGGTTTTAATCCAAGCTAAACTATAACAAAGGAGTCTCTCTATCTCCTCAACCAAGACCCATGGTTCCATTGCCTTCTCTAACTTTTTCCTTAAAGTCTAACTTATTAGCTGAGCCATCAGTGGTGTTTTGACCATGGGGAAAAAATTTTTTAAAAATGAAATGTCTCAAATAAGTAATAATGCACCTGGAACAAAGCATGATATCCATGGAGAATAGAGTTTAGCCAGTGGCTACTGTTATATCAATGTCCTACTGAATCTTAGGGAAAGAGTAGACTTTGGCTCAGAAAGAAGCTGAGATACTTCTTGGTTTGGTGTAATAAAATAGCGTTATTTATTTATTTATTTTATTAAAAAGTTTTATAAAAGTTACAGTACAAACCCCGATCCCTAAACCACCCCCCTCCCCCTCCCCCACTTCCCTGAGCTGAATACAGGGTTACAAAAATAACAGTAAAAATCTAAATAACATTAACCAACTATATATATATAACCAAGTTCCTAACGCACTTTAACTCCCCTTTAACACGAACACAAACAAGATAAAATTAAACATAATAATAATAAGAACATAAAAACAAAATAATATCCATATTATTAAACAATACTACTACTACTACTAATAAAATATAATAAAAACTAATAAAAATACCATAAAAACAAACTAATGTTAATAATATCATTCTATAATTCATTCATAAGCTAGATGAAACTTTTTAGTGTTATTTATGAGCAAACTATCTGATCATCAGTGGTCAGGTTGCAGTAATTAATATTAGAATGCTCTGCTCCTTTTGAGAATCAATTACTAGCTTAATAATAGTTTCTCTCTCTGTGTAAGATGCACCGTAACTCCCATTTCTACATTTTGCAAACCCAGTAGGAATAGCAACAGGAATAGGAACATTCTTTATTGGCCAAGGAATTTGTCTCTGGTGCATAAGCCCTCAGTGTATATACAAACAACAACATAGTGGTAAGTTGCAGATCGTAAATCATATGATACAATCATAAATCATAAGATACAAGCAACAAGTGATAATCATAAGATACCAATAGGAGGAGGTAGTAGAAAAGATGAGAAGATGAAAAAGTTGAGAAGATGAGAAGATGAGAAGGATAATAGCAATATAGCCCTATTATAAAATATCTTTAGTCATAAGATAGTAGTAACAACAGCAGCAACAACAACAACAACAACTAATAACTACATTAGAGTCAAGCTCAAAGGGTTACCTGAGTGATAGTGACTATCAAGAGTTCAGAAATAAAAATTGCCTTATCCAGTGTCTTTCCCCCAGACTAGATCAGTATGTATAGCTCTTTCTTCCAAACATTCTCCAAATTAGTATTTCTTCTGTTTCTAACGATTGCATACAAAGAATAGCTTGGGGCAGATATGCTTGTCTTAAAAGTAATGCTGAGTGTAGAGTAGACCTTTGCAGACACATTGAGAAATCACTGATGTATTAAAAGCCTTTTTAATTAAACCTCTGTGGTCCTGAACTAGTTCTGAATTGCATAGATTAAATAAATGCTCGTGGCGCTCTCATTCAGAGACTTACTCGTAGAGGAAATACATTGATTCCGTGGTTGAGTTAATCAAGGCTTCTTCAAAATGAGGAAGAACTTAGGTTTTTCTGGCTCTTCTCAAATTTTAAAAATTGTGGATGTGAATCAAATATTTCAGCAAGAGAAGCATGCATTGTTTTCCAAATGAGGGCAATGTGGTATAATCATTAGCAAGTCAGACTTGAACTGGTGAGGTTCAGAATCAAAATCCCATTCCGTTTGTTTACTGCAAGTTCATTTTTTGCCTGAGTCCATGGATTATTATTTTTTTTTTAAAAAAAGCTGTACATTTGAGGTGTGGTGGTTAAAATGTTGAAAAAGGACTATGGAGATTCATAATCAAGACCACTTAGCCCTGGAAACTCCCTTAGTGACTTTGTAGCATCTCAACCAATCTGACAAGTTACTTGTGGGATAAATGAAGGGGATGGGATGGGATGGGATAGAATCACTCTATAATGCCTTGGTAAGGCCACACTTGGAATACTGCATCCAGCTTTGGTCATCATGATGTAAAAAAGATGTTGAGAGTGCAGAGTAGAACAGAGAGAAGATGATTAGGGGACTGGAGGCTAAAACATATAAAGAACAATTGCTGGAATTGGGTATGTCTAGTTTAATGAAGAGAAAGAATAGGGGAGACATGATAGCAATATTCCAATATCTCAGGGGTTGCCACAAAGAAGAGGGAGTCAAGCTATTCTCCAAAGCATCTGAAGGCAGGACAAGAAATAACAGATGGAAGCTAATCAAGGAGAGAAGCAACCTAGAACTAAGGAGAAATTTCCTGACAGCTAGAACAATTAAATCAGTGGAACAACCTGCCACCAGAATGCTGTGAATGCTCCAACACTGGGAGGTTTTAAGAAGAGACTGGACAACCATTTGTCTCCAATGGTATAGGGTTTCCTGCCTGAGCAGGAGGTTGGACTAGAAGACTTCCATAGTCCCTTCCAGCTCTGTCATTCTGTTATTTGCTGGTATTTTTCAGCAATAATGTTAGACATTATTCAACACCCTGATTTCTTCTTAACACCTCTTAAGACTATTTTATATCTCAGTCTGTTTTGGTTGAACATTGGGAGAACATCTTGACTGTGAAGACTTCAGTCAAGCAAGGCTGAAGAGCTATAAATTGACATGTTCTAGCACTGATTTCTGCAATGAGTAGGAGGTTGAACCTAGAAAATACTCTCAGACTTTGTGATTCTATAATTATCTTTACTTATCTTAGGTATGAAGGAGCTTTTAAACTGGGTTATGGCTTTTCTTTACTCTTTCAAATAGTCATTCCCTTATTCCATATTCCTCTCCTCATTCTTAGTGGCAGGTTTCAATTCTATGTTGACCGGCTTCCTTGATAATTTTGTATGTTGTTGTTGTTGTTAGCTGCGAAGTCGTGTCCGACCCATCGCGACCCTATGGACAACATTCCTCCAGGCCTTCCTGTCCTCTACCATCTTCTGGAGTCCATCTAAGCTCTCGCCTACTGCTTCAGTGACTCCATCCAGCCACCTCATTCTCTGTCATCCCCTTCTTCTATTTTGTATACCTGTGCATATATTTTCAGAGCCAGTGTTTCAAATTTAGTATGCAGCATGCAAAAAGGCTGGGCAACTGTGGAAATACAGCTGGAAAGGTTTTTTTTTTTGTTTTTTTTTAAGATAGCAACAGCAACCAGCTCTACATTTCAAGCTAAGCCATAATCCATGGCTGGGTTAATACATGTTAATACATGTATGGGTTAATACATCATCCCTGCCTGAGTATCCTCAGGCATTTGCTAGGCTTCCAAATTATAAATAAATCTCTGTCTAGAAATGTGAAAAACTCTGGCATCCTAGTCCCTCATAGCAGGAATGCCTTTCCGCAATGTTAATATGTCAGAGAACAGAAACGTAGTCTTAGTGGATAATGTTAACAGGTTGCTTGCTGTTCTGAGATATAAGATGTCTAGAGTGGATGTCTAGAGACATTTTTTTTCCTAAATTAAGATTAATAAACTGAATCTCCACAGAAACTACAAGCTGGCTTCTCCAGCATCCTGCGCTTTCTCCAGAGCAAAGAATGGCAAGTGTTTGGCTTTCTGTGCCATGTTTTTGTACAATAAAAATGCAGTTGCAGATGACATTTCTTCTACATAACTGTAAGAGTTGTGGTGGTGCCGTGGTTAGTGCAGTATTGCAGGCTAATTCTGCTGACTGCCAGCAGTTTGATTCTCACCAGCTCAAGATTGACTTAGCCTTCCATCCTTCCAAGGTCAGTAAATGAGGACCCAGATTGTTGGGGGTAAATATGCCGAGTCTGTAAACCACTTATCATGGATATGCTCTTAGGTTTTCTTGGCATCACCAGCACGTTGCCTGCTTCTGTTTCCCTGATTTCAACCACAGGCAAAGATTATCTTGACATAAGCGATTGGGGGAAAAAAAAAACCTGGTTAATTTCTGCGTGGGAGGCTAAAGGCATTCACCCAAAAAGCCAAAGCAAAATTTGCTAGAAGGATCATTCTCCTTCCTATCTCTTTTTTTTTATTAAAGAGTTTTACAGAAACAAGATTTTACAATATATCCCCAAATCCCCCCCAACCCAAACCACCCCACTTCCCAGAGCTAAATACAGGATTATAGTTATAATAATCATATTCTAAATAAGAATTATCCATAATATACAATTAACCAAATTCATAATGTGCTTTAACTCCCCTTTAACATAGATACATACAAAGTACTAACACTAAGATCAATAACAATATCCCTCTAAAATCTACTCATAAACTAAATGGAACTTTTTAGTCCCATATTTATTCTGAATATAATCTATCCATCTCCTCCAAACTGAAATATATCTTTCCTGTGAATAATCTTTCAAATAAGCAGAAATCTTAGACATTTCTGCAAGATTCAAAACTTTAAACACCCATTCTTCTATAGTAGGCAAACTATCCTTCTTCCAATATTATCCCACCAGTAACCGTGCTGCTGTTATCATATTCAACATCAAATTAGTTTCTTTAACATCACAATCTACAACAATACCCAATAAAAACAATTGCGGAGAAAACTTTATCTTCCTCTTAAAAATCTTTTGAATGTTCCACCAGATTTTAATCCAAAAAGCTTTTATATTTCTACAAGTCCACCACATATGAAAATAGGTGGCTTCTAAACTACCACATCTCCAACATTTAGACTGCAAGTTAGGATACATATTAGACAACTTCTTGGGATCCAAATGCCATCTATAAAACATTTTATAAAAATTTTCTCTTAAGTTTTGAGCCTGAGTAAATTTATCATTTCACCCAAATTATCTCCCAAGTATCCAGCGAAATTGGTTCCTGAATATTTTGTGCCCACTTTATCATACAATCTTTAACTAATTCCATTTCCGAGTCCAATTCAATTAAAACATTATATATCCTCTTTATATGTGCACAATTTAAGGCTCTAATTTGTTTTACCAAATTTTGATCTGTAATTGTGATGCCAACCTTTTGATCTAACTTCCACCTAGCTTTCAATTGGGTATATTGAAACCAAGAGTAACTTATTTTTTCTTGTCTTAACTCCTCTAATGATTTAAGTTGCCAATCATTCCCTTCCAATCTAAGTAATTCCTTATAGGAGACCATATCTAAACTCACTCCCATAGATACGCCCTCTATCGTGTGTCCAGGAATTCCCCAAATTGGTATTTTATAATTTAACTTATAATAATACTTTTTCCAGACACACAACAAGGCACTTCTAAGAATATGAGATTTAAAAGCCCTATCCACCTTCTTGTCATAAAGCAAATATGCATGCCATCCATATACCAAAGATTTGCTATCTTTCTCATAACAATTATGAAAGCTGCTTCTAATTCCCTCATCGCCTTCTTTGCTAAAACCCCATTGTGATGTTTTTTTTTTGTATCACTCTCATTACACCTACACAAAGATGATTCATAGTTAAAAATGCAAAAGCTCACTTCAGTTGGAAGACAGGTAAGATATATTTTTTAAAACAAACAAACAAACAAAAAGCTGCTGCTTCTATTTCAAATAGGGGAAAATGAGCTATTTCTTTCTTTCAGGCCCGTTAGTCAGAATTGATCAAGCTTTTTAGGGATCATTTGAGATTTATCCCTGTTGGGCAATCCGTGGCATTATACAGATGATTGAATTGAAAAAAAGAAACCAGAGCAAATTTGAACTGACAGATATGAAAATAAGGGTGATACTCTTAGGCTCCAAAAACCAAAAAAAGACATACAGAGTTATCTCTAAGCAGTTTCCCTTAAAGTTCTTTAGCTGTAAACAGAAAGCTTGCTAAACTAAAGGATATATAGAATAGGTGGTACCTGGCTCAACCATGGCAACTACGAGAGGGATCTAAATGTCCTAGTGGACCAACACTTGAGTATGAGCCAACAGTGTGCTGTAGCTACCGAAAAGGCCAATGCACTCCTAGGCTGCATCAATGGAGGGATAGTATCAAGATCATATGAAGTGTTAGTATCGCTTTACATTGCAGTTATAACACCATCCTTGGAATGTTGTGCCCATGTCAAGGATGAAACTTTGGCAGCTACATGCCTCTGTGTTTCAGTTTGCCTTTAGATAAAGGGGGGGGGGATTTTGCTTTCAAATGGGTAAGAATTAGAAATGAAACTTCTTCGATTCATCTGCAGACCATAGGAGCCTGAAGTTTTGTCAAGGACACCAGAACAGGTGGGGATTTAAAGCAGACGGTTCCCATAACAAAATAGACTTTTTGATATGGATTATATAAGACATTGGGGGTTGGGCTGGGTAAACTATTGTTTAAGTCTATGAATTGGTGTGGGAACCTCAGAGTTAGTTTTGCTTTGACATAACCACGCAGTGTATTCAACAAACAGTAAGATTTTCAGAAACGGAATTAATCTGGAGTTTTATTTGGATTCTTGAGCTGGATGTGGACAGTGCAGTTTTGGTCACCACAATACGAAAAAAGATGTTGAGACTCTAGAAAGAATGCAGAGAAGAGCAACAAAGTTGTTAAAGGGACTGGAGACTAAAGCATACAATGAACAGTTAAGGGAACTAGGTATGTCTAGTCTAATGAAGAGAAGGACTAGGGGTGACATGACAGCAGAGGCTTTATTCTG
The DNA here is from genome assembly GCA_024449315.1 of Daboia siamensis. Lineage (NCBI taxonomy): Eukaryota > Metazoa > Chordata > Lepidosauria > Squamata > Viperidae > Daboia > Daboia siamensis. The sequence goes on from JAKJMR010017939.1 coordinate 50,086, forward strand.
CTAACTCTTGTACAGCCGGTGAACAACTACAACCCGAGAATAATGTTTACTTCTATTATAGCCAAGTCAGCAGATTGGGATAGACTTAGTCATCATGAATTATGCAACATACAATATTAGCAAGAAACTCAAGAAAAGGTTCCTTTATGCCACACGGTTACTAAGAAACAAGCCAGACTGGATCTGTAGCTACTTCCAGCTACTGTATTTTTAAAGCAGTAAGAGCAGAATCTTTGATTCACTTTGTCTTGACATGCTCTTCTGTCAATACTGTTCCCATAGTTTCTTGGTCATCGAACCCATTAAGTTTCATGGTATAACCAGCTATTAGAATCTGCAATTTGAATCAAAGAGCTTATTCAATCTGAATCATCAAATTGAACTGATTAAAGATCTGATTTCTTTAACATGCATTTCTCCGTGTGCACAACTCTCTTGCAACTCTGCACTGAGTTGGGGACACTCTATTTGCATCAGACTGATAAAATAATTCAGTAGTTTGTCATGAACAGGTGATTTTATTAAAGAAGCTAATGTCCAGTTCAGTATTTTGCCCAGCTTTTGCCCATACAGCTTGAAAAGGAAACCCTTGAGTTTATTTATGTATCTTGGCTTTAAAGGTAAAGGTAAAGGTTCCCCCGCACATGCGTGCTAGTCGTTTCCGACTCTAGGGGCCGGTGCTCATCTCCGTTTCAAAGCCGAAGAGCCAGCGCTTGTCCGAGGACGTCTCCGTGGTCATGTGGCCGGCATGACTAGACGCCAAAGGCGCACGGAACGCTGTTACCTTCCCACCGTAGTGGTCCCTATTTTTCTACTTGCATTTTTACGTGCTTTCGAACTGCTAGGTTGGCAGAAGCTGGGACGAGTAACAGGCGCTCACTCTGTTACGCGGCACTCGGGATTCGACCCGCTAAACTGCCGACCTTCTGATCGACAAGCTCAGCGTCCTAACCCACTGAGCCACCGTGTCTCTTCTTGGCTTTAAATCAATTTAAAAGATACAGCAATGAAGAAAGCACCATACTGAGCATTATCTTTCACAAAATGTTATATTTAATAATTTTTAGTCTTTCTTGATCACTAACTATGGATTTTGATGGCAAAAACCTCAAACAGTTAAAGAGAGTGGCAGCTGCTTTGAAGTTAACACTACATAACTTTGGATAGCGCCGGAGAGCAGAAATTCTGTCAATAAAAATGACAATATGTATGCATATTGTTGATGGCCAGAAAGGAACTAGAACTCAAATCTTTATTTTGCAAATTAAAAATGGAGAAAGTAATGAGCAAAGTATTTTAAAACAATAATTATGTGAATTACAATTAAGTGTTGCACAGTAATTGCAATGACTGCGATTAGTAGACTCAAAATGCTGCTTCAGCATAAATTACTTTCATGGAGCAGTGCGACGAGCAGGTGTGTATAGCCCTCAACAGGTGGAGTAGTAATTACAGGTGCTTACATGTTTGATCGGCAAGACAAAACACACACAGAGAGACATCATTCTTCTGGATGCTAACACTAGTTTCTAAGCAGCTTGCTATCCCATTTGGTAGTTTATCAAATCTGAAATGTTTTGGCCTTTTGTAGTCCAAATGGTGCCATTTTCTAGAAACCAAATCTTTCTCTCAATAAAAGTTGGTAAAAGCAAATTAAGAAGTTATCACAGAGGAAAAGGAAAACGTTCATTAAAAAAGAGCACATTCTGTATTAAGCTTATATTGTTGAAGTCTGTAACTACCCATACAATGTAGAATAACACAGTTAGGAGGTACCTTAGAGGTCTTCTATTCCAACCCCCTGCTCAAGCAGGAGACCCTACACCACTTCAGACAAGTATCTGTCCTATCTTGTCTTAAAAGCCTCCAGTGATGGGACACCTACAACTTCTGAAGGCAAGCTGTTCCACTGGTTAATTGTTCTCACCCTTAGGAAATTTCTCCTTAATTCTAGGTTGCATCTCTCCTTGATTAGTTTCCATCCATTGTTTCTGGTTCTGCCTTTTGGTGCTTTGGAAAATAGGTTGGCAGCCCCTCAAATATTGGAACACTGCTATCATGTCTTCCCTAGTCCTTCTTTTCTGTGGTGAGAGCCGTGGTGGTGTAGTGCTTAGAATGCAGTATTGCAGGCTAATTCTACCCACAGCCAGGAGTTTGAGATTGACTCAGCCTTCCATCCTTCCGAGTTCAGTAAAATGAGGACCCAGATTGTTGGGGGTGATAGGCTCACTCTGTAAACCACTTAGGGTGGGCTGTAAAGCACTGTGAAGCGGTATATAAGTCAAAGTGCTATTGCTACTTTCCCTAGACTAGAAATACTCAGTTCTTGCAGCCATTCTGCCAGGGTTTAGCCTCCAGTCCCCTAAATATATATCCTATAGTTTTTCATAGCCTCACTAAATTTATATCCCAGCTCTTCTCCAGTGAGTGCTGGGCTAACACACATATTATATTTCCCTCTTACTTCGTGGGAATGGATTTTTTTTCCAGGCTGAGCAAGATGCTCACCTTTGAGTTGCATGTTGGTAAACACATTCCAAAATGTAAGTGGCTTCAAGTAGAAACTAGTTTTGAATTGGTTGAATACATCAATATTTAATTTTAATAAATATTAGAGCTGCAGCATGGTGGATTTAATTCCAAATAGATCTTTCAAAGGGCACAAAGGTATGAACATAACCCTTGTCTAAGCTGTTTCAAGCAATGGCATCTTCTAAAGATTATAGAAATGCTTTAAAAAGCTGCAGATCGGTTACCTTCATTCTATCTGACGCTCCAAAATATTTTTCCCCATATTATTTCTGAAAGTATTGTCTAGTCCTAATGAATATAAGTCTTTGCTAAATCCATGGGATTTTTCCCCTATCTTATTCATGAAGAATTATAATGTTGCTTGTTTATCCTTACAGCAATAGAGAGCACTTCGTAATACATAGTAATCACAAGAAGAGCTGAACCTCAAGGAAGTTACATAATTAAGGTATCAACTCAGAACACAGGGACAGAACAAAAAGTGGGGGGAGGAGAAGAAGAAGAAAGGAAAAGAGAAGAAAGAACTAAAGTTTCGTTTCAATGTAATTGGTTTCAAGAAATTACCTAGAACAACAGGATGCTACAAGGCCCACTTAAGGTTACGGATGGCTGCATACACACCTAGTGTGTCTTTGCATTGAGTTCTTGCTTGATCTCTCTCTCCTCAATGCATTCCTGGATTTTTCCAAAACTTAGAAAAGATGTAGGAAATGAAACACCATCTAATCAGAGTGAAGAATCAAATCAGTGGAACAACCTGCCTCCAGAAGCGGTGAATGCTCCAACACTGGAGGTTTTTAAGAAGAGACTGGACAGCCATTTGTCTGAAATGGTATAGGGTTTCCTGGCTGAGCAGGGGGTTGGACTAGATGACCTCCAAGGTCCCTTCCAACTTTATTGTTATTGTTATCGTTATATGAGCATTTCTAAATCAGGCTGTTAATTTAAAGGGCCTTTGTTCCATAGACGAGGGGAACTGAATACCTCACCACCCATCATAATGGTATAGGGTTTCCTGCCTTAGCAGGGGGTTGGACTAGATGACCTCCAAGGTCCCTTCCAACTTCTTCTTCTTCTTCTTCTTCTTCTTCTTCTTCTTCTTCTTCTTCTTCCTCTTCCTCTTCCTCTTCTTCTTCTTACTACTACTACTACTACTACTACTACTACTACTACTACTACTATTATTATTATTATTATTATTATTATTATTATTATTATTATTATTATTATTATTATTATTATTATTATTTATCTTTCCCTTATAAAAAGGGAAAAAACAAACAATCCATTTTTATCTTTCGGGTTTTCTGAGAATATTTCCTGCTATATATAGGTTTCCAGATGTTTCCCTTTTCAGGGAAAGGAGCACTATAGCACTTTCACCAAAATTAAACTTTTTTTTTTTCTAAATGTGAGGTATGTTGGTCCTTTGCCCAAGCCTCCTGATGTTCCTAGATTCCCCACAGTGTCTATCAGCTCTGTTGACTCTACAAATGTTAAGTTGAAAGCTGTAATAGATCTGTGAACGCCAAAGTTGCAAAGGCCTCTTCCCTGCTGCTTGGTTACTGTTAATCAGTTTTCGTCCACTCATCCTGTATTCTGACTTTACAAGATACATTTCTGAAATTAAATCAGGGAGGGAGAACGTGCAAGTCTGCCATACGATTCACACCCTGCCTTTAATTTGCCCATTTCCTTCCTTCACATCACCAATGTTCTTGTAGATGCATACAGGTACATACTGACTAAATGTTGCCAAAATATGATATGCGTGGGTGGGTTACAAATGTGTGTGAAGTACACGGGGGTGTTGCTTTGTTGTTGTTGTTGTTTTAATTGCTGCAGTCATGTACATTTTAACATGTACTCAGCTAAACGTCTAGGCAGATACTGTTTTCAAAGACACCAATAGCAATTATTGTATTTTCTTTGTATCTATAAACTACTGTTTCTGTTTGACCGTTTATGACTTTCCATTGGGCAAAATGATCTATCAGGGGGCCACTATTTTTGAACCAATGTATCTCAAATGGGCTAAGTTAAAAAATGTGTCCATATCCATGATCCATGACTCCCATGAGATTGAAATAGAGCAAAGGCATATGGCCGCATCAATGCCTTGCAATTCTTTCTGGCCCTTGAAATGGGCAACTTTGAATCTGCTAATGGAAGTTTCAAGAGCATCAGATTGATGAACGCCTCAATCTTTCTGATGGCAGCTCTAAGGATTTCTCTCTCTTTTGCTATTATGGTTTGTACATGCGCTTTCAGTTGTACGCTATGATTGTACCCCATGAGACAGACCAATCTCATCCCTACAGGTTTACATTGGCTGTGTTTGCACTGTATAAAGCACATCTTATGTGGTACCTAAAGTATTTCTTTTACTCTTTTCAGCTGCCAAAAGGATGTTATGGGTTTGGCAACCTCCCGCTTCCTCTTTTCCATCATTTTTTTTTTCCTATTGCAGAAACTTTTAAGATGGATGTCGCTATGGATTTTGAAACTAAACATTAAGAAAACCAAGATCATGGCATCTGGCCCTCTCAATTCCTGGCAAATAGATGGGGAAGAAATTGAGGTAGTGACAGATTTTATTTTCCTGGACTCCAAGATCACTGCAGACGGGAACTGCAACCAAGAAATTAAAAGACGCTTGCTCCTCGGGAGGAAAGCCATGGCAAATCTAGATAGCACACTAAAAAGCAGAGACATCACCCTGTCAACAAAAGTGCGTATAGTCAAGGCTATGGTCTTCCCAGTTGCAATGTATGGCTGTGAAAGTTGGACCATAAAAAAGGCTGAACGCCAAAGAATTGAAGCCTTTGAACTATGGTGCTGGAGAAGACTCCTGCGAGTCCCTTGGACTGCAAGGCGATCAAACCGGTCAGTCCTAGAGGAGATCAACCCTGACTGCTCTTTCGAAGCCAGATCCTAAAGTTGAAACTCAAATACTTTGGCCACCTAATGAGAAGGAAGGACTCACTGGAGAAGAGCCTAATGCTGGGAAAGATTGAGGGCAAGAGAAGAAGGGGACGACAGAGTGAGGTAGCTGTATGGAGTCACTGAAGCAGTAGGACTGAGCTTAAATGGACTCCAGAAGATGGTAGAGGACAGGAAGGCCTGGAGGAACGTTGTCCATGGGGTCGCGATGGGTCGGACACGACTTCAAAACTAACAACAACAACAACAATGGATAGATTCTGGGTGGCTTATGCTTCTGTACAAATTTCTGCCTCTTTTCATTAAAGAATCCCAGTACAGAATTGCAGAGTTACAGAGTTACAAAATTACAGAATTACAGAGTTGGAAGCGACCTTGAAGGTCTTCTCATCCAGCCCTGTACCATTCCAGACAAATGTCCAGTCTCTTCTTAACAATCCCTTTTCACAGAAACCAATTAGGAATGTTGCTTTTTTATTATTTATTTATTATATTTATATGCTGCCCATCTCACCATCCAAAGAGACTCTGGGCATCTTGCACAGTTTCTTTCAATCCTTCAGAACTGCTCATCAACCAAATCCATTCCCTACTTGCTTTTTTATTCCAAAATAAAAGAGATGGAGAATAGCATTTTTTTAAAAAAAGAAAAGAAAAGATACTTTAATAATGCTGAAGTATCCTTATAGTAGAAAGACATGGTAAGAAACTTAATATTTCTGTTACTGGAGCTCTTTTATTTTAAATTTAAGCAAGAGAATAGCAAAAACTGTCATTAGACACAAAATCATTTTGGCAACAGGGATGTTCAGGAGTACTTGTTGCAAGTCCTATAGTATGGCAACCTGGTATCTATGAGATGGTTTGAACATTTTGCATCACCTGTGGCCATCAGAAATTAAATGATGGGAAATTTCAGGCCCCAAAACCCAAGAAAGACATGTGGTGAATCAACCAAGCAGATCGCTTTATTGTTCCACACCTATATACAGAATCTTGCCAAAGTGTGGTAGCCTATTTCCTATTGGGGAGGGGATGTCTTTACCCTATTTCTCTCACACAAAATATCCAAACTGAGCTGCCTAGTAATGCCTAGTGGTGGGATTCAAATACCTGAACAACTGGTTGTCTGCATGGATGCAGGGCCTGGGCCCCCAAGGCCTAGAATGGACTTCCAGAAGTGATATCCATGCACTTCCTGTGGGCCATTCTAGGCCTGGGAGACCTACAATGGACTTCCAGAAGCAATGTGGGTTCAGCCGGTTCTGCAAACTCAAAAATATTTAGCTACCGGTTCTCCTGAACCGGTGCAAAATGGCTGAATCCCATCACTGCTTACACCTCTGGAATAAGCCCCCTCCCTCCTGGAAATCCAGCCTACAACATTCCATCACAGGAATGCCCCTACAGAATTCCAAGGAAGCCTCATATTGCCTTCTCCTGTTGAAGCCACCATTGTTGTTGTTTTTTTGTTTTTTGACCCATATCTCCTTAACAAGGTTAAACTTATGCCATTTTAAATAAAAGCAAAATTTAAAAAAAAGCAGGGCTGTCGCTGAATTGAGAGAACTCTGAGCAACACCCCCCCCCAGACAGAAAGGAATGTAGCAAGCAAGGAGGAATGGCCTATCTGGCAGCTAGCTTCGCCCATTCTGACAGTGATATTTTCATGGGAGAAGACAGATGTCGGAAGACAAAATAAAAGATGATGATGAAATGTTTAGATAGACAAATGCAATTCTGATTGTGCCCTTTCTCATATCTCTTGGAGGGGAAAGGGAAAAAAAAATTCTAAACCAAACTCACAATATAACCTTTGCAATCCTATTTTGAGATATGCATGCTGTCCTACTTGGACAAGTCAGCTTTGTTAGCTCATCTGGCTGGACATCAATTGCCTGTGACTGTCAGTCATTTTTACACAGTAATGGTGACCTTATTCTTAGCATACCTATCATCTGGAAAAGGGAGGAAGACAATTTAATTCTATTTTTCAACAGCCCTCTAATGCTGGAAAGAGGCTTCTCTTTTTTCTCCATTTCTTCTCTCCCTGCTACAGACCTGCAGGCACTAATGGGGGGGGGGGGTGTCTATGACAACTCGCCAACTCACTGTGGCCAACTCACTGCGGGACAACTGCCATGGGACAACTCACCATGGGACCGGAGCCACACTAAAATCAAATAAACAGTGGAATAGAATCATTAAAGTAAGGATGCCAAAGGAGGGATAAAATGAAATGTGAATGACAAAACTGAACATATTTTTAAATTATTTTAAATAATTTAAATTCTTTTTTTTTTGTAAAATATTTTATTGATTTTCCAGTTTTACATATAAGTATTTAGAAGGCAATGTGGTAATTGGGTTAAATAATAATTCAGTAATACAGTCTTTGGTAGGTATCTCAGGTTAGATCATCAACTATTTCTTCTCTGTTTCCCTTAATATTTGCTATTTCATATTTAGGCTAACAAATTTCTAATTGTATAAAAACTTAATATAAATTTCATTATCGCAAATATACATTTTTTTCCCTTATACATATCTTAATAAATCTCAATAAACAGTCAATATCCTGTTGTTAAATTTTACCTAGTTTTAATTATTAATTACATATTTCCAGTTTAATTTTTAATATCCATAGTATTCAACTTTCAAACCTATTTTCTAGTAGTTAGTTTACATTTCCCTTGTACATCTAAATCTTCAATATTAAGCAGATTTATCCTTTATTTGTTGCTATTTTCCAACTATTTTAAATCTAATAATCAAACTTCCCTTTGTCTCAAAAATCTCATTTAGGCCACTGACTAACAGTTTAGGGTCCTCTCTATTAAATCAAAAGGCCCCAGTTTCTCAACCTAATTTTACCTTTCTTCTTTTGTCAACTAGGCTTCCATACCAATGTTTTCAAATCATCAAATAGATCTCCCTTCATTCTTGTATGTATTATTTGAATTAAGGGAGACCATCTCAGAGCCAATTTTCGGAAAAATCTGGCCCATTTATAATCATTAAGCTGTCGCCCTGATATCCCAGATCTCCGTGTTTGTTCTAATACAGTTGTCTTCAATTCAATCTGGTCTTTTTTCCCCCTCAAATTTCTTCTGGTTGGCAACCTTAAACACTCAAAGAGCCGCTTGGACCCATTTCCCAGAGAGCGCACGCACACAAGGGGGGAGCTTGATTGAAGAGTTTAATTAAAAAGTAGAGGCTGCTGTGCATGAGTTTTCTCTCTCTCTCCCTCCCTTTATCCCTCCCTCCCTCTCCCTCTCTTTCTCTCCCTCCCTCTCTCCCCCCCCCCCTCTCTCTCCCTCTCTCTGATCTTCTGCTCACCTGGCAAGCCGGCTTCATGCTGTTCTTGGACAAGCTGAGACACATTCTTATTGGGCTGGCTCTCCTGCCCTTTCTGCTGCTTCCTGCCTCCTGTGGAGACTCAGCAAAGGCAGGAGCCCTGCCCAATAAGCTTGTCACCTTCTCTGAGAACAGCCTGAGGCCACTCTCTATTTTACACACATACACACAGAGAGGGAGAGGGAGAGAGAGAGAGAGAAGGGAAGCACAAATGCCTCTCTTTGTCTCTGTCTCTGTGCTTGTTCTTCTGTAAAGCCCTCTGTCTTTGGCACTTGTTCCACTCCCATTGTTTTTTGAATTAGTCATTTTCTAGCTTCAATCAGGATTTTGCTTTCTGGAGGTAAGCTGGTACCTTTGTCTTTCAGGTTAGCTTTAAGTTTATCAATATTTGCAGAGATGATTTCAAGTATAAGTAGTGTATCCAAGATCTGCTGTTGATCCTCCTCCATTTCTGACATAGTTAGAGACAGTCTTTCTAGTGAAGGCTATTTACTAAGTGAGAGTCAGTAAATGTTCACCTCCACCATTCCTATCAATTGCATTACCCAGCTGCTCTCTCAAAATTAAGTCTCTCATCGATAATACCAAGGTCAGATCTGGGCAGTAAACATGTCTCTTGTTGTTGTTAGTTGCGAAGTCGTGTCCGACCCATCGCGACCCTATGGACAACATTCCTCCAGGCCTTCCTGTCCTCTACCATCCTCTGGAGTCCATTTAAGCTCACGCCTACTGCTTCAGCCACCTCATTCTCTGTCGTCCCATTCTTCTATTGCCCTCAATCTTTCCCAGCATTAGGCTCTTCTCCAGTGAGTCCTTCCTTCTCATTAGGTGGCCAAAGTATTTGAGTTTTAGCTTCAGGATCTGGCCTTCTAAAGAGCAGTCAGGGTTGATCTCCTCTAGGACTGATCAGTTTGATCGCCTTGCAGTCCAAGGGACTCGCAGGAGTCTTCTCCAGCACCATAGTTCAAAGGCTTCAATTCTTTGGCGCTCAGCCTTTCTTATGGTCCAGCTTTCACTGCCATACATTGCAACTGGGAAGACCATAGCCTTGACTATATGCACTTTTGTTGACAGGGTGATGTCTCTGCTTTTTAGTGTGCTGTCTAGATTTACCATAGCTTTCCTCCCGAGGAGCAAGCATCTTTTAATTTCTTGGCTACAGTCCCCATCTGCAATGATCTTGGGGCCCAGGAAAATAAAATCTGTCACTACCTCCATTTCTTCCCCATCTTTTTGCCAGGAATTGAGAGGGCTGGATGCCATGATCTTGGTTTTCTTAATGTTAAGTTTCAACCCAACTTTTGCACTCTCCTTCTTCACCCGCAACAAGAGGCTCTTTAGTTCCTCTTCACTTTCTGCCATTAGAGTGGTATCATCTGCATATCTTAGGTTGTTGATATTTCTTCTGGCAATCTTAATTCCAACTTTTGATTCATCTAGCCCTGCCTTTCTCATGATGTGCTCTGCATATAAGTGAAATAGGCAGGGTGACAGTATACAGCCTTGCCGGACTCCTTTCCCAATTTTGAACCAATCAGTGGTTCCGTGTCCAGTTCTCCCTGTTGCTTCTGTTTCTCAAGAGACAAATAAGATGGTCTGGTACTCCCATCTCTTTAAGGACTTGCCACAGTTTGTTATGATCCACACAATCAAAGGCTTTAGCATAGTCAATGAAGCAGAAGTAGATGTTTTTCTGGAACTCTCTAGCTTTCTCCATGATCCAGCATATGTTGGCAATTTGATCTCTAGTTCCTCTGCCTCTTCAAAATCCTGCCTGTACTTCTGGTAGTTCTCCATCCACATACTGCTGGAGTCTAGCTTGTAGAATTTTAAGCATAACTTTACTAGCATGAGAAATGAGTGCAATGGTGCAATAGTTTGAACATTCTTTGGCACTACCTTTCTTTGGAATTGGAATGTAAACTGATCTTTTCCAATCCTGTGGCCACTGTTAAGTTTTCCAAATTTGCTGGCAAATTGAGTGTAGCACTTTTACTGCATCGTCTTTTAAGATTTTGAATAGCTCAGCTGGAGTACTGTCACCTCCACTAGCTTTGTTGTTGCTCATTTTTTCTAAGGCCCACTTCACTTCACATTCTAGGATGTCTGGCTCGAGGTCAGTGACCACCTCACTGTGATTATCAGGGACGTTAAGCTCATTCTTGTATAGTTCTTCTGTGTAATTTTGCCACCTCTTCTTAATCTCTTCTGCCTCTGTTAGGTCCCTGCCATTTTGGTCCTTTATCATGCCCATTTTTGCATGAAACGTTCCTTTCATCTCTCCAATTTTCTTGAAAAGATCTCTGGTCCTCCCTATTCTATTGTTTTCTTCTATTTCTTTGCATTGTTCATTTAAGAAGGCATTCTTATCTCTTCTAGCTATTCTTTGGAATTCTGCATTTAATTGGGCATATCTTTCTTTTTCTCCCTTGCCTTTCGCTTCCCTCCTTTCCTCAGCTATTTGCAAAGCTTCCTCAGACAGCCATTTTGCTTTCTTGCATTTCTTTTTCTTTGGGATGGTTTTGGTTGCTACCTCTTGTACAATCTTGCGAACCTCTGTCCATAGTTCTTCAGGCACTCTGTCTATCAGAACTAATTCCTTAAATCTATTTGTCACCTCTACTGTATATTCAACAGGGATCTGATTTAATTCATACCTGACTGGCCTAACGCTTTTCTCTACTTTCTTTTATTTAAGCCTAAACTTTGCCACAAGAAGCTCATGGTCTGAGCCATAGTCAGCTCCTGGTCTTGTTTTTACTGACTGTATAGAGCTTCTCCATCTTTGGCTGCAGAGCATATAGTCAATCTGATTTCTGTGTTGACCATCTGGTGATTTCCATGTGTAGAGCCATCTCTTGGGTTGTTGGAAAAGAGTGTTTGCTATGACCATCGTATTTTCTTGACAAAATTCTATCAGCCTGTGCCCTGCTTCATTTTGTACTCCAAGGCCAAACTTGCTTGTTATTCCGGTTATCTTTTGGCTTCCTACTTTAGCATTCCAATCCCCCATGATAATAAGGACATCATTTTTTGGTGTTAGTTCTATAAGATGTTGTAGGGCTTCATAAAACTGGTCAATTTCATCCTCTTCAGCACCGGTGGTTGGGGCATAGACTTGGACTACTGTGATATTGAATGGTTTGCCTTGGATTCGAACTGAGATCATTCTGTCATTTTGAGGATTGTATCCCAGTATTGCTTTTCCTACTTTTTTATTGACTATGAAGGCTACTCCATTTCTTTTGAGGGATTCTTGCCCGCAGTAGTATACCTGATGGTCATCTGAATTAAATTCACCCATTCCTGTCCATTTTAGTTCGCTGATACCTAAGATGTCGATGTTTAGTCTTGTCATCTCTTGTTTGACCACGTCCAGCTTTCCTTGATTCATGGATCTTACATTCCAGGTTCCTATGGAGAGAACATCTTTACAGCATCGGACTTTCCTTACACCACCAGACACATCCACAACTGAGCGTCCTTTCGGCTTTGGCCCAGTCGCTTCACTCTTTCTGGCGCTACTAGTCCTAGCCCTCTGCTCTTCCCCAGTAGCATATTGGACGCCTTCGGACCTGAGGGGCTCATCTTCCAGCATCATATCATTTTGCCTTTTGGTACTATCCATAGGGTTTTCATGGCAAAGATACTGGAGTGGGTTGCCATTTCCTTCTCCAGTGGATCACGTTTTGTCAGAGCCAAAATCACAAACTGGAAGCCATTAAATTGAATTCTTGAATTGGCCCCCAGCAAATTGTCCCATGGTGAGTTGGCCATGGTGAATTGTCCCACGGTGAGTTGGCCACAGTGAGTTAGCTATAGCAAATAGGCTGTGGCAAATTGGGTGCGGCAAGTTGTCCCTTTCTACTAATGGGTGCCTTCTCTTATGCCTTGAGCATGAGATGCATCTCAGATAGCTTTCAGAACTAGTTTCAGTTAGGCTACTTTCTATAAATTAAAAACTTCCTTGTAATTCCTTATTTCATGGTAGAGTCAGAGCGACTGGATGGAACTGAGAGTTTACTGGCTGGATGCCCTTCCTGACGCCATGTGGAGCTCACAGTAGATGTGCTTTCTTTGTGCCCTTGGAGAGAAACATCTCTGCTACCTGGGACTGAACTGTCAACCTTCTGAATGGAAGGTGAGTGTCTTCACCACTAGGCCACCATGCCACTCCAGGCTACTTTATTATTTATTCAATAACTATAATAAAATAATAGTATAATATAATAATAAAATATATTTACTGTTTGTTTATAATATTTATATTATTTTATTATTAGATTTATAATTCTACATTAGCATTGCTAGTGATAAACCTAATAGGAAAGTCTAGGAAATGATGCAGAAAGACTCAAATTATTGTTTTCTAAATAAAAGCTTAAATAAAAATCAGTGAAAGAAACCAGGTCAAGATCAAAATATTTGGAGGCACTGTTCAGCAGGGGTGACTTATGTCTTTCAAAATTTCTGACTATGGGCCAAGCTAGGAGGATTTCATGGGCATTGCCATCTCCCACATTACATAAAAATGTTCTGCTTGACTGGTTAAAGCAATAGTATAGTCTATAGCAGACATGTCAAACTCACGATGTCACATGATGTTGTGCAACGTACTGGAGCCTTTTCGCCATTGCAAGCAATGGGGTGCGTGCGGCTTCCGGATGACCCGTCTGGCCCACGGGCCGGCAGTTTGACAACCCTGGGCTCTATAGTCTGTAGTAGCACACTTTATCATACTGGCTCTCAACTGTGAAGCTCTTCATGGGACAGAGCTGAGTTATTTCTGGAACTATCTCTGATTATGATTGCCATCTGATAACATCAAGCAGGACCAGCATGTTCCAGGTTTTGGGGCAATTATTTCTGGTGGGATCCAGGAGATGCGACTTCTTACTACCTCTGCTGTGGGGAAAAGAACCTATTGTTTTTACAGAGACTGCAGAAGACATGCTAGCCTGTGAAGAAAACATATTGTATATATTTCTAATCATCTGAGCTTGGCTGAAGTTTGGTAACTGTATGTAGGAGCTAGGATCAGAGGCCTGGCTATGCTAAAAAAAAATGGTCTTAACCAAAATTGGCTGATATGACAGTTACTCCAGAGACAACCCTAGGAACTAGTAACCATAAAATTTAATTTGTAAATAAGGGCAGAGGGCAATTGAATTTGAGGAATGGGAGATGTAATTAGAGGCGAGGAATAATGTATTCACTTTAGGTGCTTCGGATAGGTTGTGACAGCCTTAGTACTCAGCCAGTGAGGAAAAGGTGGGAGGTAAATTTGCAATGGCAATAGGGAATATAAAGAAAGAATATTAATGATTTAAGGTGTGTCCAGCATACCTGCATGTACGTGATACTCCCTCTTTGCAAAGTAGTACAAATAAACTACCATTGTTTTCTCTTGGAAGTTTTGGCTGCTGATTGTTTATTCAAAACTAGACAATGAAGCCCACCTCTGCTCTTTGAAGACCACCCATCTTGAGATTCACCTAGCCCTGATCTCCTACCAGCATTTTGTAATGCATAAAACACCTGGATTTTCTTCAAGCACTGGACCAGGAAGTGTGTTTTGATCTTGTGAGAGAGTTTTTTCTGGCCCTGGATGTCCTTATGGTCTTTTTTTAAAATTTGCTCATTATATTATCTGAGACTTGAATCATGGCAGCTGAGCTTATTTTCTCATTGGTTTGAGATGTTTTGCTGCCCATCCAAGTAGCTTCTTCAGTCTGAATAAGTTAGTTTAGAGCAGGGATAGGCAACCTTGGCTCTTTTATGACTTGTGGACTTCAACTTCCAGAATTCCTGAGCATGGCTGGCTCAGGAATTCTGGGAGTTGAAGTCCACGAGTCATAAAAGAGCCAAGGTTGCCTACCCCTGGGTTAGGGGAATCTGAGCAGGAATCTGAGTCATCAGAATGTGCCAACTATTAAAATTCTTAGGGGTATTCCCACACCAACCTCAGGGTTTCTTCCCCAAAGTGTGTGGCAATATGTCAAGACAAGAAGATAAGTCCATGACTCAACTTTCAGACAATTCTACCTGGATGTGAGAATTTTCATTGACCTATTGCTACACACTTTGGAGAAGAAACCCTGAGATTGGTGCAGGAAGAGGGAAAGACAGTAGGAAAAGTGGCAGGCTACAGGAATCACCCACACTTCAACCTAGTTGGTACATTCCAGTGACTTTTTGTCTTCTCATCCTAGTGCAAACTGAAGATGAGCAGCAAAATATCTCAAACCAAGAAAATGAGTCCAGTTGCCATGACTCAACTTTCAGACAGCTCTACCTAGATGACTGAAAATCTTCATCAACTCATTGTGTCATATTTATATGGACTTAGTTGTTGTTTGCTGATCCGTATGCCACTCTGAGTTGTGTACCAACGGACAGCCTCTCTAAACCAAACGAAAACTCCAATATTTGAACGGCTTCTACAAATATGAGGGGCATCAAACTATTTTCAAAGCACCAAAAGGCAAGACAAGAAATAATGGATGGAAACTAACCAGGAGAGAAGCAACCTAGAACTAAGGAAAAAAATCCTAATGATGAGAACACTGAACCAATGGAATGACTTGCCTCCAGAAATTGTGGGTGCTCCATCACTGGAGCCTTTTACAACGAGACCAGACATCCATTTGTTTGCAATGATATAGACTCTCCTGCTTGAGCAGGGGTTGGACTAGAAGACCTCCAGGGTCCTTTCCAACTCTTATTATTCTAACAAATGATTCTCAGAAAGTGAAGACTGCTTTAAGAGGGTCTTTCTTGTTGACCCTAATATTAGAAGTAGTTCATATTGAGACTGCCATCTCCCAGGTGGAATCATAGTGTCTGAAACTTGGGAAACTTAAGCATGGAGGCTTATAGTCCTGTTCTATGATAATCTACATTAAAGCAGTCCCAAAGGTAGATAGACAGTGAAAGAAAGCCTACGACTTATCTGGGTAATTGGTATACTGTCAATCCGTTCTAGTTTTCAGCAGCTTTTTATAATATTCGATTGGAATTCATTTTCCTGTAATTTAAATCTATTATTCTTTGTCTTGCTCCCTAGGTTTATACAGAATAGGTCTTAACTACCTTTTGCATGGCATGCTTTGTAGGAGTATAATTATATTCTCCCCTCACACCCACCTTTGCCATTCTGTTTTCAGACAGAAACATTTCCAGTTCCTTCAATCTCTCATCCTAGTCCTATGATAGTCTATGAAGAGATATCAAAGCCATAGCAATAGCACTTAGACTTATATACCACTTCATAGCGCTTTACAACCCCCTCTAAGCCAGCATCTTGCCCCCCCCCCCAACAATCTCTGTTCTTATTTTATCAACCTTGAAAGAATAGAAGACTGAGTCACCCTTGAGCCGTTCAGTATTGAACTCCTGGCAGCGGGCAGTCAGCCTACAATGCTACATTCTAACCAGTGTACCATCACAGCTCTTAGAACACAGCTCAAAATTGGTCTTAAGCTGATGAGAACCCAGCACTTTAATCTAAATTACTGTTTCTCATTTCTAACAACTTTAAGATATTTAGACTTCAACTCCCAGAATTCCCCAGCCAGCATAAATTGTGAGAGTTTATTTTTTTTATTTATTTATTTATTTATTTGTTTATTTATTTATTTATTTATTTATTTATTTATTTATTTATTTATTTTATTTTATTTTATTTCTATACCGCCCTTCTCCCGAAGGACTCAGGGCGGTGTACAGGGCAATACAATAAAAATACAATGTACAAAAGTTAAAAAAATATTAAATACTACAGCCCAATTCAATAAGTTAATACAATAATGTTAAAATACCCCAAACCCATCAGACCAGGCTTGTTCAAATAGATATGTTTTTAGGTCACGTCGGAAGGAGCGAAGGTTGGGAGCCATCCGGAGCTCAACCAGTAAACGGTTCCAAAGGTCTGGCACGCCCACAGAGAACGCCCTCCCCCTGGGGGTCGCCAGTCGACACTCTCTGACCGACGGCACCCTAAGGAGGCCCTCTCTGTGGGAGCGCACTGGACGAAGGGAAGTTGATGCCGGCAGCAGGTGCTCCCGTAAGTAACCCGGACCCATGCCATTTAGAGTTGAAGCCCCCACACTTTAAAAGCTGCCAAGCTGATCTAAGCTGTACATCAAATCCAGATCTTTCAGTACAGGAATAGTAAGTTCAGTGTATTATATATTAATTATCTGCCTAATTGCTGAATTTTGCAGCAGCTATAATTTCTGGGTGCTCTTTTGGCTGGATATAATCAACACGTGGTTTGGACTTGAGTATGCCTCACTTTTAGTTCACCCCCTGCAGCTGGTACAAATTGATTCATTTATTTAAAGAATTTTTTTATGGCTACTTACCTCAGATAGTGATTCTAGGTAGCTCATAAAAAGTAATTTAGAAAAAAAGTGGAACTCTTTCCATCAGGTACTAGACCAGACATGTCAAACTCATGACATCATGTGATGTCACACAACGTATCAGGATAGTTTTGCCATTGCCGGCAATGGGATGGGCGCAGCTTCCGTGTGACCCGTCTGGCCCATAGGCCAGCAGTTTGACATCCCTGTACTAGACTAAACAAGCTATTAGTCTTCCGCTAGCCTTGCGAGATAGTTCAGACAACATGCACACCCAGAAGGACTAGCTCTAGCTTTATTGCAAGGTTATGTTAACTTCTGAAGACAGCAAAGTCTAAATGTCTTGGTTCCGATAGATGAAGCCAATTAAAAGAACTTCAAGGCAAAGATTTCTTCCTTAAAGAACATTTTATTCAGGAAACAAAGTATCAGCACTTACCTGGTTGAACCCAAAACTAAAGTTCCTTCCCCCTGATACAATGTAACAAGTTGGAATTCCCACCCAAGAAAGGCTGTCATAAATCACATTCACCAATTAATCTAAATTTCGGCTCTCCTCCCCACTTTTCAGCCACCCACCAAAACTTTATCTAGAATTGACCTTGAAGCTCACCCAGCTGCAATTGTTTATGCTGACTGAAAAAGCTCAAGCATTTCCCCCTTCCCCACTTCTACATCTGAGAATCCCAAACAACAGAAAAGCACAAAGAAAGCAAAAGGTAAAATGGCTGCAATTTCTTAATTGTCACAGCATTGACACGAAGGGTAAAAGAGGCCATTTATGTTAACACTGAACAGTCCCCTCCCAACAGAAGGGGAAGGATAAGGCACCACCTATCCCCAATTTGCAACACAGTCCTTTAGGCTGCTCCAAGAAGATTGCCCACCTTTCTTTCAGGTGACCCTGAGGTCCCAGATAAAAGAGGCTCTCACAGAATGTTAAAACCAGATGACTGCACAGAAAACACAATCTTTCCACCACCCCCACCCCACCCCAATGAATCTCAACTGTCAATAACTGTCCTTCCATCTCTCACAGCATTCAATACAACTGAGGAAGCAAAACGTCGTTGTCTTCCTCAAAAACAAATCAGTCCAGTTGCCTTTTCAAAGTAAAAAAAACAAAACAACACTTTTGATATACTGTTATTGCTCCACATCAACTCTAACCACTGTGCCGCATCTACATGAATGAAAAGAACAGGTTCATCACAGATTATTCCAGAAATGACAGGTATGGTTGGGAAATCTTGCATTCATCACCTCTTGAGTTAAGGCAGTCGGCCTCTGTTGCCATCATCTCCCCCCAGAAGGCTCCTGATAGATCTTATGTGCTTGCCTTTGTCGAAAGCTTTCTTGTGGCAGTGACAAAAAGCCTGATCAATGATGCCAGCCATGAGGGGAGAGGCCAGTGGAAACCTTTGAAGGTGGGGGTGGGGGTGGTGGGGGGGGGGGAAATGGCCAAGGTTTCATCAGTACTGGAATTGCTTTTATATTTATTTTTTATTTTTTGGAAGTCACCTTTGCAGTGCAATCGTTTAGAAAGTTACTTTTTAAGTTACCGTAGAACTTCTACTTAGCCTGGAGACAGGATTTCAGATGGGAAACCTTTTGGCCTTTATAGAATAAGAGTAGAGAAAAGCCATGCATCCTTGCTTCTCTCCCTCGTTTGAGCCAAAAACGCCTCAGCAGATAGAGAATACAAAGGAGAGAGAATATGCCTTTCTTTTTTAAATGCCTTTTTAATGTGCTTCCAAATATCAAGGGGACCGAACACTCCCCCCTCCCCCCAACAGCACATAATTTCTTCTTGTTTTGTTCACTGGAGTAAAACTGTTAGTGTGGCCTTCTCCAATGCTGTTTATTCTGGCTCTCCAAGATCTCCAGAAAACTCCCCTCTCTCTTTGTCGCCTGAATGGCCATCAGAGATGGAGCCAAAAACATTTCAGCTGAGCTTGGATGATTCATGAATTAACCCATCTCTCAGTATGTAAAATACACCGGACCAGGGATCCTGGTGGTGAAGAGGCTGGTGATGATTGAAGAGATTTGCATTCACATCATGGAAATTTGGAAATTTACTGGATGAATTTGGACCCATTGTTCTTTCAATAACAGTGTGTTATACAATGCTACAATTGTTGTGGGTCAACTTGAAGGGAAAACTCCATGTAACCTATTGTTTGCTTCTGGAGGACTGGAAGGATATTGCCAAGTGCAGGAAATCTGGAGTCCAGGCAGTTCAAATGAATAAAGGCTTAGTGGGTGATAATGTTCTCTGCAAGAATCTGAACTACTAACAATCAAGGGAAATTGGTGGTAGATAGGAATCAAATTCAAGGTAGGCTGGACTTAGAGCTCTTGTGGAAATGCAAGGTCCCTAAACTGATGACATGTTTAACTCTGCCCCTCTGCTCTGCCTGATGTTCTTCTATATTTGTCTGTCTGTCTATCTATATCTATCTGTCTGTCTATTTCTCTTATCTATTTCTCTATATGTCTATCATCTGTCTATCATTTACCTCTCTCTATCATTATCTATCTATCTATCTATCTATCTATCTATCTATCTATCTATCTATCTAATCATCTATTTTGTATCTATCATCTCATTATCTATTACCTATCATCTCTAGCTATCTCTAGCTAGCTATCATCTATCATCAACCTCTCTCTATCATCTCTAGCTATCTGTCTGTCTGTCTATAAGCTATCTCTATATCTCAATCTATCTGGGTTAAGCTTCTTAGGAGGCATAGCCTATGCATTTGAAGGTACACTGCATTATTGAATGAATAAGGAATAACAATGGCATGAATCCACGTCCTCAGTACCAAGATCAAGGGTGGTGAACTTGCACATCCAGTGTCGCATATGACCCTCAAATCCCTGTTTGGTGGAAACATATAATCCTTTACAATAACCAAATCACTGATACCTTAAAAATGTAATGGTTAATCCAAATTGAGCTTAACACAGTTTTAAACAGGAAAAAAAAATCCCCTTCCCTTCCCTTCCCTTCCCTTCCCAACAAAACATCTCTCTTCAGAAAAACACAATATAATAATAAGCTAAAAATATATAGAAATTCAACTTGATTAGAAGTTTGAATGTGCAGGTCTTCTCACCATGTGGATTGCATCCTCCTTATCTGGATACCCATTTTATGCCTGATTTATGTATTTATTTTTTAAATCCAGTCCTAGGGAAGGTTTACATCTGGAAAGGCAAAATCAAATGCTCAAACCATAAGACTTTTAGGAGTAAACAATGCGGGGCTGACTTCCCTCTGGACAATGACTTCTAAAGTACTGTACTTGGGAAGATGTCTGCTTTCTTTCTAGACATCTGTGTTGGGGAACATGCAAGCACCCCAAGAGAGCAAGGGTAGTTTCTACAACATCATTTGTTTGTGTTCCAATCACCCTCATCATCTGTTGATGTTTCTGTCACCCAGGAAAGCCTCCTGTCAAAGATTCTTCACTCAATCTCTTTTGTGGCCATCATTTGTACAGCTTTTTGATACATGTCTTAGCTCAGTAGCTACCAGCGTTGATGTTCACCGAAAAGATGTGTCAAAACCATCAAGCTACTATGCACTTTTGAGTCACAAGATATTAACTGACTATGGGATAAACAAACATGAGTTGGTCATTTTCTATTGACCCAACACATTTTTCTTTACTGTGCTGCCATGGTATCTGTAAGCTTAAAATTAAGAAAAGTGTCTCCCCGTTAGAATGCACGGATGATATTATATAGGTTATCCTTTGCTTCAGTGAAATGTCACAATATCTATGTGCTGGAGAAATATGAATCTGATTTTGAACAAATGATCATGTTCAAAATCAAGAAGTGTGTATACAAGTGACCCGTATACACACTTCTTGATTTTCACATAAATGAAAGAATTTACAGCACAAAACTGGGCAGATCTACTTAGAAGTAAGATCCATTAACTTCAATTAAAAGCAGCTCTGTGTACAATTAGCACTCTTAGTATTCAGTATTCTGTTTAGATAGTCTTATTTTAATTTGATATTGATTAAAGTAAAGTGAAAAAATAAATTTTCAGGACAGAATAACCTGCTGCAGAAAATTGCATGGAAGGAAAAGGCAGGGGAAGACTTTGTGCTTTTACTACCTTCTCCACCCAAGAAATAGTTATACAAAACTCATCACCAAGATAAAATTTTGTACAAGGCAATAAGCAGAGGTTTTTATAGATTTTGGAGTTATGTAATAGATGACCAAACATCCTTATCAAACCACTCTCTTTCAAAATGTTCAGAAGACACCCAAACCACTGTCCCTTAATTTATCTCTTTGGGCAATAATGTTCAGCTCAGTTATTTGGATGAAATTTTCCATGATTGCACTTCTACATGGTGGCATTAAAAAGCACATGGTTTGTGTGTCAGGTTATATATATAGGTCGGCAGTTTGGTGGGTCGAATCCCGAGTATATATAGTTAAAGGTAAAGGTTCCCCCGCACATGTGTGCTAGTCGTTTCCAACTCTAGGGGCCAGTGCTCATCTCCGTTTCAAAGCCGAAGAGCCAGCGCTTGTCCGAGGATGTCTCTGTGGTCATGTGGCCGGCATGACTAGATGCCAAGGCACACGGAACGCTGTTACCTTCCCACCAGACTGGTCCCTATTTTTCTATTTGCATTTTTACATGCTTTCGAACTGCTAGGTTGGCAGAAGCTGGGACGAGTAAATCTACCCAATTAGCAATGCATTTGGTAGAAATTTATTTTGTGCAACTTTGATTAAGTAGAAGCCAGTTGCCTGGATTGTGATCCCATGACCATAGGGACACTACAACAGTCGTAACTGTCATAAATCTCTTTTTCCAATAGCATCATAACTTTGAGCAGTCAGTAAATGAATGGTGGTTAAGTGAAGACTATGAGTATTGACAACCTGAGGTCAGCTGAAATGAGTATGAGTAGCAATAGCAATAGCACTTAGATTTATATACCACTTCACAGTGCTTTACAGCCCTCTCTAGGCAGTTTAAAATAAAGACCCCAACAATCTGGGTCTTTATTTTATCGACCTTGAAAGAATGAAAGGCTGAGTCAACTTCGAGCCAGTTAGGATTGAACTCCAGGCTGTGGGCAGAGTTAACCTGCAATATTGCATTCTAACCACTGCACCACCAGGGCTCTTAGATCTTTCCTAGATGCACTTAATGTTTAGGTCTCAGCAGAGCACATTCTAAGATTATACTATGGATGTTGAACTGAGGGGGGGGGGGGAGAGAACTATATAATAACACCTGGATGTGACTCACAAGTTTAATGACACTTCATTTACATCCTGTGCAGAACTGTACTTTCTGGCATGTTGCAAGATAAGCAGGTGAACACATAGGTGTATAGTTCAACTTAGAAGACCTATTTAAGGAGAAACCTCCTAACAGAGAGGACAATTAACCAGTGGAATGGAAATTGCCTCCAGAAGTTGTGGGTGCTTCATCACTGTGGGGTTTTTAAGAAGAGACTGGACAGCCACTTGTCTGAAATGGCATAGGGTCCCCTGCTTCAGCAGGGGGCTGGACTAGAAGACCTCCAAGGACCCTTCCAGCTCCATTCTGATTTTGATTCTCATTTTGTCCGTGCTTGTGGTAATGTTTGTAACAAGCAGGATTTGGAAATAATCCCTACCCAATTTTCTAAATTTTGTACAATGCAGATGAGAAGCAGAAGAGCAAACTCTTCTTAGTCACACGATTTGATTGGATCATTCAAATAAAACATTCTCAGTCAGCTTGATCCAACTTCCGAATTTAGACTGGATGTTGAACAATAACGTTGACCTTGCTTAGATTTTTCTCTGTGAATCTATCCAGCTACAGGTAGTCCTCAACTTACGACCATTCATTTAGTGACTGCTCAAAGTTACGATGGCACTGAAAAAAGTGGCATCATTTTTCTCACACTTACGACTTGGTTGCGACATCCCTGTGGTCACATGATCAAAACTCAGCTGCCAGCTTGGCAACTGACACGTATTGATGATGGTTGCAGTCACCTGATCAGCCTGGGTCACATGATCCCCTTTTGCGACCTTCTGACTAGCAAAGTCAATAGGGGAAGCCAGTTTGACTTGACAAGTGAATTTGTTATGGTTCTGATAAATGAAACTCTTCAAAGAACTTCAAGGCAGAAGAATCTTTATTCAAGTAGCATAGCATCGGTACATACATAAAAGGTAAAGGTAAAGGTTCCCCCGCACATGCGTGCTAGTCGTTTCCGACTCTAGGGACCGGTGCTCATCTCCCTTTCAAAGACGAAGAGCCAGTGCTTGTCCGAGGACGTCTCCGTGGTCATGTGGCCAGCATGACTAGACGCCAAAGGTGCACAGAACGCTGTTACCTTCCCACCGGAGCAGTCCCTATTTTTTTACTTGCATTTTTACGTGCTTTCGAACTGCTAGGTTGGCAGAAGCTGGGATGAGTAACAGGTGCTCACTCTGTTACGCGGCACTCGGGATTCGACCCGCCAAACTGCCGACCTTCAGATCAACAAGCTCAGCGTCCTAACCCACTGAGCCACCGCGTCCCTTTGGTACATACATAGGCAAAGCCAAAATCTGAATTCCCCTCCTCTGAGCACCTAGTATCAAGCACAATTCCCTCCTCTAATTAACAGTCATAAATCACATTCCCCAATTAGTTTGAAATAAAATAAATAAATAAATAAATAAACCTTTATTGTCAAAGTACAACATGTGTACATTGAGATTAGCTGAGCCTCCCCCCGTGCTCTCTCCCCCCAACACACAGTGACAGCAAACCCACCATCCCACCACACTATGTGAACCAACTACACCACACACCCGTCCTCCCAAGTCAATTCTGCATAAGATTATGTCCCATTTAAAAGCCTAACAGCCCACGGATAAAAGCTATTTTTCAGCCTGTTGGTACGGCTGGCTATATTCCTGTATCTCCTACCAGATGGTAGGAGAGTAAAGAGATACCGTCCAGGGTGTGAGTCATCCCTGAGAATCTTCCTCACTCTTCCAAGGCAACGGGCCCTGGCGAGGTCATCCAGTGGTGTCAGGCTTTCCCTCCAGTCCTCCAACTCACCATTTCTTATCATCTCTTATTTTTAAAAACCTTGATTCTCACACTCTTCTAGTATTGTTAGGTCTAACCAACTCCCATGCACATTCCTCCTCCCACCCCCCAAGTATCATCTAATTCCAACTCTAATTCTAAGAGTAAAACATAAGAAGGAAAATGGCTGCATCTCCATATGTTGTCAAAGCAAGAACATCCGACGTTAGCAGCATTGACAGAATTACTAACTTAACAAGAGCAGTGATTCTCTTAATAACTGTGGTGAGAAAGGTTATAAAGTGGGGCAAAATTCACTTAACAAATGTCCTGCTCAGCCACAGAAATAGTGGGCTTCATTGTGATCATAAGTTGAGCACTACCTATAAGGCTGTGGAGTATGGTTTCAGTATACTTATCCAGAGCAATCCAGAGACCCAGGACATGTGTCCATATGATGAATCCCCTTTTTTTTAATCACCCATGTAACAGGTATCTGAATATAGATGACCTTCACAGAGTTCCATGGTCATGCGGTTGCCATTCAGGCATTGTGCAACCGGCACACATTTACAACTCTGGCAGCATCCCATGGTCATGTGATTGTCATTTGTGTGCTTCACAGCCAGCTTCCAACAAGCAGGCTTCATGGAAAATGCAGAAGCAAAGTTGTTGTCATATAATATCTGACTTAACGACCATATGGGAAGTGAGGTCGTAAGCCTGTCATGGTCACATAACTTTCTGCTGAGCAACCACACCACTCGGCAAAGGAGTTGTCGGTTCCAATTGTGGTGACTAAGTGAGGACTACCCGTACTGTAATAAAATAGCTTTTCTGGAATTCTTGCAGTCTCTCTGCCTTCCACAAAGGGCTGATGATGTTGGGATAGTCCCAAATTATCCAATATGCTCCCTCCCCATTTTCCTATTTTTGGAAGGGACATCAAGAGATATCTCAGTTTAACTTTCTGCTGTTTTTTTTTCTTCTGAACTCTTTGATGTGTGATTTCACCATTAGAATTAGAATAGAATAGAGCTGGAAGGGACCTTGGCTGGAGGTCTTCTAGTCCAGCCCCTTGCTCAAGCAGGAGAACCTATAGTACCATCTCAGACAAGTGACTGTCAAGTGTTTTTAATGGAATTATTATGCAAATCAGGCTTTATTTTCCTTTCAGCAGACTGGAGCATCCTTACCAAGTGGGAAAGAAAAAGAAAAAAAGTTTGACTTTATTTTTGTCATTATTAGTAACAAAAACAATAGGCGGCTATTTGCGACTACATTTTGAAAAGATGAAATACGCGACTGAGCAGGAGGAAGAACCTGCTCTGAGGCCACGTTGAAGATAATAGCGCTAATGACGATCTTCATCTGTTTTAATGTCTCATTGTCTGGATTGCTACATGAAATGAATTTCAGGGGTTGTCACCTTCCAAGAACATCGATCTGGGTTATAAATGTTCTCTTTCTCTCTCAAAAAAGAGCCTTGCTTGCATACAGTCCCTGAAGAGCATTCCCAAGTAAAAGTGTGCCATACTTAGGAAAATGATTTATGACAATGGCAGCCACTTTTGGGAACAAGATAGCATCTTCTCAAAGACTTATTAGAGAGAACTTCTGCTGACCTTTCCAAGGGGCGTCATGTGTTGCTTGCAAACTGGAGCAACTATCCTTTCCATAACTGTCTTTATTTTTTTTTAAAAAAAAAAGCTGGCATACGGTGTGTTTTTCTCCTACAAACTGGGCGTTTGGTATCTGTCATTTACCTTTCCTCGCTTCAAAGAACCAGGCTTGTGATCACAGAGGAAGCTGATGTAATATCTTTTCTCTGTGTGTGAAATCTTCCATTTTGCTTCCTGAGCATGCTAAGCAGAGTATAAAAGCTAATGTGTGTTTATTTGAACTAGCCACGGTTAGCTGAAGCTGGCGAGTCCTTCATTAATGAAACCTATAACTTCCGGTTTTGACTTAACTTTAGTAAACTTTGAAATAGGAGACTGAACCTGGTGTGGTGCTTAAGGCGATAGGCTAGAAGTCAGAAGATCCTGTGTTCTTCTCTCATTTTAGGCACAGTTGGGTGACCTTGGGTCAATTCTGTCTCTCAACCCTAGAAGGAAGGGAAGAACAAACGACTTCCAAAATCTTGCTAAGAAAACCGCAGAGATTTGTCTAGGCAGTCTCCAGGAGCCAACAATGACTCAAAGGGACCAAACCAAACCAATTAAAATGCACATGCATGTCAGTTTTATCTCAGTGCTGAAGTGCCTTGGGTTGATGTAGATAAATTAGGGAGATGCTCAAATTGCAGAGGAGAGGACTCAAAATCCTGGGGAGCTAAATCAGGAGTTTTCTACTTGATAGACAACTTATAGAATCAGAGGGCAGGAAGGAACCTCAAAGGCTTTCTAGTCCAAATCCCTGCCCAAGGCAGGAATCTTTATACCATCCCAGACATAGAGTTGTCCAATCTTTTCTTGAAAACCTCCAGTGATGGAGCACCTATAACTCCGACAAGCAAGCTGTTCCACTGACTAATTGTTCTCACTCTCCAAAAATTTCTCCTTAGTTCTAGGTTGTATCTCTCCTTGATAAGTCTCCATCTGTTATTTCTTGTTCTACCTTCAGACACTTTGGAGAATAGGTTGCTCACCCCGCATCTCTGTAACAGCCCCTTAGATATTGGAAGACTGCTGTTAGCTGCGAAGTCGTGTCCGACCCATCGCGACCCCATGGACAACGTTCCTCCAGGCCTTCCTGTCCTCTACCATCTTCTGGAGTCCATTTAGGCTCATGCCTACTGCTTGATCTGGCCTTCTAAAGAGCAGTCAGGGTTGATCTCCTCTAGGACTGACCGGTTTGATCGCCTTGCAGTCCAAGGGACTTGCAGGAGTCTTCTCCACCACCATAGTTCAAAGGCTTCAATTCTTTGGCGCTCAGCCTTTCTTACGGTCCAACTTTCAAAGCCATACATTGCAACTGGGAAGACCATAGCCTTCCTACGTATGTAGGAAGGAATCAGTAAGCTTCACTATATAGACCTGATGTCTTCTAGAATCTCTAGATTCTGACCAGGGTTAGTTGTAGAGGGGCTAGATAAGAATGGAATCTGTGCAAAGAACATAAATGAGCTTTGCATTAATAAACTCTCAGTTATTGAAGAAAAGATGTTTTCAAGTAGCACCTGTGCAAATCCTTATGCAAACACATATTTTCCTGCAATTAAGTGTTGCCCTCTGAAGCTTCAGGGCAATCCCGGAAGATACATTTGACTTAAGGAGTTGCAGGCAAGAACCACACACATGCCTCTGAATCCAAAACTCCTCATAGCCCTAATGTGTTTACTAATCTTCCCTTCCTTTGCTGATTGCTCCTTATGATTTGTTTATTTACTGTAGAATCTTTAAATATTTTCATAGTACCTTGATAGCCTTTCTGGAGAAGCTATTAATTCAATCAGATGGAGCAAAAACAGGATGATCTATAGGATGATGCTAACAATGATGTTTTGAAGTAAGATATAAGCTAAAACTGAAAATATCAGTAAAATGGGAAGGAGAGGTGGGGGCAAAGTTTCCGGTTAGAGCAACTGGAGAGATAAAGCTGAGATATGACTTCAGATTCAGAAGTTTGGAGCAAAGCAAGATGCTATTTAAACTCTCCGTTGCAGTAAGAGCAAATCACTGAATTGGTTGTCCCTAGTTTTAACTAATCATAGTTTGGTTTGTATTGTCTACTGCCAGAGGCAACAGTTTCAATATAGTGCAGGGGTGTCAAATGTGTCACAACGTATCACAACCTTTGTTGCCATTGCCAGCAATGGGGTGGGTGCAGTTTTGCTATGATGCATACGGCCCGCGGGCTGGTAGCGTGACACCCCTGATCTAGTGGAATTCAGTCTTCTTAATGGAGGAGGCATTTTGAATAATTACTGCTGAACATTTCACTTAGGTTCCTAGCTGTTTGCAAACTGTGCGATGGTTTATTCTATGAGCTCACAATTTAGTCCTGTTTCTTCAACTTTGGTGAATTGTATAAACACGCTACAGGACAGGAAACATTTCCTCTGAGGTCTGGGGGCTTGGCTAAATGGAAATGATGTAACTTTGACCTTGGTTGCACACTTGATCCAAAAAGTTGTCTCTCCAGTATTAATAGTATTATGCCCCAGATACCATACAATATATGGAATAAGGTGGGTGTGCACATTTTCAAATCAGTGTTGATTCCTGGCAACTGTGTGGACAAGTGCATGCAGTTGTCATGGCAAGATTTCAGAAGTGTTTTGCCATTGCTGAAAGAGAGAGACTGGCCCAAGGCCACCAACCTGTTTTCATGCCTAATGAAGGACTAGAACTCAGTCTCCTGTTCACATGCCTGGTTCCTCCTTCCTTCCTTCCTTCCTTCCTTCCTTCCTTCCTTCCTTCCTTCCTATTTGTTTGCTAAGGCTGCCCATCTCAACCAAGTGACCCTGGGCAGCTTACAGTTCCAAAACAATTTAAACAGTTTAAACCAATAACAACAATCCTAAAGAAACATATACAGTATAGTAACCCAGAAAAATTGATCAATTAACAATAAAGCTGAGAAATGGGCCTGTAATGCCTTTGGAGCCCCCAGCACCAATACATATCAAAGTTTTTATAGACTTCCATCTTTAATATCAATATCACCTTTTACAAAACAAAAACAACAAACCAGGATGGATTTTAAAATAAGAAATTGATGGACCATTTGTCCATATCTCTTCTTTCCTATAACATGACAAATCAGGGAATTCCAAGGAATGTGGTGTTATCTGTTTCAGAGCAGACAAGAAAAGTACTTCTTCACTCAAGAATAAAAAAAAAACCTCTTAAAATGAATATGCAGTTCTTAAAAGTCCCAACCAGCCTGCTTAATGGTCGGGAATGCTGGAAGTTGTAATCCAACAGCTGAAAAGCTATAGTTGTTTGATCCTTGTCCTACAAGTCATTCATCTTCCTGAAATTATGGGGAAACCAACAGAGGTCTGAAATTTGCCCTCATTTCTTCTCTTCTAGAACTGGCAAAATGGGCTACAAAAATCCAGACGCTGCAAAGAAATGGGGATACCTCCGATGGTGGCCTTCTACTCATTGTCCAGATCCTTGCAGTTCAGACCTGGTAACCCTAATATTACTCTCTATTTTCTCTCCTTCTCTGTTATTTTACCACTTCTTTGGAGAATGAAAGGTTTTTCAAAAGCAGGGACCAGTTATGTTGCACATTTAATGTAGTAATGCATTGCAGATAAGGATGTTGGTAATTGCTCCATAATACGTTGCACTCTAAATGGAAAATCTTTGGTTGTTCAGTGTGAAGATGGCAACAGACTTTTCTTTATGCTCCAGTTTAAAAGAAATCAGCTAAGATTCATAAAGGATAAAGCTGTTGCTGAGTCTTTTACATCTTGCCCATGATATTTTAGAGGGGGAAACATAATGCTCACTTCAAAGAAGGGAAGAGCATTCATCTTGAAACTTCTTCATCTCTGATTAAAACTTGAACTGGAGAAAATTGTCAGTTGAGGTCTCTTTCCTTTTTTCCTGCTCATACTCTCATCAACAAATGATAGTTAAATAATTCATAGACTGAAAGAAAATAAGAGAGACTGGGGGGGGGGGAACCCTGTAAAATTAGGTAAAGCAAAATAGTTATAGATACTGAGATAGATAGGTGCACAATAATGCTGGAAGTTCAACCACTATAAAGACTAAACAATCAGTCCAAGAAAACTGGAGATTCTTTTCCTTGAATATCTCCTGCATAACATCAGCATTGGTTGTTTCTTTTTAACAACTCACTACATCAGCTTAGATATATTTCCTCTGAAACTTGGATCTTCTTTGGCTTAAATCTGCAGAAGAAGGCAATGCCACTTGGGAGCACCACTGCACGTTTTGCTTACTCCTTATGTAGAAATAATAATAATAATAATAATAATAATAATAATAATAATAATAATAATAATAATAATAATAATAATAATAATAATAATAATAATAATAATAGCCAAAAAAACCCCTGCGCTACTCAGAACATCTTACATTTTAAAGAGATACCTGGCTGATACTTAGGATCCCATTAGCAACCCATTTCAACCATTGGTGCCAGTCAATTTGAGTGTTCAGTTGACTGAGTTTCATGTTTTATGAATAAAGATTTTATATAATAATAATAATAATAATAATAATAATAATAATAATAATAATAAT
>JAKJMR010017939.1:80595-110559 GCA_024449315.1 Daboia siamensis
AATAATAATAATAATAATAATAATAATAATAATAATAATAATAATAAAATGTTGGAAGGTACCTTGGAGGTCATCTAGTCCAACACCCTACCCAGGCAGGAAACCCTACACCATTTCAAATGGCTGTCCAGTCTCTTCTTAAAACCTTCCAGTGTTGGAGCATTCACAGCTTCTGGAGTCAGGTTGTTCCACTGATTAATTGTTCTAACTGCCAAGAAATTTCTCCTTAGTTCTAGGTTGCTTTTCTCCTTGATTAGTTTCCATCCATTGCTTCTTGTCCTGCCTTCAGATGCTTTGGAGAATAGCTTGACTCCCTCTTCTTTGGGGCAGCCCCTGAGATATTGGAACAATGCAATTATGTCACGCCTGGTCCTTCTGTTTATTAAATAGATATACCCAATTTCTGCAACTGTCTTTCATATGTTTTAGCCTCCAGTCCCTTAATCATCTTTGTTCTTCTTCTCTGTATGCTTTCTACAGTCCCAACATCTTTTTTATATTGTGGTGACCAAAACTGGATGCAGTATTCCAAGTGTGGCCTTACCAAGACATTGTAAAGTGGTATTAATACTTCACCTGATCTTGATTCTATTCCTCTGTTAATGCAGCCTAGCACTGTGTTGGCTTTTTGGCAGCTGCAGCACACTGCTGGCTCATATTTAAGTGATTGTCCACTAGGACTCCGAGATCCCTCTCACAGTTACTACTATTGATCAAGGTACCTTAGACATTATGTTTTATGCTAATGGCCATGTTTGTTCCATGTGCAGAAGGTAAACTTGACTTGCTTTAACAGAATTGGAAAGGACCATGGAGGTCTTCTAGTCCATCCCCCTATACAAGCATGAATCCTAGACTGGCTGTCCAGTCTCTTCTTAAAATCCTCCATCCACAACTTTTGAAGGGAAGCTGTTCCATTGGTTATTTGTCCTCACTGTCAAGAACTTTATCCTTAGTTCTAGGTTGGTTGTCTCCTTGATTAATCTTGCTTAATTCATGATTAATCTTTAATCTTGATTCCTTTTGGGGAGGATGAATGTGTTGTGTGAATCTAATAAGCACAGTCCAGTTTATGTTTCAGGACATTATGCCTATCCAAACAGTTGGGTTAATTGATTATAATATGATATGGTTGTTCACTGGTAAATGTCATTGAAAGACACGGTTTAGATCATAGATGTCCAACCTTTTAGCTTGCCTGGGCTGCAATGAATGAAGAGGAATTGTCTTAGGCTACATATAAAATATATGTAATATCATTCATGTTTATAAATCACAGTGAGTGGTGTGGTGGCCTGGTGCTGAAGACACTCACCTTCCACTTGGAAAGTTGAGAGTTCAGTCCTAAGTAGCAGCAGATATTTCTCTCCTAGGGTGCAAAGAAATATATCTGCTGTGAACTCTGCATAGGTGTCAGGAAGGGCATCTGGACAGTAAATGCTCAGCTCCATCCAGTCACCCCAACTCTACCAGAATTAAGGGACTACAAGGTCATAAAAATGGAATTAATGTATATAATCACAAAATAATGTTAAAAGTTTATGATCTTGGGGAACCACATTACTAACTGTCCAGGGCTGCATGCAGCCTGCAGGCCTCACATTGGACACATCTGGTTTGGATTAATCCCCTGGGAGTGGATTGCTTTTCCCTATCCTGAAGCTGCCACTCAGCCATTCCAAATTTGTGCTTGACTGTCTTTCATGAGACATTGGGAAAATCTCTTCTGGCCCTCCAGCTAATCATGTTCATTAAATGCATTGTGTCCACGAAAATGGAGCATTGTTTTGACATGATATAAACTAGTAATAATAGCGCTTGATATGATTAATACAAAGATGTGATCCATTTTCTGTTTAAGCAGCTTTTGACAAGTATTAATACATTACTGGCATTGAGCAAATACATTGCAATGAATAATTTAGCCCAGCTGCTTCTTATGCATTCAAAATACCAGCAGAACAAGTTTCCCTTAAGTATCTGTTATGCAAAACTATCTGGTGGTTTCAAGGTTTTCTATTCTAATCAACCAGCTTTCCGATGTGTAGAAATGGATTTGAATTCCAATTTACAGAGTATTCAATGAGAAACCTTTCCTAAATAAAATGAAAAGATTTTTTCCCTGCACAGCCATAAGAACATTATGCATCTTGTCTGTGCTGAAAACAGAGGGCTTGATTAACCAAAATAAGTTGTTACTAAAGCGGCAAACTTTTATTCATTTACTTGGAATTTACCTTGAACTGAACTGGGAGTTAGTTTAGAATAAAGAGGCATACAATTGCTGTTTTTCTGAGTGCATTTATCTGCATTTCAGAAGTACAGTAGAATTTGGTTTTGGATAAATACACATAGAGCAATCTAAACCTTCTAGCAATGAAACAATTTAACTTACAATGACCCATTGATTTCATCAAGGCATCTAGTGCATGATTTGCCCAGAAATAAATTCTATTATGTTCAGTGATATTTACTTTCTGGAAATCATGCTGATCATGGCAGCAGAATAAGCTCACACAGTAAGTTCTGATCTCCTCCTCCTCCTTCTATTCCTTCTACTACTACTACTACTACTACTACTACTACTCCGCCCCTCCTCCTCCTCATCCCTTCCCCAAAACATTTTCCTTTGTGAAAGATCATTGTGTTGTATCTCTTTCTTATCACCATGATTGTCTACAGAGAATGGTCCAAAAAAATCAAAATGGCAACTACCATGATGCAATCAAACATCTACTCATTTGTTAGTGTTCAACATATGCATGCAACAAATTCCTTTTGCCGATCATATTGCTAGCTGGCCAAGGATGTAGTAGATATTGCTAGTCCTGCCCATTACTCTGCAGCCTCCGGGTTACCTGATATGATACCTTCCTGGAGGATCCCTTTGGAGAGCTATGAACTATGGGGAGAAGTGTGAACAGTGACAAGTGGCACGTAGACACACTCCTAGCATTCCCTTGGGAATTAAAGGCGAGCTTCTTATTAATCTGTGAGAATTTCCTGCAATGTTCTCTTTTTTGGGAGTTATTAATGCAATTTCATTTTCATCATTTCCATTCGGACTGAATGGCTGAAAAAAGGGAAAGAAAAATATAGCACAATAGTGGTAGACTCGGAATACATTAACAATTAGATCCTATATCAAGAGTCCTATCAGCCCTCCTGATTCTATTTCACTTTTCCCAAAAGAACAACCTTAACCTTTTTTAGGGGAAAAAAAATCAAATGAGGTGTTTAAATCATGATGTTGACTTCAAAAGCTTGTTGAGCAAATAATAAATAATGGTTAGTGATCAATACTGACTTGATTATCACATCAGACAACCGCCCTCAGTTTTTCAAAGTGTCCTTAGGTCTGTTCCACTGTGTAAAACATCTAACAAGTAATATAATTTTAAAAGGAATTCTAAATGCATATTTTAATAGATGAGATGATCCTTCTGAAGAAGTCCTTATTAACTCCAATCCAAACATATTCACTAGGAATCCTTAAAAATGAAGTTAAGTGCATCTGGAGGATAGAACAACCCAAAATATCTAGATCAAGGCTTGTGCCGGTGAATAGTATAACAACAATAACAACAACAGTAAGTTCACAAGACCTTGGTGCTTGAAAGGAAGGCTGAATATATGTAAGAAATGAGTAGGCAGAGCTGGAGTAGTCAGGCAGAGTATGAGGGTCAAAACTTGTGGCTTATTCATCCGCAGTTCCAGGTTCAAAGTCAGAGTTGCGAAGTTCACGAGTCAGGGCACATGGAGTGGAAGTAAAGTGCAGCTGTTGTTAATAGAGAGCATGTGCTTGTTGCTCTGTTTTAATAGAAGTGGCCACGGTGTAGTTCCTTTTGTGAGGCAAGACTCCTTCTATGCAAGCAGTTTCACAGAGTGCCTGTAAGATCCTCCTCGACTCCTCCTCCTAAAAAAGTAGAACTCTTGAAACAGGCATTGTCTCAAAAAGAACTTTTATTGAGAGATAGTGATAGCAGGAGAGCAAAGCAAGATCTAAAGTTTTCCCACACAAAACATCACATTAAACCATCCCCTTCCCAAACCCCACCTCAATGGCCAAATGTCCAATTTGAGTTCATCCAATCCCCAGGTGTGAAGTTGTTATGGGAACCAAAGTGATAAGCGCAATTCCCAGGCGCCGTTCCTGGGGTTTCATTTCTCTCTTCAACTCTTCACTCCCATCGAAGTGGAGATAAGGCAGATGACCCATGGCACATTCCTTCTTCTGTTCACACCCAGAGGCATCAAAGGGGTAATGAACAAAGTGGAGGAAACCCAGATCCCCGCTCCCAGCAGATTAGCAGGGCCATCCTTCCCCTCCCAGAAGAATGACAGACCTGAATGGAGAACAAATAGGTAGATTAAAAGACACAAATGCTGAGGGTCTGAGCTTTGTTCTACTGTCTTTTGCAGCTTAACAAACTTTTGCATTCGGAGGGGGCGGATATTCTGCATCCTCATCTTTCTTCAGACAGTGATGGCAGCTGTGTCTGCTGTTCATTGTTTTGCCCCACCTCTTCTGCCTGCCCAGATGACAGTCCATCTGGTGATGCTGGAGCTGCTTGTCATCCATGGGCACTACTGAAGCTGGCTCTGGTACTAATTGCTCACCAGTCCCTTCTTCTGGCTTGAATCTCGACTCCCCATGATACAGTAGTGGCCAAAAGTGTGGAAACCTTTTGGGAAAAGTGTACAGTAGAAATGCCACCTTTGGTTAAGTTTCCACCAATTTTTCTTCTAATTTCTTTATAACTATAGCCTTGTTCACTTAATAATACTATTTTACATCGCTTTCTGGGCAACCAGTCAACTCTTTGCGCCATTACTTTAATTTTATTATGTTTTACAAGTTCACTAAATGAAAGAACACAAAAAAACCCCAACCAACTTGATAGCGATCACATAACACACTGACAAATGTCCTCCTCTCAGCTTCAACACATGACATCAATAACTGAATCCTACTTTGATCTGATTGGCTCATTGCCAAAACAAGATGACACCTGACTGGCTCTCTAAACACTCACGCTCATTGGCTACAATCGGATGAAGAAAACTACCTGATATCAACCTAAGCAAGTTGTGCTTCCTTTTTCTGGTTATTTGGCTATAGCTTTTCATGAAATACAGTATAGACAATTGAACAAACTTTGCTGCATTACATTCTTGATTAAATTATCTTTCTATTGATTTATAATTTTATGGTAGTACTTCAAAAAATGTCGTTATTAGCCATCAAACCTCAAAAATACACTTTTCCCAAAGAGTTTCCACAATTTTGGCCACTACTGTACATAGATGGATGTTCATGACTCCCAACACTGTACTCATTGCCACTGTAACTAAATTAATCTACTTTGCTGTTGGTCATCCTTTTTTTTCCCTTTCACAACATTAAAACCTTTCCCACAGCATTTGATCTTCCCAATAAGTCCAAAGAAGAATAATTTAAGCCTGGTCATTTGTACCTGGAATGGAAACCCTAGGATGATGGTTTACAGATTCGGCATATTATCCACACCCCCAACAATCTGGGTCCTCATTTTACCAACCTCAGAAGGATGGAAGGCTGAGTTAACCTTGAGCCGGTGAAGCTTGAACTGCCAAAATGCTGGCAGCCAAGATTCAGCAGAAGTAGCCTGCAATACTGCATTCTAACTATTGCTCCACCAGGGCTCAATGATCCATCATTTTTTTTCCCTCTGCTGTCCACACTGTCTTCTCTAACATCAGAATAACTGAATAACAGAGTTGGAAGGGACCTTGAAGGTCTTCTAATCCAATCCCCTGCTTAAGCAGGAGACCCTATACCCGTGATGGTGAACCTATGGCACGTGTGCCACAGGTGGCACGCAGAGCCCTCTCTGTGGGCACGCATACTGTTGCCCCAGTCCTAGCCTTCAACTGGATTTTATAAAACCTTTTCGCTTTAGGCCTCCACCTCCATGTGCAAAAAAAAAAAAAGGTTCAATCAATCAATTTCAACTTCTTGCGGGGGAAAAAAAGATCTTGCAAAGTTGGAATTGATTGATTGAACTTTTTAGTCCCACCCAGCCTGCCATTACCATCGCAGCCACACCCACCCAATGGGCCACAGCCACCCAGCACCCGATGATACATAAGTGGGTTTTGGGTTGCAGTTTGGGCACTCGGTCTCTAAAAGGTTCGCCATCACTGCCATTCCAGACAAGGAGCTGTCGAGTCTTCTTAAAAGCCTCTGGTGATGGAAGACCCACAACTTCTGGAGGCAAGCCACTCAAAGTTCAAAGGTGTCAATACTCTTCCTATCCTGCTTCTTCAAAGTCCAACTTGCACTCCCACAGAATGTCACAAGAGTCTCACGCTTTCATGGTTCTGATTTTTGTAGGTGTAGACACATCCTAGTATCAGAATCTTTTCCAGAGCCTTTGTAGCTGCTCTATCAAGTGCTAGTTTGCAGTATATTTCTTGACTGCTTCTTCCTCTGATGTTGATTATTGATCCTAAAAGGCAGAAATGTTGACCACTTTCATATTTTTATTGTTGACTTTAATGCTGGTTGCTGTACCTGTTGTCATCAGTTTGGCCTTCTTTATGTTTAATTGTAGCCCAATTTTTTCCACTATGCTCTTTGACTTCTGGTATGTATGCATGATATCTACAAACGTTCATGAAGGAAAGAATGGAATTGAGATTGATTCCTGTAAAAGTCCCGGCATAATTAATCTTGATTCTGATCCACCAAAACATACATTGTGCAACCGAAATGAAGATTTATTGCAACTTAATTTCCCTGTTCTGCCCTTGAACCATGAATGTCACCAAGTAGCAGCATTCAGTGAAAGTGACAAAGAGCAGAAGTGACAGTGGCTTACAACCAGGAGTGGATGGAATGAAAAGAGCTTTGTGAGGAACTGATAAATTGTTACTGCTTTTCCCTTCACAGACATTGCTTCCATTCTGGGGCTCAATCTCGGCCTGTTCCATTTGGTTACAAAAATCACATGTGATCATGTAAGGAAGTTTCCTAACAACTTGACACAGGAGGTTGGGAGAAAAATGTATATAGCAAGCACATTCAAACTCTCAGAATATATTTCCTAAACACACACTGGTAAAATTTGCGAATGTTTTCAAAAGCCTGGAATCTAGGAGTTCTCTTTAACAAGCTTATACTGTACTGGTGATACTCAGCATCCAACTGTAGACAGGCTGGTGATACCAGAACTCAATTCAGTTTTTTTTTTTAATTTATTGCATGGCAGTGTTACAATTAGCTAGGAAACTGCAGTGTTAGTATGTAGTACTTATTTGGCTGCTGAAGAGTATATTTAGTTTGCGCTCAGGCATTATCCAGGCCGGATAATAGGGGGCAAACTAACTCCACATCAGAAAGATGAACTGCATCTTGTGACATCATCCGGAGCCTTCTCTCATCACCAATGACACCTCACAGTTGGGCGTTACATCTGGGCAGGTCCAGCACTGGCCGGGGTCCAACCAACTGCATGAAACCCTGCCATGTTGTTGTTGTTGTTAGTTGCGAAGTCGTGTCCGACCCATCGCGACCCTATGGACAATGTTCCTCCAGGCCTTCCTGTCCTCTACCATCTTCTGGAGTCCATTTAAGCTCACGCCTACTGCTTCAGTGACTCCATCCAGCCACCTCATTCTCTGTCATCCCCTTCTTCTATTGCCCTCAATCTTTCCCAGCAGTAGGCTCTTCTCCAGTGAGTCCTTCCTTCTCATTAGGTGGCCAAAGAATTTGAGTTTTAGCTTCAGGATCTGGCCTTCTAAAGAGCAGTCAGGGTTGATCTCCTCTAGGACTGACCGGTTTGATCGCCTTGCAGTCCAAGGGACTCGCAGGAGTCTTCTCCAGCACCATAGTTCAAAGGCTTCAATTCTTTGGCGCTCAGCCTTTCTTATGGTCCAGCTTTCACTGCCATACATTGCAACTGGGAAGACCCTGCCATGTTTCCCACCAAAGTGGAACTTATTTTGAACTGGTAGGTGGGCAGAAGCTGAGGCAGGTGACAAAAACTCAGTCCACCACGTGGTGCTAGGACTCAAACTGTCAGAGCAAAGATGATCTCTGGCCTCTTTAAGCCACTGATTCAATTCTCAGAGTCAGGGAAGAAACATTTCAGAAGAAGGCTGAAAATATTGTGCATACTCTTACTCCCTATTCTCTTTCCTTTCACTGGGAAATCCATTTGGTTTTCTTTAATGGGCTTTCTCTTATCCTATACTTCTGTTTTGCTTATTTTTTCCTGTGTCCTCTGGATGTGAGAAGGTATGGGTGAAGAGGTGGATGTATTTATGCCTGTGTATGCATTTTTGTGCATGGACACAATTCATATCCTGATCAGAACTTTTTAAAAATGCATTTCCCTGGCAGTTTGTTTTAATTATCCTGATTTATTTCTTCATGCAAGAGTCCTTATAAACAGCAGGCAGTGGTGCTAAAACTTATTTTTAATAGTTAAAAAAAAACAGAGCAAACAAACACGAACAGACTTGATAAGAATGGAAATACAAACAGTAAATTAAATTTGTTTCTGTGTCCGCCTGTGGCTGCTTCTGCTGATTTCTTGCATCCCTGGGCTGAACTGCTAAGTAACTGCTAAGTGCTATTACTAAAGAATGTTGATGAGAAAATATTCTCCCTCCCATTGTCTCCTAATGTGTTGGCTGAACACATACACACACAACCTGAGCTTATTTCAAGAAGGTGGGGGGGGGGGGAACTACTGTTCTCTGTGCTGAAAATCTCGGAGGGCTTTTCTGATAAAAGGCGCTAGGTTAACAATTAAGTAATAATGCTGCATTTTCCTTCTACCAGTTCTGTCCTTTCCCCCATTCCCATTCTGGTTAAAGTCTGCAAGGTGACTGATCAAGAGCAATCAGCAAGAGCTGCACTCCAAGTATCTGAGGTGTGTCCATAGGTTATGGTTAAAAAAGGTTGAGATGGTCTCATAACGGTTTGGGGTGTCAGAGCAAGACTAGAAGGGCCAACTAGTAAATATCAACAGCCATCAAACTACACTCTCCCATGCAGTGATGATGTTACTTAGTTTGGTAATGAAATATCTGGCAACATCCAGGCTCAGAAAATACCAAATATCCAATACAGGTAATCCTTACTTACCAATAAAGGGGAAAATTTGTAGCTTAGGACTGAAATGAGGGGTCCCTGGTGCTCTCTGAGCTTGGCTGTTTTCTTGCAGAGGTCTCATTACCCAAACTAGGTGACATCATTATCATCTAGCACTGATGAGGTTACCTATTTTGGATAATGGAACATCTTCAAGAAAATAACCAAGGTCAGAGAGCACCAAAGACCTCTCACTCCTTACTTAATTACCCTAATTGGGACTGGCAACTCCATGAAGCAGTCACTAAGTGGGAAATCACAAGACTGTGACTGCTTTCTAGTTAGAAAGAAACAAGACTACTCAGTTTCATATTTTTGGCTTAGTTTACCTCCTAAATTCTCTCCCACTCTTTGGATTGCTTGAGTGCCTGCTTACTCTCTTGTACATATTGAAAGCAATGTGATCATGCTGATAGTTTGAGGCTGGAAGCTGCAGGCTTTCTATGCAAACAGTTATTCTCTTGAAATCCCTTCCTCTACAATATTTCCATTCTGGGGTGAGGGGAATAAATGATTCCTGTAGACAACCTCTCCGTTGCCTGATTCTTTTCCACTGCTGCTGTGATTACAATGCTGTTGATGTGTAAAAGAGAAACAGCTTACTCTCTTTCAATCCTTTCCTCTTCAGTCTCTCCAATTTGTGTGAAGGGGGAAGGGGGAAACAAAAGTGAGATTGCCTACAGAAATCACTTTTTCTTTCTCCCTCCCCACTTGCAGAGCAAACAGATTGGAGAGGAAGAGAGAGAAAGTAATACAGGCTGCTTGCATAGGGTATCTGCAGCTCCCAGTTCTGAGTTACCAGTTATTTTTAATGTGTTTTTACTCTCTCAAAGTCAAGATTAGTTGGATTTCCATCTTCTGAGCTTGGAACAAGTTCTGATCCTGGGAGGATAATCCAGCATTGGATTCTCTTATCCCACCTCCTTGGGATTCTCTTGTTCATGTCAATGGTATTTTCTAGGTTCAGCAAAAGTCTAGCTCTGGAAAACCAGTAAAAGCAAATTGCCAGAAATTGTATAAATACTACAGCTGAAATATAAAGAACTTGGTGGGTGGAAGGGGGAAGGCTAACTCCTAATCTTTGTGCACCCATCTTAGAAATGATTACTCCAACTCATCTCTTTGCAATCTGAAGAAAACTCATTAATGATGTGCAACATTTCAAATAAATGCTTCATTTTTGCTACCCTTGAAGCTAGGCACCCTTCAACGCTTTTCTCGTGACTCAACATGACCTCTCCCCCGCAACACTAAAGTGCAAAGTGAAGCCCAGACATTATTTTGCTTCACCACATTGTGGCTGGAGGAGACTCCGGGGCATGCATAGATGCAGAGGTGACAGTCAGAGTGATGTGAAATGTCTCACCAGATGAATAGCAAATAGGCTCACTACTGCAGCATCCAGGCAAATTGTCATGGCTTTCACTTGGCTAATACACACACAGGCACCACACAAACATCTCCACATTCTCATTTCTGCCAGGCCGAGATGCCCGCTGGTCAAGCACCAGCATGAGAAAACTCTGGGCAAATAATGATAATGGTAACGTTCAGGTGTCTAACATTTAGGATAGGATAGGATAGGAGTAGAGTAGAATAGAAAATAGAGAAGAATAGAATAGAAAATAGAGTAGGGTAGGGTAGGGTAGGGTAGAATAGAATAGAATAGAATAGAATAGAATAGAATAGAATAGAATAGAATAGAATAGAATAGAATAGGACCGTGGAGGTCTTCTAGTCCAGGGTTTTTCAACCAGTGGTACGGATACCACCTGTGGTACATTGGGACCTGGCAAGTGGTATGCGGCCATCCTAGAAAAGTGGTAGCGAGGGAGGGGAATGAGCTGAACCGGTGGCAGCACCGCACAAGCCTGAGAGATGGCTGGAGTTGCAGGGCTGTCAGGGCTCAGCAGAAGCGCCAGGATCAGCACTAGGCTCCAGCTGGAGCTCGGCACTAATCCCGGCGCTTCTGCTGAGTCCAGAAGAAGCACCAATCAGCTGGAATGTTACAACATCTCCAGGGTCTTTTGATTTACATTCAGATGCTTGGCAACTGATTAATATTTATGATGGTCACAGTGTCCCAGGGTCATCTGAAGTGACCAAAACCTGCTGCAACCACCCAGCAGAGGGGGGGGGGAATAAAAACCAAACACCCACCTCACCCCATCCTCACTGTCAAACTTCAACAGAAATGCTCACAACAATGAAAACCTCAGTCAGGAGGAAGAGCACTTCCAGGCGGGCAAGCAGGTGTCTTGCTCGGCTGTGGCTTGGGGGGCACTTTTTCAGTGCCATTGTAACTTCGAACAGTCACTAAGCGAACTGTTGTAAGTTGAGGACTACTTGTACTTCATCATTTTTTTCCTTTTTTTTTTGTCAACAAGTTTTTGACATCTTGCTAGGCGACTGGTAGTACTCGGATGTTGCCATATCCTAAAGGTGGTACAATGGGTGAAAAGGTTGAAAAGCCCTGTTCTAGTCCAGTCCCCCACTCAAGCAGGAGACCCTATACTATTTCAGATAAGTGACTGTCTAGTCTCTTCTTAAAAATCTCCAGTGATGGAGCACCCATGATTTCTGGTGGCAAGCTGTTCCACTGGTTAATTGTCCTCACTGTTAGGAAGTTTCTCCTTAATTCCAGGTTGTTGTTCTCTTTGATTATTTTCCAACCATTATTTCTTGTCCTTCCCTCTCATACTTTGGAGAATAATTTGAATAGCTACTGACCATCTTTAATCTTCAGTTCTCACAGTTGAAGAGAAATGGCTTCAAGCTAGAAAACCCAGGGATTTTTCCCATCATCTGTTCTTCTTCTCTTGCAAAAAAAAATGCTAGTGACTGTTTCTCCCCCAACTCTGCATGGGGGCTTTTCCATCCCCTCCCCAAGCAATCTTTTCCACTTGAACAAACCTCTTCCTTAGATGGAGAGTTGAATGACTTGCCAATTAAGACCCTCCACAAAGCAAAGACATTTCCACCCCCACCTCAGGACTCCTGCTTCATCCAAATGACGAAGCGTGCCGGAAAACAATGCTCATAAAAGTCATCCATGAAGTACATACATCAAAGTTGAGGGAAATCTTTTTATTCCACGGGTACGGCTTACAAGGTAAAGTGGCATGCAGATTTCTTATTTAATAAATTCCCACCAAAAATTAGTTTTTCACAGTGGAAAGGATTTCAAGGCTTGCTGCGATGAACAGTCAGGATCTAATCAGTTCTCAGGCTTTGTAGATACACCAGAGCTTGGAGATATTTGAATGATCCAATTATTCTGTCGAGGCACAACACCCTTACCTGCATACTAATCAAGCCATATGCGAAGAGGAATTCAGTTGGCCTTCTCTGAAAGCTGGAGATAGACTCAGCTCCTCAGCTGACCTTCTGCGAATTACATTAATTTCAATTCTATTAACTCATCTTTTGCCCAAAGGAGATATACGGACAGATCTGCAGGGAAAAGGTGGGGTGAGATGCCTAAATCAG
Source organism: Daboia siamensis (assembly GCA_024449315.1). Classification (NCBI taxonomy): domain Eukaryota; kingdom Metazoa; phylum Chordata; class Lepidosauria; order Squamata; family Viperidae; genus Daboia; species Daboia siamensis. The sequence continues at coordinate 93,227 of JAKJMR010017939.1, forward strand.
CTTGCCAGCAGATGCAAAGCAGGAAAGCTTGAATACACAATATTAGTTCCCAAAGTGAATGCAATCACACCATAAATAAGAATGAATTTCAATGACAAGACAGCTCTGTAAAACAAGAAAGCACCAATGCATAAAATTCTATTGATTCTGTCTATAGTAGCTGTAATGTATTGGGATTTTTACTTGTACTGATTCACATGTCTGTTTAAATGCTGCTTAAAGGTTGCTCAGTGGTGTGTCTGTGTAAGTTACTGACTAAACCAGACTTGTTGTCTCCAAGAAGATCATTGGATGATTTGGGGCAGGAATGGGTTCCTTTAGACCTATTGGCTGCTGCCTAGTGGCCAACCATATAAGTAGCTGCGCAGCAGCCACTGTTTCAGTTCTGTTCTGCTTGACTCCAGTAAAGCATGTTCCTGTTTGCAACCTTCTGTCTCACTTATTGCCTACAAAGAACTGGCTATACAACACAGGCAACAAAGGTGGGATGCTGCTTCTTTGTAAGAGCCTGAAGTCACTAGGGGGTAAGACCAGCACAGCGCCTGGTAGGGACAATGTTTCCCCTCCCCCTGGTCTGCCTAGCAAGCCACGCTGAAGACCAACCCGCCCTGAGGATCAGTCCCAGGGCCTACGAAGAAGCCAGCAGCAAGAGGCAATGTGAGACATGAGCTGTGAAGACTTCTCACCATGTCAGAAAGCTCAAAGAATTTGATGTCACGCACCCAGAGTTACTGACTAAACCAGACTTGTTGTCTCCAAGAAGTTCATTGGTAGATTTGGGGTGGGAATGCGTTACTTTAAATCTATTGGCTGCCACCTAGTGGCCAACCATATAAGTAGCTGTGCAGCTGCCACTGTTTCAGTTCTGTTCCTGTTTACTTCAATAAAGCATGTTCCTGTTTATAACTTTCCATCTCGCTTATTGCCTGCAAAGAACTGGCTACACAACACTGGTGATGAGGGTGGGATGCTGTGTCTTCATAAGAGCCTGAAGTTACTAGGGGGTGAGCCCAGTACAGTGCCTGGTAGGGACAGCAATCCCCCCTCCTTAGTCTGCCTAGCAAGCCATACTGGAGACCAACTTGCCCTGAGGATCAGTCCCAGGGCCTACGAAGAAGTCAGCAGCAAGAGGCAATGCGAGGCACAAGCTGCGAAGGCTTCTCACCATGTCCAAGGTCAGAAAGCTTGAAGATTTCGATGTCAGGTGCCTGGAGAGATGGTCATCCTACATTTTGAGGGTGGAAAACTACTTCCAGGCAAATCAAGTCTCTGAAGATGGCCTGAAGGCCACAACACTCCTTTGTGTGTGTGGGCCTGCAACGTTCGACATTGCTGAAAACCTGGTCACACCGGCACAGCTGGAGTCCATTACTTACGCGGACCTGAAGAAATGGTTTAGTGACCATTTTAAATTGAAGCTGTCAGTGATAGCGTGGAGGCATGCTTTCAAACAGCGAGAACAACAACCCGGCAAGATGGCAACAAAGTTCATCGCGGTGTTGAGGCAGGCATCTCATCTTTGCCAGTTCACGGACTTGGAAGAAAGACTTCATGATTGTCTTGTCTCTGGACTCAGGAGTAGAGAGCTCCAACAAAAACTTTTCACAAAAGAGACTCTCTTGCTCCAAGAAGCATTGAAAGAAGTCATGGCGGATGAAGCCACCAGCGGGGCCGTGAAGGCGTTGCAGCCCGCCAAAAGCACACCACATGAAGAAACTGTCCACCATGAGGATGCCAAGCAATGAGAAGACGTCAACTCTGACCACAAAGTTGACAAGGTTCAACGACACCAAGACAAGGAGCAGAGACCATCTTACAAGGCAGTTCCCTTCCTTCGATGTTTGGGCTGTAGCGGCCACCACCAACAAGTGGACTGCAGATTCAGGACAGTCACATGTTGGGCCTGTGGGAAGTCCAGCCACAGTGCAGCTGTCTGTAGAGGTCGCCAGAAGGACCGCCAACCAGACGAGCCATTCAGGAGAGGTACTGGGGCCCAGGGGCCACAGAGAGTAGGGTTCTGTTCCAGCCACAGGAGTGTCTGCTGCATGGGAGGTCACCACCCCCTTAAACAAAAACTTCAACTACAAGTTGAGCTGCAAGGTGTTCCTTGCAGGATGGAACTGGACACTGGTTCAGCTGTATCCATTAATTCTCTTCAGACTTTCTGGTTTGTGTGCAGCCGTAGAAAGAAATGGGCCAAGCTTCGGCCGTCTGATATTATTCTGACTTCCAGAATTCCCAAGTAGCCATTAAGGGGGAGGCCACTTTGGCCATAAAATTCAAAGGGTTTTGGGGGCCCCTAGATGTCATTGTGGTAGAGGGCCAGAGAACAAGTCTTATTGGATTTGATTGGTTTGATGCACTGCAAGTAACCAGAATTCACCAGACACAATTGGTGAACTTGGCATCAGTATGCAAGGAATTTGCAGATGTTTTTGACACAAGCTTGGGAGAGTACAAGGGCCCTCTGACAGTCTTTAAGCTTGATATTTCAGTAACAGCAATTAGGATTAAGCCCCGTTGTGTGCCTTTTGCACTAAAACATAAAATTGATGCAGAGCTGGACAATCTAGTCAGTCATGGGGTACTACAGCCCATAGGTGGGGGAGAGTGGGAAAATCCCATTGTTATGCCACTTAAGGCCAATGGGAAAATCAGGATTTGCACTGATTACAAGTGTACCATTAACTGGGCACTGCAGCAGCACACGTACCCGGTGCCAGTTGTTAGCCACATTTTGGCATCATTGCAAGGGGGTACCATGTTTGCTAAGTTAGATTTGGCACAGGCCTATCAGCAGTTACCAGTGGATGAGGCCACACCGGCCGCACAAAGAATTGTGGCACATAGGGGGGCTTTTAAGGTCACACATCTCCAATTCAGGGTTAGCGTAGCCCCAGGGATCTTCCAGGTAGTCAGGGAGCATACACTCAAAGGTATTCCGGGGGTCTGTCCCTATTTTGATGATGTACTCATTGCTAGAGAGTCCATTGAGGTCCTGGCAAGGCGGCTCAAAGCTGTTCTTCAGCGGTTCCGCACAGCGGGACTCAAGCTGAAGAACGACAAATGCAAAATTAATGTCCCTTCCACAGAATTCCTGGGGTTCCGTATCGATGCTGAAGGTATCCATCCTGCAGAATCCAAGCTGAAGGCAATTCAGCTGGCACCAAGCCCCAGGTCTAAGGGAGAGCTCTAGGCATTCCTGGGTCTCCTGAATTTTTACCATGCATTCCTTCCTAACAAGGCCACAGTGGCAGAGCCGTTACACTGGCTCTTAGATAAGAACACCCTATGGAAGTGGACCAGGAAAACAGTTTTAAAGCAGTAAAAGCACTACTGTCCTCAAATTCTGTGTTCACGCACTTTAATGAAAACTTGCCAGTTTGTATCACATGTGACACATCCCCTTATGGGGTTGGGGCTGTACTAAGCCATTTGTCAGATGATGGGATTCAGTCCTCTATTGCTTACTATTCAAGGACATTGTCCTTGGCTCAGCATAATTATGCTCAGATTGACAAAGAGGCTTTAGCCATCGTGGCCGGGTTAAAAAATTCCACGACTATTTGTACGGCTGAAAATTCATGGTCTTCACTGACCACAATCCATTGCTAGGATTATTTAATATAGACAGGCAGACACCTCAAATACTTCCCTGCAGAATGTTAAGGTGGTCTATTTTTATGTCAGCCTACAGCTACAGGCTGGTTCACAAACCCAGCAAAGACATGGGCTGTGCAGATGACCTTAGCAGGTTGCCATTGCCACATGTGGAGCCAGATCCAGCTTCAGCTGCTCACATCTTGTCCATTCAAGTTTTGCCTGAACTTCCCCTCCATGCTGGGGATGAAGCTGCGGAAACAGCCGCAGACAAAATTTTAACCAGGGTGCTGTTGGAGGGTGCTGTTCCAGCCAATTTTAACCAGGGTGCTGTTCCAGCCACTGGATGGCTGGAAAATAGCCCGGGGCCAGAGTTCCAGAGCTATTACACATGTAGACATGAGCTTTCAGCTCATAAAGGTTGCATTCTATGAGGAAGCAGGGTTATTGTCCCGAGTTCATTAAGGCACTGTGTACTCCAGTCGCTGCATGAGGGCCATCCAGGTATCATCCAGATGAAGGCACTGGGACAGAGCTACCTGTGGTGGCCAGGGTTAGATAAGGCTATCAAGGCCCAAGTACACAGGTGTTACACGTGCCAACAGTCCAGACCAGAGATGCCACAGGCCCCTGTCCACTGATGTGAGGAGACTCATACGCCATGGTCAGGGATCCACATTGACTTTACTGTGCCCTTTCAGGGACAGCTGTTTTTGTTAGTGGTTGACAGCCACTCTAAATGGTTGGAAGTAATTCCTATACCCACTATGACTACTGCTAGTACTATCCAGGTGCTAGGAAGCTTTTTGCTACACATGGGCTGCTGGACGTCTTAGTCTCGGACAACGGGGCACAGTTCACAGCATCCAAATTTCAGGCCTTCTTGAGGGCCAACCTCATAAGGCATGCAACGTCAGCTCCTTTTCACCCTTTGACTAACGGGCACGCTGAACGCATATGATGAAAGAGTCACTCAACACATTGTTTCAGGGGATTGGCACCATAGGCTGGCTGATTTCTTGCTATTCCAGCACACTATGCCATGCAAAGCAATGGGCAAAAGCCCAGCAGAACTCTGCTGGGGAAGATGACTGATCACGAACCTGGACAGGTTGCACCCCGACCAAGTAGCAGCAGACACTGCATGCCCAAAGGCACCAAGGGGGTTGCAAGTGGGTGAAGAGGTGTGGGCCCGGAACTATGGGCATTGGAATTTGTGGGTGCCTGGTAAAATTGTTAAGGTCTCAGGACCCCTCTCTAACGAGGTGGTCCTGGAAGGGAGGCGACATATTGATCAGCTGTGATGGTGGTTTGCTGAAGAGTCACTAAGTGGCTACACAACAGTAGCAAGCCAATTAGTTGGTCTGATTGTTGGGGAATGAGAAGGGGGAGGAGGGAACAGTTGCCCGCCAAAGTCTAGGTCCTTCGCCATCTCACCTGAAAGGAGATTCAAGTCCCTCAGCCTCTTCCACGTGCATTACACATGTGAGTTCAGACTGGTGGAGAATGTAACATTTCTGCTCCGTAAGCAAGCCTCACTTGATTGATGGCAAAAGATTAACTTGATTTATTAAGCGATGAGACATGGATTGGCATATGGGAATAATCCATTTTAAAAAGTCACAGCAGGCATTAGAGAATAGGGATTGCAACATTAGGCCAAAAGAAAACTAGCCCAAGTTCAGAAATGATGAGACAGTCTCTCTCTCTTTCTCTCTCTCCCTCCCTCCCTCCCTCCCTCCCTCCCTCTCTCTTTCTTTCTTTCTTTCTCTCTCCCTCCCTCTCTCTCAATCTTTCCATCCCTCCCTCCCTCCCTCTGTGTGTGTGTGTGTGTGTGTGTGTGTGTTTCAGTTCTTATTTCATTTCATAGGAAATAAATTTCCCTGCGGGGATACCCATTCTGGAAGTCCATTCTGGGCCTGGGCAACAAAAAATTAGCTACCGGTTCTGCCAAAGTGGTGCGAACCGGCTGGATCCCACCACTGGGTGTGAGAATATATCAGAAGTGTGTAGAAAAGGGTGGAAGCCACTGTTCTAAACCAACTGGGGGGCTGTCAGGAGGCTAAACCATATGATGAATGATTGAGGGAAATAGATATGACTAGCCTATCAAAGAAAAGGATCGGGGGGGGGGGACATGATAGCTGTCTTACATTACGTGATGAGCTGTCATGGAAAAGAGGGGTGGGGGCAACTGATTTCCCCTAAGCACCAAGGGCAGAACAAGAACTAATGAGTAGAAGCTTGTTAAAGAGACATCCAACCTAGAAGTAAGGAGAAATTGTCTGACAATTAATCAATGGAACAGCTTGCCCCCCCCCTCCAGAGTTGCTGGGATGATATAAAGTCTCCAGCCTCGGACAGGGGGTTGGACTAGAAGATCTCTGAGGAGGAGAGGAAAAGGGGAGGGGAAAGTAGGAGAGGGAGTCCATCATATTACCAAAAGAACCAGGAAACTATTTCAGGAGTGAAGAAGAAATAGTGAAATGTTGAACCTCACCAGAAACTGTATATGAATTTTAAGAGATTTCTATATGTATGTAAAAGGGACGCGGTGGGTTAGGGTTAGGATGCTGAGCTTGTCGATCTGAAGGTTGACAGTTTGGCGGGTCGAATCCCGAGTGCCGCGTAACAGAGTGAGCACCTGTTATTCATCCCAGCTTCTGCCAACCTAGCAGTTCGAAAGCACGTGAAAATGCAAGTAGAAAAATAGGGACCGCTCCGGTGGGAAGGTAACAGCATTCCGTGCGCCTTTGGCGTCTAGTCATGCCGGCCACATGACCACGGAGACGTCCTCGGACAAGCGCTGGCTCTTCGGCTTTGAAACGGAGATGAGCACCGGCCCCTAGAGTTGGAAACGACTAGCACGCATGTGCGGGGGAACCTTTACCTTTATATGTATGTATGTATGTATGTATACAGCCCTACAGCCCTAAGTATCACAACTGTACAAAAAAGGGATCACCTTTTAAAGAAAAGCAATGTAACTTTCATGAAACTGTAACAAGCTTGCCCACGCCCAAATGGCTGGATCTCTTTATCATATTCACCTTTCCCCCCCACCTTTTTGTAAACCCAAACTCATTATAAATCAGCATTTTTTATCATTTCCTCTGAGAGCTTAAAGACTGTTCTGCAGATTTCAATAGATTTACCTTATTTTTTTAGAGTCTTATGTATTCCTGGAGGGAGGGACGAAGGGATAGAATTGCTTTTTTAGCTACTGTACGTGCCACCATTTTACGAAGAAATGCAAGTATGTGAACCTTCTTGCAAACTGTTGAGACAGAGAAGCACAAAAATTTGTCCTGTTGCAAAGAGATAGCAGACAATGGTCCTTTAGAAACCATTCTTCCCTTGGCATTCTTCATGTGCCAGGGATCAAATCAGAGATCAATCGAGTAAAATTAGATATAAGAGTTGATAGAACTCACCAAAACTTGACAGGTCTATAGTGGGACAAGAAACTGCCATCACATATCAAAGAAAAGGTCATAAGCCTTCTTCAGGTGTTGTGATTCAAATCTCCAGATTCCTTTATGCAACAATGGACAATATGAGGACAATAGAATGCCTATGAGAGTTGCAGAAGGTATATTTCACACCAACAACATGTGAAGACAATTCTCATCTACTGTTGCCCTCCCAAAAACTGCCAGTTGGGAGTGCCAGGTAATTGGAATGTCAATTAATAAGAAATCACAGTCAAATTGACAGATCTAAATGGTATGAATGGCTTCTTTTACTGGTCTACTATAGAGAGCATCCTCTTGCACTGTATTGTGGTTTGGTATGCTGGCCTGACAACCACGGATAGGAAAGTATTACAGAGGATGGTAAGCACAGCACAAAACATTGTGGGCTGTCCCCTGACACCACTGGATGACATTGCTAGGGCTTGCTGCCTTGGAAGAGTGAGGAAAATTCTCAGGGATGACTCACACCCTGGATGGTATCTCTTTACTCTCCTACCATTGGGTAGGAGTTACAGGAATATAGCCAGCTGCACCAACAGGCTGAAGAACAGCTTCTATCCATGGGCTGTCAGGCTCCTGAACGGGAAATAATTCTATGTATGATTGACTTGCGAGGCCGGTGTGTTGTGCAATTAGCTCACATGGTGTAACAAGATGGTGGGTTTGTTGTCACTGTGAGTTGTGGGAGGGCACGAAGGGAGGCTCAGCCAATCTCACTGTATACATGTTGTACTTTGATAATAAAGGTTTGTTCATTCATTCACTGAGATTTCTTATTACAGCCTCATAAATTAGCAGATGATATGAGGGCTGCACTTACTTTAAAAAGTTAAACATGAATGCTTGAACAAAAAAAAAGTTGGGCTGCTTTAATGAACAGCAAAGGTGTGCTAGGCTGAAATGCTTTCTCTGAACTGGCTTCAAACCACAGTGGGCATTTCAAAAGAGAAATAGTTCTCTGATTCTTATAAATATTCTAATTTCAGTCTTATGAATATGTATTAAATTTCTACACCACCCGATTCACCTAAGTGGACTCTGGGCAATTTACAATCATGTTTATGTACGTAATTCTTTTTAGCAACTGAACCTCACTTTTTGCTGTCACGGCTCCCCATGCGGCTTACTACACTGAGGAAAATGAGAGCCATAAAGTACATGGCACAAAAGGAAAGAGGAAAAAAAGAAGGAAGGGGGGGGGGAAAATTCCGATCCAAACACGAATAGGATAGTTAACCACCAATAGCCAAGCAGCATCTCATGAGACCCAATGAAGTTTCCCTCTGATGCGGTTGAAACCCTCCCCCCTCCCCTCCCGCAATCGCTCCTTCTTTTATTATCTGCTCTTCTGGGATTTGATACTACAGAGAAAGAAAGAGATCTTCCCAGGTGCTCTTGAAGAAACTGAAAAGAGCTCTTGCTTTGGGAGGGTGTCATTAGTACTAAAACAGGACAGCTCGTCTTTCCCCGCCAACGTGTCCATCCATCGCCGTGGGAAGATATTCTTAATTGGGGCTGACTTCTGAGTCTTTCGCTTCTGCCCTGAGAAATGCAGATGAGGCCAGCTCTCCACCAGCACTCCAACAAATAAAAATCTGCACTTCCGAGGATAGATCTGAATTAGCCTGTAACGAAAATGTATTTATTTTATTTATTTATTCGGTTGATATGCCGCCTTACTCCCGAAGGACTCAGAGCAGTTTACAAGGCAAAATTTAAAAACAAGACAATATAAAATTAAAGTAAAATTAAATTAAGTCTAGCCCCCCCCCCAAAAAAAAAAATTAAAATGGCAATTTAAAAACATGACCTTTTCCTGAATTCCTTTTCATATGGGGCACATTGTGACTTTTTAGAAGAGGAGATTTTTAAATAATTCAACAGGACAAAGTTAGAAAAAATAAAGAAGAAAAGCGAGGATTGCTGTTCAAGGCAATTCAGAAAAAGGGGTGCTGATTAAAACAAAAAACAAAAAAAAACCCCAGAGTGAATTGGATGCAACAGTCCTAGCAATGTGCGTAAGTGAGCCTGTGTTCTATTATAACTGAGTTATTTGTTTACCCATTTCTTTTGTTGTTTGATGATTGCTGCCTTCACTTGTGACTTCTCAGGGGTGAATAGAAGCCCCTCTTCAAGCATTCAGGATCCAGTTCACATGATAGCAGAAAACCAAAGGAAGGATAGTCTGCATTCCAGACGATCCTTTATGTTAGCCCACGCAGGAGGTTCCAATAGCACTTTAGACTTATATACCGCTTCATAGTACTTTATAGTCCCCTCTATGTGGCTTTATGGAGTCAGCCTATTATTGCCCCCCACCAATCTCCTCATTTTACCAATCTCAGGAGGATGGAAGTCAACCTTGAGCTGGTCAGGATCAAACTCCTGGCAGTCAGCAGAGTTAGCCTGCAACACTGCACTCTAACCACTGTGTCGCCAGGGCTCATGAAGCTTGATGAGGTTCTCTCTTCAATTCAAGTTATCACAAAGACTGAATTCACATCCTGACCTCTGCTACATTTGTATGGCAATAGCTAGAGATCTGAGCCAACACCAAATAGACCACATTATGGCTTAGTGTGGAAGTCTCCAACATGGCTTCTATATGTGCCGTGCATATCTTATTTAGATGCAGGCTCCTTCCTCACCTCACTTCATACGCCAATACTTTATTTACGTATTGGATTAAATATACCTGTTTCCATTCAGGAGCATAAGGACTTTCTGCTCCTGATTTTTCCCCACAACATCAACCTTGTGAGGTAAAGTGAGAAAGCATGAGGAACTAGCTCCAAATCTCTACGACTAGAGAAATGGGTCAAAGAAAGAAAATGAGATTTAGGATAGTCGCTTGCTAGAATCTCCCAGGATAGTACAGGTAGATACTTACAACAGGTTGTTTAGTCACTATTCAAAGTTACAATGGCCCTGAAAATAACCTAGGACCCTTTTTCACACTTCCAACCATTCTAGCATTCCCATGGTCATGTGATCAAAATTCAGATACTTGGCCACTGGTTCAGAGTTATGATGATTGCAGTCTCCCGGGGTCAGGTGATCCCCTTTTGCGACCTTCTGACAAGCCAAGTCAAGTGGGGAAACCAAATTCCTTTAACACCCATGTTACTAATTTAACAAACAGTAGTGATTCACTTCACACCTGTAGCAAGAAAGGTCATAAAATGGGGGAAAACTCACTTAACAAATGTCTCACTTAGCGACAGAAATTTGGGACTCAGTTGTGGTCGTAAGTTCTTGACAAGGACAACCTGTATAGCTTCAGTCTGGCAAGATTCTGTCAAAGAGCCTTGGTGGAGCAGAGGGCTAATGCCTTCTTAAGTAACACCAGCTGCCTGCAATTAGTGCAGGTTCGCATCCCACCAGGCTCAAGGTTGACTCAGCCTTCCATCCTTCCAAGGTAGGTAAAATGAGGACCCAGATTGTTGGGGGCAATAAGCTGACTTTGTAATAATGCCGCTTGGGGTGTGTGTGAAAGCCCTAATAAGCAGGCATATACATAGAATGAAGGCTACTGCTAAAGCTTGTAAGCCGCCCTGAGTCTTCGGAGAAGGGCAGGATATAAATGGAATAAAAATAAAAATAAATAAATAAAATAAATTGTGTGTAAGCAAATGAAGAAGTAAACTTTGGCTGGATTGTTCTTGGGCTGGGTCTGACAGGTTGTCAAGACTGGTCCTCCAGGTCAAGATTATTTTGAATCCTACTTAGTCTAGGTAGCTTGGCCCCTGTTGAGAAAGAATAGGAAGAACAAGCAGACCACATTCCCTTTATTTGTATTTTAGGGATTCCTTGCAGAAGAAAGACCATTTATGAAGAGAAAGCCCCCTTTGAAAAAAAAATCATTACCTCCTATATTCACAACTGAATGAGTACCCAGAACTGGGAAGAATAAGCTTTATGACTGTTTTACCTTCAGAGCCCAACAATAGCCTTTCTTGTTAAAGTTAATGAAGCTGTATATTGCAAGAAATTCAAATTATATACACGGAGTTGTGAACTAACTCTGAGAGCACCATTCGGACCTCTTATTTCAAAAGGAGTATAGATGTCAACATAGTCTTGTAAATCAACACCAGCCTATCCAGAAAGTGACTTGCACAGACAAGAAATATCTTTGAAAAAGGACCCAGAAGGGGATCATTGGACATAAAGAGCATGTACTTTATAAACCAAATTATACCAGCTCCCTGTACAAATGTTGCAATGATGTCAACCCCAAACATTTCCTTACTTTCCAGCATTAAAGCCAGACATGATTTTTTTCCCTAGCTGACTGAAGAATGCAAGCAATATAATACAATAAACATGATATTTTTTTTTCTCTTTGCAAGGAAGAGATTGGAATGAGAAAGCAATTACTTGTGTTCAGGCAGAGGAATAATCTCAACAATTGCAGAAGAGCTTTACCTCATTGTCCTTGAAAGAAACAAGATACCCATATGTTGTGTGCTTTAATATTGCTAATGTGATTTAACCTGGGCATGGCATGGCAGGGCTCCCAAGCTCTCTTGCTGTGAACATAGAACGTGCATTATCTCTACTTTTCTCTACTTTATTTTAGAATTTACACACACACACATACACACACAGAGAGGGGTGGGGGCATGATGGCTTAGCGGTTAAAGACGCTGAGCTTTTCTCAGCTGGAAAACTGACAGCCTAGGTTTGAAACCCGAGCTCCATGCAAGAGAGTCAGCTCCTGTTACTTGCCTCAGCTCCTGCCCACCTAGCAGTTTGAAAGCATGCAAATGCAAGTAGATAAATGGGTACCACTTCAGTGAGAAGGTAACAACGTTCTGTGTGCCCCAGCATTTAGCCATGCTGGCCACACAAAAAAATCCTGGTTTGGGTTTTAACCCTCAGGATAAGCTTGTGACCTGGCATTACCTGAAAACCAGGCCATCTTGCAGAACGGAGACATGAAAGATCTCCTCCCAAACCGCTTTGCCTGCAGCATCTGCACAATTATCAGGACTTCAGGAAGCAGAATTGTCCTAATCTTGGGCAGAATCCTGCCTTCCATTTACCTGAATATTTTCCTTTCCTTGGCAACTGATTTTCCCCAGCCCCTGCTTCCTTTTTTATTATTATTAGTTTATAGTATAAAATGAGAAGGAAGGACTCACTGGAGAAGAGCCTCATGCTGAGAAAGGTGGAGGACAACAGAAGAAGGGGACGACAGAGAAGGAGGTGGCTGGATGGACTCAAACTGGTCAGTCCTAGAGGAGATCAACTCTGACTGCTCTTTAGAAGGCCAGATCCTGAAGCTGAAACTCAAATACTTTGGACACCTAATGAGAAGGAAGGACTCACTGGAGAAGAGCCTCATGCTGGGAAAGATTGAGGGCAATAGAAGAAGGGGATGACAGAGAAGGAGGTGGCTGGATGGAGTCACTGAAGCAGTAGGCGTGAGCTTAAATGGACTTCAGAAGATGGTAGAGGACAGGAAGGCCTGGAGGAACGTTGTCCATGGGGTCACGATGGGTCGGACACGACTTCGCAGCTAACAACAACAACAACAAAAGTATAAACTAGAAAAGAAGAATAATAGGAAAAATAGGGCAGGGGAAAGGGAAGGAAAAAGTGTAGAAAAGAGGAGGAAAGGAAAGAAAGGGCGTTGACTTCCATCTCCCTTTGGTGCAGTAGAATAAGATAATAACATCAACCCTCAACTTTTTACTTTTACGTAATAGTATAAATTAGCCATGTCTATAACAACAAATCTCATTGGTAAAGCCCAAAGTCAGAATTTCATTTTTTTTCCCCACCTCAAGCACAAAGTCCAAGTAGAAATAAAAGTAATTATATTTTTTTTTCCTTTAATCAAAGCAGTTAGTTTAGCCATCTCTGCTAACTCCATCACCTTTCGCAGCCATTCTTCCATTGTGGGAACCCAGCCCCTGTTTCCTGACTTCCAATGTGCTTTTGAATTTCTTTCTATTTCTTTCAATGGGTGTCTTTGAGCTTCTGCTGCTGTTGGAAAGCACCAATATGAAACTGATGTTGTGATTAAAAATCTGCCTGGCTCATTTGAAGATTCCCTGGTTGTCAGAGTCTGCATGGAAAAGCCCATTGGAATGTGGAATTTTTCCCATCCCATGGAAAGCACTTCAGAATACAGAATAACAGAGTTGAAAGGGATCTTGGAGGTCTTCTAGTCCAACCCTCTGCTCAAGCAGGAGAGCCTATGCCATTTCAGACAAATGGATCCTAAGGATGTGCCCTTGGCCTCTGCATTCTTAGCGTTAAAGAGACAATCACATCTGACTGTTAAATGATATTAGAATTAATTCTGAATTGTGTTTTTGACTTTGGGGATTTCCCCCCCCCCCTTAAAAATGTGCTGCTGCCTCGAGTGTTTTCTAAAGTAATCTTACTCATGCAACTGTCAAGCTTCAGCAAACTATACAAAGAGGCATCTTAATAAAGCTGACATTCGATCTAAGAAATGCTCTTCCAGAGGACTGTACTAGTTTTACAAATCCCATTTTATCCTAGTCTATTGTGCAAAGCCAGGCAGTGTGGTTAATTGATGGCATGTCATATGACTCCAAAAACCTGGGTTGAATCAAAAGAGATTCAAGTTAACTGTTGGTAAATGGATTGCAAGTTCACAGGACCCATTTCCCATAGCTGAGTTACTGGATCTTTTCAAGTTAGCTTTCAATAGATCCAAGATGGATGGTTTTAGCCCTGGGTTCAACAAGATTAAATTTCTAATTTCCAGATGATCCTGGATAAATTATGTGTGTAACAGTGCAGCTGGTGTATATAATAGTGTAAAAAAAATAAATTAATAACTACGAAGAGTCAGAACCAGTCACACCATGGGCAGGCTGCTACGTAAAGGATGGAAAAATAAATATATATATTGACGTTTTCCTTCCCCAGACTGAATTAGAATTAGATAAAGGAGTTAAACATTTCTGGGTGTCCCCCCCCCCCTTTTTTTTTTTTTTTCTCTTCTACAGCAATGCAGAGAATTCTCAATAGGGAATTAACAATCTCATGTAATAGTCAAAAGCCATGCTTTCCAAACCTGGCAACTTGAAGGTAATTGGACTTCTAGAAATTGAAGTCCACACATCTTAAAGTTGCCATGCTGGAAGGACATTGGTCTAAAGCAGCATTTCTCAACCATGGCAACTTGAAGATGTAGGGACTGCTGGATAGGGAATTCTGGGAGTTGCGATCCAGAGATCTTCAGGCTGCTAAGATTGAGAAACACTTGTCTAAAGCAAGAGTTGGAGAGGATGCTTTGCATGACCAGTGTGGGTTCTTCCTGACCAAGGTTAGAAGAGAGAGAGAGAGAGAGAGAGAGAGAATAGAGCTGAAAGGGACCTTGGAGGTCTTCTAGTCCAGCCCCCTGCTCAAACAGGATAACCTATACCATATCAGACAGGTGAATGTCTAGTCTGTTCTTAAAAATCTCAAGTGATGGAGTGCCCACGATTTCTGGGGGTAAGCTGTTCTACCGGTTAATTGTCCTCACTGTCAGGAAGTTTCTCCTTGATTCCAGCTTGCTTCTCTCTTTGATCAGCTTCCAATCATTGTTTCTCATCCTTCCCTCTGGTGGTATGGTGAACAACTTGGCCCCCTCTGCCTTGTGGTAGACCCTCAAATACTGGAATACTGCTATCATGTCTCCCCTATTTCTTCTTTTCTTTAGACTAGCCAAACCCAAGTCCCATAGCCGTTCTTTGTATGTTTTAGTCTCCATGCCTTTCATCATCTTAATTGCTCTTCTCTGAATTTTTTTCCAAACTCTCAAGTCTACAGTATATCATCATGGACTTAATGGGAATGAATCTTAATCAAATAAACACAATTTCCAGGATGTCACAATCTGTTTTCCTCTTTTATCGCCTTGAATTGCTCTTGGAAGAATGCAGTAGACACTGCGACTGATAAAATGAGATTTTAAAATGATAATAGGCAGATGTACAGTGTGGAATGTAATTTCATTATCTTAATTTTAAGTCCCAGATCCCATTCTATTCAAAAATATAACAATAGCTGGACAAGATGTGATGGTGGAAACAGGACATGTTGTTTCTTATTGCAAGCAAACATGTTTTTGTCTTTTGTTTCTGGCTATGGGACTGAATGAAGATTGAAAGTCAGCAAAACATCAACAACGTTTTAGAAGCAGAGTCTAAAACTTAACCCTATTCTTCACCTTTAATAGAGAATCCTAGTATTTAACACTGGAAGGGCAGGATATTTCATTAGTTTTCCCCAAGGACAAGCCAAATAACTAAAAAAAACAAAGGAAAAAAAAACTCTGCCATTCTTCCAACAGAGATTGCTATTGTCATGCCACAAATGGAAAAAACAAACCATCTGTGGATGAAGCATTGTCTGATTTGGATGGTAACCCTGTTGTGGCTATAGGGGAGTCCACAACCAATAAATTGCGGCTCCAACCTCCCTTCCCGCCTGCCCATTTCCTCCTTTGCAAGGGCTAAGATTGCCTTTAAAACTGTCTGTCAGAACCCATTCCCATTTCATTTCTATCTATCCCCTCTGACCCAAAATCTAATTTCACTTTTCCCGGGGTTCTGCCATACCCCCAAAGGGGGAGGGGGGGATGTGCCTGTGGGTTTATTGCCTCTGCTTCCTCTATCCGCTACAATGTAACATTTTGCTTTCCTGTGTTATCTCTCTCTCTGAACTTTATCTCCATAAACTGTCAGCTAGAACAGTGCTCTTCAACATCTTCATCAATGATTTGGATGAGGGGATAGATGGGGAACTCATCAAATTTGCAGACAACACCAAGTTGGCAGGAATAGCCAATGCTCCAGATGACAGGCTTAAGATACAGGAGGATCTGGACAGACTCGAACACTGGGCGCTATCTAACAAAACGAAATTCAATGGTGAAAAAAGTAAGGCTCTACATTTAGGCAGGAAAAATCAAATGCACAGGTATAGTATAAGGCAGGGGTCAGCAACCCATGACTCCAGAGCCGCATGCAGCTCTTCCAGCTGTCTCCTGAGGCTCTCAGTCCTCCTCTGCCATGTGCAGTCCCAGAAAAAAAAAAAGTGGGACTAAAAAAATCCAACCAATCAATTTAAACTTCTCACAAAAGAAAAAACTCGCGAACTTTGAATTGATTGGTTGAAATTCTTAAGGTTTGTGGGACTGCCCACAAACCTCTTTTCTTCTTCGGACTGCACATAGCAGCAGTGGAGGAAGAGACTGGAGGACTGCTGGAAAGGCAGAGCCATCCATGCCAGAGCTGGACGGGGGCAGGGCTGGTGCATGTCTCTCCTTAGGCTCCACCCTTCAATGAAGCCCCCTGTTCTGCGCATGCACACCTGTGTGTGCATGCACATGTGCATTTTGCGGCTCCCAGTTTTTTTTTTTTTTTTTTTTTTTTTTTTTTTTTTTTTTTTGAGGGAACTGGTTCTGAGTGTCTCTTTCAGTATTTCAGGTTGCCGACCCCTGGTATAGGGGGTAGCTTGCTCAATAGTAGTAACTGTGAGAGGGATCTCGGAGTCCTAGTGGATAATCACCTAAATATGAGCCAGCAGAGTGCTGCAGCTGCCAAAAAAGCCAACACAGTGCTAGGCTGCATTAACAGAGGGATAGAATCAAGATCACGAGAAATGTTAATAACACTTTACAAGGACTTGGTAAGGCTACACCTGGAATACTGCATCCAGTTTTGGTCACCACAATGTAAAAAAGATGTCGAGACTCTAGAAAGAGTACAGAGAAGAGCAACAAAGATGATTGGGGGACTGGAGGCTAAAACATATAGGAAACGGTTGCTGGAATTGGGTATGTCTAGTTTAATGAAGAGAAGGACTAGGGGAGACACAATAGCAGCCTTCCAATATCTCAGGGGCTGCCACAAAGAAGAGGGAGTCAAGCTAATTTCCAAAGCACCTGAAAGCAGGACAAGAAGCAACGGATGGAAACTAACCAAAGAGAGAAGCAACCTGGAACTAAGGAGAAACTTCCTGACTGTTAGAACAATTAACCAGTGGAACAACCTGCCTCCAGAAGTGGTGAATGCTCCAAAACTGGAAGTTTTTAAGAAGAGATTGGACAGCCATTTGTCCGAAACGGTATGGGGTTTCCTGCCTGAGCAAGGGGTTGGACTAGATGACCTCCAAGGTCTCCCCAACTTTATTATTATTGTTGTTGTTGTTGTTGTTGTTGTTGTTGTTGTTGTTGTTATTATTATTATTATTATTATTATTATTATTATTATTATTATTATT
>JAKJMR010017939.1:119041-134578 GCA_024449315.1 Daboia siamensis
ATCTATCTATCTATCTATCTATCTATCTATCTATCTATCTATCTATCGCATCTATCAATAGCATCTGCTCAGAGGCTAAATATGGGTGACCAGGATACCTGCTAATATGAATCTGGTTTGTGATAGTGAGAACAATTAACCAATGGAACAGCTTGCCTTCCAGATGTCTATGGAGATTCTCAGTCATCCAGGTCATGGTTGGCCCAAAGATGCTTTTTTCAAGAGGCAACTGGACTTTCTTGTTTTTTTCTTTGAAGACATTTAGCTTCTCATCCAAGGAGCTTCTTCAGCTCTGATGGTGGTGGGGAATGGAAGGATTTCTATTCCTTGTAGACAGCTGGTCATTTGCCTTCTTTTAGAGCAGGAGTGTCAAACTGCCAGCCCACTGGCCAGTTGCATCATGTGGAGGGATCCTTCCATTCCCCACCATCCAGTCAAGCTGAAGAAGCTTCTTGGATGAGAAGAAAAACAAGGAAGTCCAGTTGCTTCTTGAAAAAGCACCTTTGGGACTTACCTCCTGGAGTGGTGAGTGCTCCATTGCTAGACATTTTCAAGAAAAGCTGGACAATGTTTGTCTGGGCTGGAATAAGGTTCCTTAAATTTTTGATTCAGAATTTATACCTGTATCTACATGATCTCTATCAACATCTATCTTCTTTTGATGAGGATTATTTTCAATGTAGGGCTGAATGCTTGCATCAAAATAAAGACTGTCTTGGGGGGGGGGGGGAACAGACTAGGAAAGCCAAGTAAGCCTGAATAAATAAGTGAAAAAGAAATTTCACAGTCTTTTTACTCAATCAGAAAGAATCTGGATTTATTTCTTTATTTAACAGTGTTTCCACCTGAGTTCCACAAAATTTTCTCTCAGGACTGTAGCTTTGTAATCAACTATATTCTGCTGGCAACTTGAATATGAAATTGAAAAGAAACAAATGACAATAAACAAATATGAAATCACATTTACATAATAACTGTACACTTGATTCAAGAAACAAAATGCCATAATCATGGAGGTAAGTATATTGTTTCCACAAGCTTATTAAAGTAAAGAATGTATATATTCAATCTTGCTTAGTCTGTTGCTACCAATGGTTTAATTGTCAATAAAAAAAATCAGGCTTCATAATTGAAATAGTCTCCAAATTGCTATGATATGCAGAGCAAAAATGAAATAGATGGTCCAAATTGACGGAGCTATATTACTGAGCATTAAGTTCGCATAAAATCTGCAGGACAATAAATCATATGCCAGGCTGGCATTTCATAAACTGGTATCCTGCTTTTGATTACATTATTGATATCACCTGACAGTCTGCAGAACTTGGTATTTATTTATTTATTGATTGATTGATTGATTTATATGTAGCCCATATACCCATATACTCACCTCGGCCAAGGTATCTCTAGGTGACTTAACAATCACTCATTAAACACTGCCCATATAAAACAGTAAAAATTTTAAAACAATACATAGAGACTTTGATCAAGAGAGAGAGGAAAGGAGGAGGTGTGTGGGGGGGTCTTATTAACAGATAGTCCTCAACTTATGACCACAATTGAGCCCAAAATTTCTGTTGTTAAGCAAGACAGTTTTGCCCCATTTTACAACCTTTCTTGCCACAATTATTACATCCAGCTGTTACGTCAGGAACATGGCTGTTAAGTGAATCCCCAATGATTTTGCTTGTCGGAAGTTGTAAAAGGGGATTAAAAGACTGCAACGGTCATAAATGTGAGGCTATGGGACAGGTGCTATGAGTGACACTGTGCCATCATTACCACAATGGGGGATTGATTGATTGATTGATTATTTATTTATTCATCACCATTTAAAACCACCCATCTCTCTCACAGAGGGCCTCTGAATGGTGCACAAATAATCGGGATTCCTGGTGGGAATACTTTTTACATCTGACATATCCATCTCTTGACCTAAACCAGGGATCTCCAAACTTGACAACTTTAAAAGCTGTGGACTTCAACTACCAGAATTCCTCAGCTAGCCATGGTGGCTTGAGGAATTCTGGAAGTTGAAGTCCACAAATCTTAAAAGTTGCCAAGTTTGGAGACCCCTGACTTAAACAATGGAAAGCCCAGAACAGGAAATGGGGCTCAATTATGTATATTGTGGGGATAAAGCCTAGGCAAAGCAAACTAGGGGTGAAAAAGCTAAGTATGACTGTATTCTGTCATGCAAATATTTCTCTGCCTTACCCTACCCTTATTTTTTTTTTTAAAAAAAAAAAGCTAAAATATTTCTTGCATCTCTGAGTTTTGCGCTTCTCCTTATGGGACCTAATTTTTGACAAAGAGGCATACAGTCCTGACATCTTAATACTTCTGGAATATATATATTTTCTCTTCAAAAGAATGAATGAATAGGCATTGATTAAAGCAATCGTTCTAAAATTCTTATCTACCCATCTTAAAACCATATTCAAAGCAGAAAAACTGCACGAGATTCAGAAATCAGCTGTACAACTATCAAGGAGGCTGAACTATGTGTCACTGTAGAATCTGGTTAATTAACCGTGTTCTACTTCCAAATTCCCATAATCAGAAATGTGATCGGCTGCAGTGCTCATATTCCAAACATATATAACTAGATTTGTGAATTACAGCTAGTCCTAGATTTACAACAATATGTTTACTGACCATTCACAGTTACAGTGGCACTGTAAAAGGTGATTTATGAACGCTTTTCGCACTTACAGCCATTGCAGCATCCCCATGGTCACCTGATCAAAATTTGGACCATTGGCAACTGGCATGCACTTACGACAGTTGCATTGTCCTGGGGTCACATGATCACCATTTGTGACCTTTTTTAAAATATTTATTTTATTAAGTTTTTATAGTTACAAATCTTTGTTGTTGTTGTTAGCTGCGAAGTTGTGTCCGACTCATCGCGATCCTATGGATAACATTCCTCCAGTACTTCCTGTCCTCCACCATCTTCTGGAGTCCATTTAAGCTCACACCTACTGCTTCAGTGACCCTCCTTCTCTGTCGTCCCCTTCTTCTCTTGCCCTCAATCTTTCCCAGCATGAGGCTCTTCTCCAGTGAGTCCTCATTAGATGGCCAAAGTATTTGAGGTTCAATTTCAAGATCTGGCCTTCTAAAGAGCAGTCAGAGTTGATCTCCTCTAGGACTGACCAGTTTGAAGGCCTTGCAGCCCAAGGGACTCGCAGGAGTCTTCTCCAGCACCATAGTTCAAAGGCCTCAATTCTTTGGCACTCAGCCTTTCTTATGGTCCAACTTTCACTGCCATACATTGCAACTGGGAAGACCATAGCCTTGACTATGCGCACTTTTGTTGACAGGGTGATGTCTCTGCTTTTTAGTGTGCTGTCTAGATTTGCCATTGCTTTCCTTCCCAGGACCAAGCATCTTTTAAATTCTTGGCTACAGTCCCCATCTGCAGTGATCTTGGAGCCCAGGAAAATAAAATCTGTCACTACCTCCATTTCTTCCCCATCTATTTGCCAGGAATTGAGAGGGCCGGATGCCATGATCTTGGTTTTCTTAATGTTAAGTTTCAACCCAACTTTTGCACTCTCCTTCTTCACCCACAGCAAGAGGCTCTTTAGTTCTTCTTCGCTTTTTGCCATTAGAGTGGTATCATCTGCATATCTTAGGTTGTTGATATTTCTCCCAGCAATCTTAATTCCAACTTTTGATTCATCTAGCCCTGCCTTTCTCATGATGTGCTCTGCATATAAGTTAAATAGGCAGGGCGACAGTATACAGCCTTGCCGGACTCCTTTCCCAATTTTGAACTAATCAGTGGTTCCATGTCCAGTTCTCACTGTTGCTTCTTGCCCCATATATAGGTTTCTCAAGAGACAAATAAGATGGTCTGGTACTCCCATCTCTTTAAGAATTTGCCACAGTTTGTTATGATCCACACCATCAAAGGTTTTAGCATAGTCAATGAAGCATAAGTAGATGTTTTTCTGGAACTCCCTAGCTTTCTCCATGATCCAGTGTATGTTGGCAATTTGATCTCTAGTTCCTCTGCCTCTTCGAAATCCTGCCTGTACTTCTGGTAGTTCTCAATCCACATACTGCTGGAGTCTAGCTTGTAGGATTTTAAGCATAACTTTACTAGCATGTGAAATGAGTGCAATGGTGCAATAATTTGAACATTCTTTGGCAGTGCCTTTCTTTGGAATTGGAATGTAAACTGATCTTTTCCAGTCCTGTGGCCACTGTTGAGTTTTTCAAATTTGCTGGCAAATTGAGCGTAGCACTTTTACTGCATCGTCTTTTAAGATTTTGAATAGCTCAGCTGGAATACTGTCACCTCCACTAGTTTTGTTGTTGCTCAGCCTTTCTAAGGCCTTCACTTCACATTCTAGGATGTCTGGCTTGAGGTCAGTGACCACCTCATTGTGATTATCAGGGATGTTAAGCTCATTCTTTTATAGTTCTTCTGTGTAATTTTGCCATCTCTTCTTAATGTCTTCTGCCTCTGTTAGGTCCCTGCCATTTTGGTCCTTTATCATGCCCACTTTTGCATGAAACATTCCCTTCATCTCTCCAATTTTCTTGAAAAGATCTCTGGTCCTCCCTATTCTATTGTTTTCTTCTATTTCTTTGCACTGTTCATTTAAGAAGGCATCTCTTCTAGCTATTCTCTGGAATTCTGCATTCAATTGGGCGTATCTTTCTTTTTCTCCCTTGCCTTTCGCTTCCCTCCTTTCCTCAGCTATTTGCAAAGCTTCCTCAGACAGCCATTTTGCTTTCTTGCATTTCTTTTTCTTTGGGATGGTTTTGGTTGCTACTTGTTGTACAATGTTGCGAACCTCTGTCCATAGTTCTTCAGGCACTCTGTCTATCAGATCTAATTCCTTAAATCTATTTGTTACCTCTACTGTATATTCAACAGGATATGATTTAATTCATACCTGAGTAGCCTAGTGCTTTTCCCTACTTTCTTCAGTTTAAGTCTAAACTTTGCAATGAGAAGCTCATGGTCTGAGCCACAGTCAGCTCCTGGTCTTGTTTTTACTGACTGTATAGAGCTTCTCCATCTTTGGCTGCAGAGCATATAGTCAATCTGATTTCAGTGTTGACCGTCTGGTGATGTCCATGTGTAGAGCCATCTCTTGGGTTATGGAAAACAGTGTTTGCTATGACCATGGTATTCTCTTGACAAAACTCTATCAGCCTGTGCCCTGCTTCATTTTGTACTCCAAGGCCAAACTTGCCTGTTATTCCAGTTATCTTTTGGCTTCTTACTTTAGCATTCCACTCCCCCATGATGATAAGAACATCATTTTTTGGTGTTAGTTCTATAAGGTGCTGTAGGGCTTCATAGAACCCATCAATTTCATCCTCTTCAGCACCGGTGGCTGGGGCATAGACTTGGACTACTGTGATATTGAATGGTTTGCCTTGGATTTGAACTGAGATTATTCTGTCATTTTGGGGATTGTATCCCAGTATTGCTTTTCCTACTCTTTTATTGACTATGAAGGTTACTCCATTTCTTCTGAGGCATTCTTGCCTGCAGTAGTATACCTGATGGTCCTCTGAATTAAATTCACCCATTCCTGTCCAATTGAGTTCTCTGATTCCTAAGATGTCGATATTCACTCTTGTCATCTCTTGTTTGACCACGTCCAGCTTTCCTTGATTCATGGAACTTAGATTCCAGGTTCCTATGGAGAAAAAATCTTTACAGCATCAGACTTTCCTTTCACCACCAGACACATCCACAGCTGAGCATCCTTTCGTCTTTGGCCCAGTCACTTCATTCTTTCTGGCGCTACTAGTACGAGCCCTCTGCTCTTCCCCAGTAGCATATTGGACGTCTTCCGACCTGAGGGGCTCATCTTCCAGCGTCATATCATTTTGCCTTTTGCTACTGTCCATAGGGTTTTCATGGCAAAGATACTGGAGTGGGTTGCCATTTCCTTCTCCAGTGGATCACATTTTGTCAGAACTCTCTGCTATAACCTGTCTGTCTTGGGTGGCCCTGCATGGTATAGCTCATAGCCTCATTGAATTATGCAAGCTCCTTCGTCACGACAAGGCAGTAATCCATGAAGGGATACAAATCTTTAGTGGTTAATAAACAACGTGTTGTCTGAGTTGATATATTTAACATTAATAGTAATACAACTTCCATTTGTATTACCATTGCCGCATCCCCACAGTCATGTGATCAAACTTCAGACACTTGGCAACTAACACATATTTATGATGGTCGCAGTGTCCCAGGTTCATGTGATCCCCTTGGGCGACCTTCAGACAAGCAAAGTCAATGGGAAAGCCAGATTCACTTAACAACTGTGTTACTAATTTAACAACTTCCGTGATTCACTTAACAATTGTGGCCAGAATGGTCATAAAATGGTGCAAAACTCACTTAAGTCTTGCTTTGTAATGGAAATTTTGGGTTCAGTTGTGGTCGTAGGAAATCAAAGCCCTATCCACACAATGCAGGCAGTCCATGAAACCTTGTCCCCTCTGGTCTTTAGAAAAACCTCTCTCCATGGAACCGGATATTGGTGCCCAAATGGTTGGGGGCCACTGCCCTAACTGATTTGATTCAGTTCATTCAGTTAGGAAAAAGCCACTTTTGTGCATGCCCCAATGTGCACTCTGTCATGGTTCCAGTAGATGAGACCAATTAAAAGAACTTCAAGGCAAGGAATTCTTCCTCAAAGAACATTTTTATTTGTCTGCAAAATAGCAGCACATACAAAGTTGAACCCAATACTAAATTCCCCTCCCCTAGGTTACAAAGTTACACGTTGCAATTCCCACCCCAATTAGATGTCATAAATCACATTCACCAATTGTTATAAAATGTCGGCACTCCTCCCAGCTCTCCAAGCCCACCAAAGTGCTATCAGTAAATGACCTTGGTTCCCATACATAAAATTGTTTTGGCTAACTCAGAACTACACCCCCTCCCTCCTTCTTTGTAAATATGTGGCAACTGAAAAACAAAATGAAAATGGCTTCAGTTCAGATCACACACTCAATCATCACATCCATGCAAAAGCATCCAGTTCATCAAGACATTGAACTGATACAGTGATACAATTGGAAGAAAATTTTACTGAATCACATTCAAATTGAACATTTGAATTCAAGCTTTGTCCTTTCCTATCACCCATGCCTCTAACTTCCATATCACTTGACTGAGTGTTTTGTTTTTTTTATTCTTCTGGGTAGACAATTGAATACAGCACCCTGTCTTTGGTTTGTGTTGAATGTGGGAATCTTGTACTCATAGCACAAGAAATTCTCCATTATAGCAGATCCCACCCACTAGCAGGCTTGCTACCTCATTCTCTCCCAACTGCAGTTTCTAAGTTTTCAAAGCACTCCTCTGCACTAAAGTAATCTACTTGAGAAGTGATCTAAGAGCCCTCAAACTGCAAGAATTTTCTGCTTTGTTTTTTTAAAAAAAGAAGAAGTAAAATGAAGCGATTGAATGTGGTCTTCTGGCCATGCTTTCCACCTACTGACTGAGCAGGCATCTTAAATCCAGGTGGAACTCCAACTCAACTCAAGGACTTCCTTTGGGGAGAGGGAAGAGAGTGGAATAACCCGGAAGTTTAAACAAGCCAAATTATTTTATTTCATGCTTTATATTATATATGTAGTAAATGCCTCTGTGATTTTGGAGAGACAGAAACTACAGAACATGTTCTTCTTTGTTGCTCCTTTTATTGAGACATCTGAAGTGTTAGAATCATAGGTACTTTGGAAATCTTCTTGTTCAACTTCCCGCCCACAGACACATGGAGTTACTTTTGAATAGTTCCATTGTTCCTCACCTATAAACAGAATCATGCCAAAGTAAAGCAACTATTTGCATCATTAAATATACCCTGTGAGAATTGCTAGGGAGGAGCTTTCTCAACTCTCTCCCTCCTGGACAAACTATCTAATCTGTGCAGTCTCTTTACCCTCTAGAATGTAGCCCCTCCCTCCTGGGAATCCAGACTACATTCCACTGCACTAACAGTGTTGAAGGTGTCAGACTAGAGATTAGGAAAACCTAGACTCCAGCACTTTGTTAGCCAGAGAAGTTCTTTTTTATGCCTCCGAGGCAATCAAACTTTCTCAGCACAATCTACTCTCCAATATGGCTGGGGTGGGGGGTGGGGAGCAATGTTGGTGGGAGTCCAGCATCCTATGACATAGAGGAAACATGGGACACAAGTCTAGCAAACAAACTCCTCTCAGAAAAAAAAAACATATCATGCAAGTTCTAAGTGATAGGTGTCCTTGAAATTTAAAGGTTGCATTACTCTTGCCTGAGAGAAATTATTGTCAATGTACAAACCTATGCATGGCCCATCCCCTCCTTTCTATTTTGCAGAATAGTTGTCAGTTGTGTCAACTTTTTTTTTTATTGAAAAGTTTTACAGTACATTTTTAAACAAAAAGACCCCCTCCTCCTCCTCCCCTCTCCCCACCCCCCCTGCCCTCCCCTCCCCCCTCCCGGACTTCCCAGAGCTGAATACAGGGTATAAAAATACAAACAAGCATAATCTAAAATATGCTAACAACAATAAAACATTAAATTCTATCGCACTTTAACTCTCCATAGTCAAAATATTAATAAAATAACTACCAACTAATTATACATCATATGAATCCACTACTTATTCAAATGCTAAGTGAAACTTTTTAGTCCCATATTTATTCTGAATATATTCAATCCATCTCCACCATTCCACAATGTATCTCTGTTGCGTTTGGTCTTTCAAATACGCTAAAATCTTTACCATTTCCGCCAGATTAGAAACTTTTAAAGTCCACTCTTCTATAGTCGGCAGTTCTTCCTTCTTGCAATATTGCGCTACTAAAAGTCTCGCTGCTGTAATTAAATTCAACATCAACTTTGTGTCAACTTTTTAAAAAAGCAAGTGTTGTTGCATTAAAATGATTATTAGAAGTGAAACACATCATTTGACATTTTTAAAACCTTGCTTCTTCTTAAATTTGATCTACTGCTTCAGAACAAGTATGTGCATCTCTCTCTCTCTCTCTCTCTCTCTCTCTCTCTCTCTCTGTGTGTGTGTGTGTGTGTGTGTGTTTAACTGAATGTCATTGCTGGATAAGCAAAGCGTGCACTGATAACATGCTTATAGCTAGTCTGTTCTACAAGCACCCTTTGCACTGAAAATCATGAGCCAGAGGGAAGCCTGCCACAAGAGATGAATAAATCTGTCAATCTCTGTTTCTCATTTTTCAAACCATATGCTCGGTATGGCCTGGTGCCATATCAGTTGGTGAATTTGAAGGAAAAGAAAGATGGTGGTAGGAAAGGAGAGAGGCATCAAACATTTGCAAGCATGTTTGTATTCTTTTCTGCTAGACCATATTTTTCTGCAAATCCCTTTTCTGTAATAGAATACGGTATGGTGCTTACTCTACCTTAAAGTGGACTAATTAATATGCATATGTTTTCAAATGCAAATTGTATGACACCTTCTGAAAAATATAGAATCTGCCATACAAATGCCTTCTGGTTTGAGAAGTATGAATTAAAAGTGGACAAATTTTCTTCTCCAGAATTAGCATGGGGTGGGGTGGCTTGTAGTCTGACTGAGGTAACTAGCCTGTTGAATGAACTGGGCATTTACATTCTGAAGTCAGAATATGGGGGGGGGGGCATATAACATGGAATGTGAGAGTTATTTGATATCATGGTTAAAGTACCAGGCTAGAAACTGGAAGATATAAGACTATAAGCTGGTGACCTTGGGTCAGTCCTTCTCTCTCAGCCCTAAGAAGAACAAATCAAGAGAAAACTATAATAACATAGAATAACAGAGTTGGAAGGGACCTTGGAGGTCTTCTAGCCCAACCCCCTGCTCAGGCAGGAAACCCTATACCATTTCAGACAAATGGCTGTCCAATCTCTTCTTAAAAACTTCCAGTGTTGGAGCATTCACAGCTTCTGGAGACAAGTTGTTCCACTGGTTAATTGTCCTCACTGTTAGGAATTATCTCCTTAATTCTAGGTTGTCTCTCTCCTTGATTAGTTTCCATCCATTGCTTCTTGTCCTGCCTTCAGGTGTTTTGGAGAGAATAGCTTGACTCCCTCTTCATTGTGGCACATATATTTGGCCATGCAAACTGTCAACCATAGATGCAAGACAGCATTTTGATCCCCATTCAATACAGTGATAGACAGCAGAAATGAATCACCCAGAATTCTGATTGCTGAAGGTTGCCAATTATTGCCCTCTAGATAACAAAGGGCCATCTTCCAGCCTGCCAAAAAGTCTGTTTTGTAATGGCTTTAACATGCTCCATTAAATGTATTATTGTACAAGAGAGCTGAGCTGTTTGTGGTAACCCTCTTTTTATTAGGATCCATATGCATGAGATTATAATCTTTTTTTTTAAAGGACATTGTCATTTGAATATTTACAAAGAGAAAGACATTTAAAAAAAGATGCAGTACAGGGAGAGGCAGATATTATTCTAAGAGCTCTTCTCAGGTGTTATCTGCACATTAAAAAAAAGTCTCATTCTGAGAGACTGTGGGAAGAAAGTGGAAAGGAGGACCATCGTATCATTGGGATGGGAAGAAGCAAGAAGGCCACTTCAAGGTGTAGGAAACAAACATTTCAAAACCCCAAGGATGTTTTTTTCAAAAGGCAACTGGACTTGGTTTTTCCTTGAAGACATTTTGCTTCTCATCCAAGAACCTCCTTCAGTTCTGACTGGAGACTACAAAAGGAGTGGGTAGCATGAAGCTTCTGATGAAGGCCCAAGACTAAATTTTTCTTGATGCAAACCCTTTTTTCTCAAACCAAGCCATTTTAATTCTATTTCCTTCTTCCTGCTCAGACACGAGAATTATCTTTATCAAGGACATTTTCCCTGTGGTGACTTTAAGATTCCCATAGTGTCAGATGTCGAATTTAACTTGCATGAACTTAGCCAGAACAAAGCAAGCAGTGTGTTTCTACCAGGACTCAGGATCAGGAGTGTGTGTGTGGGTGTGTGTGGGTGGAATTGGGTGCTTTTTAACTCAATGTACAGGATTCGGTCAAAACCCCTGGTTTGAGCATTCTACGAAAGGCAGCCAATGCAATCACAGATTACCTTAATTTTCATCTCCGTGCTATTCAATTTATTAATGATTAAGTGAGCATTCATGCTTGCAAGGCAGACAGGTTTGAAATCTTCAAAAACAGCACTTTCAAGTTAAATGTAAGTGAATTAGATTGTCATTTCTTGCCCAATGCAAGAATGAACGTCTGTCCTCATTCTTTAAAGCAACTAGCCAAGTTTATCTGTTCTCTTTAATAATACAATTTAATTTGCCAAGGGTTCCTGTGAAAAATTTATCTGACTGCAGCTGTTGGAGTCACCTAGACATATTGTTATGGTTAAAAATTAGCTTTAGTGAACACTGCAAATTTCCTGCTGTGAAGCTGAGCCTCGCTTCGTTCAGAAAAAGCTCTCTGGGCCATCAACTGATATCACATTTAAAACAAAGGAGTCTAGGCTCACTGAAAGAAAATGTGATTATTAAAAAGGCATCACAGCTAGGACTGTGGAGCTATGATGAATTAATTGCACTGCAGATGAAAATTAGGCTGTGGAAAGAGTTCTCCAATGCACTAGGAGCTCCGTGTATTTAAAAATACATGTATTATTAAGAAAACTTAGAACTTTGTTATGTCTGTGTGTGTGTGTGTGTGTGTGTGTGTGTGTGTGTGTGTGTCTGTGTGTTTTGACAGAGGCAAGAATCCTCTCTGGAAAGAAACATCAATTCCCACAAGGGAAGAATGGATGGAAAAGGCGACAGAGTTGGTAAAGATGGTAAAGCTAATTGTTTTAATTAAAGAGAAGAACTTATCTGATTTTGTTCCACTTGGAATTGGTTTCTGGACTTTACGTTTGCAAGAGAAAAACTTTGATCTTTGATGACTAGATTAACTCTGTTGTTATAGAAATGGCTTACAGAAATGTAAAGCAGAAAGTTGAGATTGTAGCTGTGTTTTGTATTCTACTGCATCGATAAGAGTTGGAAAGACTGCTTTCTTTTTTCTTTCTACCTTTCCCCTTTTCTCTCTCTTTATTTCTATTTGTATTTTATACTTTAATAAAACCCCTCTCTTTTTACGACCCTTAATTTGGAGTAGAGTAGGGGTGACTGAGTGGAGCTGAGCATTTACTGGCCAGATGCCTTTCCTGATGCCTATGTGGAGTTTGCAGCAGATATTTTTTTCTTTGTACCCTAAGAGAGAAACATCTCTGCTACCTGGGACTGAACTGTCAAGCTTCTGAATGGAAGGTGAGTATTTTCACCGCTAGTCCACCACACCACTCATATTTGATACTAAACAAACTCTAATAAAGCTAAAGTAAAAATACATGTACTATAAGTCATGAGAAAATAGATTAGATGGGAATGCAGGTAACCTCACTGTCAAGTCCCCACTTGTCAACAGGTCATCATTTTCAAGTGACTAAGAAACAGAAGAAGTTACAGAGATAAACATATTTGTAACTCAGGGTTGAAATGAGGGTTCTTTGGCGCTCACTTGGTAGTTTTCTTGTGGACGTTTCATGACCCAACTAGGTAACATCATCAGTGCTTCGGTTAATGAAACATCTGCAAGAAAACAACCAAGCTCAAAGAGTACCAAGAAACTCACTTCTTCCTAAAGTTGCTGAGATTGAGAAATACTAAACAGCCAACAATGTACTAAGATCCACCCTATGTTTTATTCCCTATAAATGAGACAGGCTGTAAAAAAATGCATTCTTGTACAAAATGCCACCAAAACAAATTGGAACAGAAGTGGCCAACTTTTAAAGTGCAAGGAGCTCCATTTTTTTCATGGATAATTTATTTCAGAAGTTCATCCACTATGGAGGTGTGATGGAAGAAGGGGTGGTGGATTTCTGATGACAGACATGATGACTTGTAGAGGGATTTTAAGATAATGCCAATCAAAACTAAGTCCAGGAGCCATAAAAGATTAAGCTAAGAGCCACACACTGGTCTAAAGCCACAAAAGACCAACCCAAAATTAGGAATATAATGAAGATCAAGCCAGTCTTCCAGCACTGACAGTGGATTATTTTAGTAAATGCAAGGAAGCAAGCACAAAGAAAACAGAAACCAC
The DNA here is from genome assembly GCA_024449315.1 of Daboia siamensis. NCBI lineage: Eukaryota > Metazoa > Chordata > Lepidosauria > Squamata > Viperidae > Daboia > Daboia siamensis. The sequence continues at coordinate 132,172 of JAKJMR010017939.1, forward strand.
ACACCTTTCCCAAATGCAATTAAGCACAGATTATTATAACATTATGACAGGGTTTTCAGCATTCACCCACTTCGTCAATGTATCTATAGCGACATAAAAGAAATATACTAATTCTTTCCACAATTATGCTTGCTATATCACAAGCCAGCCTCTGCACTCTTTATGGACTAGAAACATCTAAAAGAATGTCTGTTTCCTTAAAAGTTTGGTTTTCCACCAAATGTTGTATTTTGTCACATAATAATGTTCACTTAGTTATGGAATGGAAAAAAATGCGCTATGAATTGTGACCATTGACCTCTTTTTCAAAAAGTAAAGAATTAAAAGATCAAAGATGGACAGCCAGAAAGAAAGAGCCATAAATTATGGTAAAATAATTTCACAAATCAACTAAAGAACCACTGGCTCCAAAATTCAGAGACCAACAATGAGTATTCCACAACTTACAGACGATACTGCTTACACAAATAGGGTAGGGCATACTTCCAGCCAAGTCAAAACAGAAAATCCTACCTCTTTGTTGTTTGTCATCAGCATTGCCAAAGCCTGCAAATGATAAAAAAGAAAAACATCACATTAGCATCTATCCACAAATGACTGATTCCATTAGTCACTTTTTTAAAGTAACAAACATCACTTGCAGGTTACAGCCAGCAAGTAATTCACAGCAAGAGGGAAGGCAAGGCAGAAACATGTCTGTGGAGATTCTCCATCATGGTTGTCCTCAAAGTGCTTTTTGAAAAGACAACTGGACATTCTTGGGTGGTTTTTTTCTGTGAAAACATTTTCCTTCTTGTCCAAGAAGCTTCTTCAGTTCTATTGAGTTCTAAACTGTTCTTCTGAGTTCTAAACTGTTCTTCAGAACTGAGGAAGCTTCTTGGATGAGAAGTGAAATGTTTTCAAAGAAAACACCAAGAAATTCCAGTTGCCTTTTCAGAAAGGACCTTTGGGACAAAGCAGAAACAGTTTTATTTCTATTCCATTCCTGATTTCAATAGCAAAAGTTCTAACTTCAGGACAACTTCAGTATTTCGGAAACACCCCTTTGTGAAAGAGCAATGTGAATTTGCTAAAATGAAATTTATAAAAGATTTGCATTACATCTTTCAGCCATTAGGTCTGTCCTCAAAAGAAGGCATCAGGCGTTTGAAAATATAGCTACTTTGGCACGTGGTAATTGAATCAACCCAAAGCCTTTTCCTACCTAAGAGAAAATATTGTTCTCTTCCATACCATTCTATCTCCTCCCCCTCAATTCAACAATACACTCCCAACAGTACGACAACTCCACTACAACTGAAATAAGCAACATACAGATATCCTTAACATACGACCATTTGTTTTACGATGGTTCAAAGTTACAATGGCACCGAAATAGTGATTTAGTCACTGGTCCCTGCAACTTACAACTGTCGCAGCATCACACAGTGATGTGATCAAAATTTGGAGGTTTGGCAACCAGCATGTATTGGCAATGGTTGCAGCATCCTTGGGTCACATGATCACGATTTGCAACCTTCCCAGTCAGGAAAGTCAGGGCTGGTAAACCAGATTCACTTATAACAACTCCAGTGATTCACTTAACAACTGTGGCAAAAAAGGTCATAAAATCAGGTGCAAGTCACTTAACAACTACCTTGCTTAGCAATGGGAATTCTGGATCCGTTATCGTCGTAAGTTGAGGACTACCTGTATTTTTTTTAATATAGATTTTGTTTGCCATATACCTCTTTTTTTGTTGTTGCTGTAAGCAGCCTAGAATCTATGTGTGAGTTGGGCAGCTACATAAATCAAAATAGTACAAATACTAAAAAAAAAAGAATGTATATTGGATTAGCACAGCGTGAATTAATTTTCTTAGTTTTCAAGTAAGAATGCTTACAATTTCACTAGACCTATTTTTCTTTTTAATAACAGTTTATATTGGAAGTGTTATTCCATTACCACTTTTTCCCCAAGCCCTCCAATGGCTTAGAGAAATAAAAGGAATTAACATAGGCAGAAGAGATAGGAGATTTCCCCCAACCCCTTTTTTTTCCTCCTCATTATCAGTCCAGGTAGCATGATTCTGAGAGCTATTTTACTCAACTGACACAGCTGACTGATTTTCCACCAAACTGGTTGATTGGAATACTAGTTTTGATAGATGGGAGCTTTTTCTGCACTTTTATTGGAGGTACATGCCAGGGTAAAAATAGCATTAACAGCCACTGGGAGAAAATAAAATTTCTCATCCTCCCCACTTCAGCCTCCTTTGACAGAGAAATTACGTTCATGACTACTTTTCAAAACTGGAGGATGGGTTCACAAACGGCACCGAGCCCTACTTTTCATAAGCACTGTTAATAATAATAATAATAATAATAATAATAATAATAATAATAATAATAATAATAATAATAATAAT
>JAKJMR010017939.1:134588-150463 GCA_024449315.1 Daboia siamensis
ATAATAATAATAATAATAATAATAATAATAATAATAATAATAATAATTACACTAGTGGATGTATTTAGAGTTCACACTAAACCCATAAATTGTGGCTTTCAAGCCAAAGAAAGTGGGTTTACATCACGCATCAAGTCAAAATCAAAGCATCCACAAGATGTCCCAAAAGGGCTTTTTCACGAGGCAACTGAACTTTCTTGTTTTTCTCTCTCCATCCATCTACAATATCTTCACCTTCCTACTTTACATTGAATCACAAGGATGTCTATGGAGATTCTCAGTCATCCAGGTCATGGTTGTCCCACAGGTGCTTTTTCAGGAGACAACTGGGCTTCCTTGTTTTTCTTTGAAGATGTTTCGCTTCTCATCCAAGAAGCTTCTTTAGCTCCGACTGGATGGTGGGGTGTGGAAGGATTTATATTCCTTGCAGACAGCTGGTCATTTGCATTCCTTTAGAGAGCTGTTGAAGCCACTTGGAGGTTTGTCTGGGTCCTCAAGGACACCTGAGTACTTCAAATGGAACTATCTTGAAATTGCTGAAAGTGTTGTGTTATGCAGCTGTGCTTTCTGCAGGAGGTTTGAGCGGATTTCCAAAAATTGAAGACTACAGGAACCATTTGCACTTCAGTTTGAGATGCAAACAACACAAACTCATCCCCCACAGCCTGCACCTATGCTCAACAGTGAAGGGACACAGGGCAGAAAACATCCTACAGAAAGCACAGCTCCACAACACAGACCTTTCAACAGTTCCAAGAAGTCCCCACGCCCATTTGCACTACTCAGGTGACCCTGAAGACACAGATAAGCCTCCAGGTAGCATCAACAACTCTCTAAAAGAATGCAAATGATGAGCTGTCTGCAAGGGGTATAAATCCTTCCATTCCCCACCATCCAGTTAGAGCTGAAGAAGCTTCTTGGATGAGAAGTGAAACATCTTCAAAGATAAACAAGAAAGTCTAGATGCCTCCTGGAAAAGCACCTTTGGGATAACTATGACCTGGATAACTGAGAATCTCCATAAACCCATAAGATGATTCAATACAACAATGGATTTCAGAACATTTGAAGGAAAAACAAAGAGCAACACCTGGAATACTGCATCCAGTTTTGGTCACCGCATTATAAAAAAATATTTTGAGACTTTGAAAAAAGTGCAGAGATGAGCAACAAAGATGATTAGGGGCCCAGAAACTAAAATATATGATGAATGGCTGTAGGAATTGGGTATGGCTAGTCCAGTGAAAAGAAGGACCAGGGGTGATATGATAGAAGAGCTCCAATATTTGAAGGGCTGCCACAAAGAAAAGGAGGGTCAACCTATTTCCCAAAGCACTGGAAGGCAAGACAAGAAACAATGGATTGAAACTAATCAAGGAGAGAAGCAACCTAGAAATAAGGAGAAATTTCCTGACAGTGTAAACAACCAGCGAAGCTGTCGATGCTCCATTACTGGAGGTTTTCAAGAAGAGATTGGACAGCCATCTGTCTGAAATGATATAGAATCTCCTGCTTGAGCAGGGGGTTGAACTAGAACTTGAATAGAATTGAACTGGAAGGAACCTTGGAGGTCTTCTAGTCCAGCCCTCTGCTCAAGCAGGAGAACCTATACCATCTCAGACAAGTGACTGCCTATCCTCTTCTTGAAAATCTCCAGTGATGGAGCCCCCATGATTTCTAGAGGCAAGCTGTTCCACTGGTTAATTGTCCTCACTGTGATATTCTACGTCAGACATGTCAAACACAAGGCCCGGGGGCCGAATCCGGCCCGCGAAGTGGTTTCATGCGGCCCGCGAAGCCATCCTGGAAACAGTGAGGGAAAGGCCCCCGCTGCCTTGGCCCTGGCCCAGAGACCCTCCTCCTGCCAGAGACCCTCAGATCTGTCCCGCTCCTACCCAGGCCCCCATAGGCACCCTTGATGCGAACGATGTAGAGCTGGCCACGCCCACCCAGTAGGCCATATGCACTCTAGCCACGCCCATCCAGTAGGCCACGCCCACCCAGGTCACACCCACCCGGCCCCCTGAGGGCAACCGCAGTGCTGATGTGGCCCTCAATGAAATTGAGTTTGACACCCCTGGTCTATGTTCTAATCATAGAGGCCTCATTCAAGTCTATGCAAACTCAGCCATTGATTGCCCTCTGTGACTGTTTCTGAAAAAATGTCAAAGCATTCAGAAAATTATGCAGTTCTACAATTCTGTTTTCTATACTTAACAGATGACCATTTCCCTGAAAATACTGGATGACTAATAAAATAAACCCAGTCTCTTGTGTGGAAATCCTTCCTTTCAGATTGTTGAACTAAAAACGCCTCCCGATTCCTAGTACTATTAAGAAATAATGGTAAGGAAAATATTGACATGATATAGTATCCCCTGCTGAAGAGTGCAACAAGGAAATTGTCGAAGCTACAAGAACTATGATGGAAACAGAAGACTGTTCGGTGTATAGGGGATCAATGGAGTAGATTCAGCATTTTTAGACAGTTTCTCATCAAGTTACAGAGAAGGCTTCAAATATCAAAAAGCCAAGATTTGATCTGAAACATCAGTTAATTTAGCTGAATTGTTTAATCCATAATCCCTGTTGATGTGTTGAATAATGAGGTAGTGAGTTAACTCATCAATCATTCAATCTTTGAGAGGGAACTGTTTAAAGCAAAAGTTTAAAGTCAAAATAATAGATCTGGGCTTTGGAGTGAATTTACGGCCTTTATACCATTGTTTCTCAACCTTGGCAGCATTAAAATGGGTGGACCTCAACTCTCAAAATTCTCCATTCCAGTTGGGGAATCCTGGAAGTTGACGTCCACACAACTTAAAGTTGACAAGGTTGAGAATCATTGCTTTTAGATCATTCATAAGTTGAAAGATGATCTGAATTACATTCGCCTTTTTAGATCTGGAAGCTGAGGTTCAAGGTTTCTCAACTTTAATGTGAACTTCTGCTCCCAGAATCCCCCAGCCAGTTAAAGTCCAGACATCTTAAAATTCACCATGTTTGAGGATCCCTACTCTATACTGTATCAAAATATATTTAAATTGGGGTATTGAGAGGGAAATTATCATTTTGCACATATTTAATTTTGAATACAGATGAGGTTGTAAATAATGCTTATAGAGCAGTTTTTCCCCAGATATATCCAAAATATATCCAAATATATATATTTCCAGAATGTCCCAGCCATCATGGCCATTGCGAAGAATTCTGGGCATTGAAATCCATGCATCTTGAGGTTGCCCAAGTTGGAAACACTGCTCTAAGGTAAGAAGGTTTATACTCTACTAGTTATAGTTGACTTTTGGGGTTGGTGCTTATCTCTGTTTCTTTAAGCCATTGAGCCTGTGCTATCTGAAGATGTTTCCATGGTCATGTGGCCAGAATGACAACATGCCACAGCGCAAAGTGTACGGCGAAACTTGGAACGCTGTTACCTTCCCACCAAAGTGGTACCTATTTATCTACTTGCATTTATGTGCTTTTGAACCACTAGGTGGGCAAGAGCTGAGGCAAGTGACGGGAGATTATTCCATCACACAGTGGTAGGACTCGAACTGCCACAATATAGACCTTCTCTGGCATCTTTTAAACCACTGAACCATCACACCTCAACACCACTCTATAATTGACCCAAAAGGCTCAGGTAGTACAGCATCTCATTGTTTCAGCTTCATACATTGTACGAAGCCAGTCAATTGTGCTTTGTCAACAAGCCATAATTTTGTGAAGGTTTTTGACATAAAACTGGGTCCAGAAAAATTAGTATTTTGTGCAAACACCACAACCCTTTTAAATAATCCCCCAAACTAAGGGTTAAATTAACTTTACTTGGTTAGTCGCATTCTGCAACCAAATTAAGAAGGTTAAGGAAGGACTCATTGGCGAAGATCCTAACGCTGGGAAAGATTGAGGGCAAGAGAAGAAGGGGACGACAGAGAATGAGGTGGCTGGATGGAGTCACTGAAGCAGGAGGCATGAGCTTAAAGGGACTCCAGAAGATGGTAGAGGACAGGAAGGCTTGGAGGAACATTGTCCATGGGGTCGCGATGGGTTGGACACGACTTCACAACTAACAACAACAACAAAAAAAAACATGGCAAGACTCCAGAGCACAGTCAAATGTCTCTAGCCTTCCCCAATTTTAAATGTTCATCTTTGAGATTGCCTCTCAAATCTGCCTCTTCATTTAGCATGGGAAACATTACATTTAAGAATAGTAATCACACAAATGACCTGAAATTAAATTATATTGAAAATAAACAAGTGGAATCTAATTTTATCCTGCCTACATACATATTTTGGCAACCAGAGAGACGTTATAGTTAAAGTGAGAAGATATAAATTAAATTAACATTTTCTACTGGCTCACTAAATTAGCATTACTCAAAATTATTTCTGCACAAAAATATAATTATGTATAAATCATTTATCATTTCTTGATTACATAAAGATACTGTCTGGGACAAAAATATATACCAAAACAGTACATTGTAGAAACTAAAAAAAAATTATACATTTCAGGAAAATGTGTCTAAAAGTAAACATTGGTGTCCATATTATATAGAAATAAACCACAATGCAAAAAAAAAAAAACTTTTTGCAAAAATGCAACTCTTCAAGATCAATATACACAGTAACATGTACGTATTTTCATGTCATTTTTTTATTCCTTTAATGCAAACTGACAGGAGAAACAGCAAATCTGACAGAAACCATAATTGACAGTTTTGGCCATTCCAAATTGTGGCCTACAAAAATAAATGCCTCTCAGCACCATTTTTGGCAGAAAAGGCAAAATATGCATTCAAGAAAAATAAATCAATGGAAAGAGAGTTGATGCGACGATTAGCTTGTGTTGATAAGTAGGGTAAACTGAGTCAAGTAGTTTGAAAAGACTTGGCCTCATTCCATTCGTAAGTCACTTGCCAAATGAACATGCTAGAAGACTGTACATTTTATGCTGAGGTGGGTCCAAGCAAAGATGCATACAGTTGAGAAGAACAAGAGACAGACTTCATGAAGAGACTGGATAGCCATTTGTCTGGAATGGTATAGGATCTCCTGCTCGAGCAGGGGGTTGGACTAGAGTAGGGCTCCTCAAACTTGGCTCTTTTATGACTTGTGGACATCAACTCCCAGAATTCCTAAGCCAGCGTGCCTGGCTGAGGAATTCTGGGAGTCGAAGTCCACAAATCATAAAAGGGCCAAGTTTGAAGACCTCTGGACTAGAGGATCTCCAAGGTCCCCTTCCAAGTGTTATTCTGCTATTCTTTTTTCCTCCCTCCCTCCCTCCCACTTCAAGATCCTACTCAAACAAACCGACATAGATGTGCATGTTAGCCTTGCAAGATAGTCCAGGATAGGAAGCACACCCAGAGATACCAGTTCTAAGATTACATTAACAGAGCCTTGCAAGTCTGTATGTATCCCTCCTGTCCCTGAATTTTAATCTCCTGAAAACAAGGCAGGGTCCCTTCTGAGATGCTTTCTGCATCCCAATTCTTCCTTTGACCTCAGGTTTCATTTATCAGACCATTGTCCAGACTCTTCCTCCTGTCTGCCAGCTCATTCCCACATATGAAACTACGGCAATGATTATATTTTGTCTGAATGGTAGGAAAAGCGTAATAGTAAGTGCAGTTTTACGTGAACCGGGTACCCTGAAGATTGTGTGTGTGGGGGGAGGGGGTCCTTCTTTTCTCTGGGTGTGTTCTCTGGAGGTGAGACTAGGCAACCATATCTCTCCCCCCACACCACATTTCAGCCCAAGAAAGGTCCCTTCTGAGGCATTTGCCACCTCCCCATTGCTTCCATGAGTTAAGCTGCTTCTTATCTGACTGCTGCCTAGTCTCCATCTCCCGAGGTAATGTTCCCCAAACCAAGTTGGGTGTATTGCTAGGGAAGGTAATTTCCCAATCTGAGTTATGTATTGTTACACTTTATTCAGTGTTAGGATTCAAATAGGTGAACCACCGGTTCTCTGTGTGGATGCCGCTTCCAGAAGCCCATTCTGGGCCGGGGCAACAAAAAATGAGCTACCGGTTCTGGTGAAGTGGTGCGAACCAGCTGAATCCCACCACTGGATGGAAGGGTGGGGAGATGAGAGCAGGATCCAGGATGGAATAAAGTCTTCTGCTTTGGACAAAGGGGTTGGACTAGAAGCCCTCCAAGTTCCCTTCCTGCCCTGTGATTCTATAAAAGCATTGATTCCCTGGAGAGGTGGACCTTCTCGAAATTCCGAGCTACAATTCTTTTTTAATAGTCTTCCTGCACCAAGTTCAGCTGAATGTTTGACCTCCCCTTTTTAAGAGGGTGATGATGTGTGAAAGCCTTGCTGTCAGACAAGAAGTGATCGTCATGCAATTTTCAGGGCTAATGATTCAGCTGACCTAACGTCCTCTTCCAGCTGCTTTCTATTACTGCTGTTTAACTGGGATGGTGAAAAGCTCCAGAGACTGGCTTGATATAATGAACTCACTGTTAGTTATGGCAGCTCCAGCAGCCATCTAGAACTAATGCCATCTCTTCCTGGTTGGGCCTGGGCAGCTGTTTGGTTTTAGCAACTGGGCATGTGGTGAGTCCAGTCAGTCAACGCTACCATGATATGAGTTGATACTTTGGGCAGATTCATGCCTCACACTGTCCGATTTGCCTTGAAACCTGCTTTAACTAAAACAGGCAATCCTCTACTTACAACAATTCATTTAGTGACTCTTTGAAGTTACCACGGCACTGAGAAAAGCGACCTAGGACCGTTTTTCACATTCATGACCCTTGCAGCATCTCCACGGTCACATGGTCAAAATTCAGACCCTTGGCAACTGACTCATATTTATGACCACTGTTGTCTCCCGAGGTCAAACAGGTCCTGACACCTTCCTCCATTTGTTTTCCCAAATGATCTGAAAACTTAGTACGAAGAAATTCAGAGAACCCCTAAATAACTAGATAACTCTCAATAGTTGTACTCCCTTTGTATAGTTCTTTCCTAGAAAGACCTGCCAAGTTTATTTATTGACTGTTTATCAGAGGTTAGCAGATACTTCTCATCAATGGCTAGTTTTAGTGATACCTTCACTCAGGTGTGGCTTCCTGATGCTAGACAATTTCGTGATGCACTTGGGTAAAGTGTTTTATTGCCCATTTATACTAGTGCTCTTCTCACTCACCTTCAGAATCCTTTCTGTGCTGCAAAATGGAATGCAATCTTTACAGCAGAAATGTGTGACTAACTGAAAACCTAAAGATTTACCTTCATCTTTTAGAAATGAGGAAATCGGTCAAACTTTGATTCAAACAATTATCCGACTGGGATTTGATCAACGCCATTCTAACCGGGACATCTGAACTGTTGAATGAATTAGATCCGATTGGACATCCAAATTGATTCACCCACCCAAAAAAGTTTTAAAAGTTCAGAGACATGTGATTCAATTCATCCCCATCAACTTGCTGAAACTGATTCTGTTTTAGTGATTATATGAACTGAATATTCATACATACCTATCATGTATAGAATGTGTGTGTCTCTGTGTGTGTGTGTAGTAGGGAGAGCAGAACCAGAAAAAAATCTAGATTTAATTTCATTTAGAGCAGTGTTTTTTTTTTCAAACTTGTCAGCTTGAAGATGCATTGAGTTTATTTTAACTCCTTCTCAGATTGGCTTCACCTCAACTCCTTCTGAGATTCTTCAACTCAGCTCCTGAATTCTTCACAGAAAGTTGCCAGGTTTGAAAAACACCATTTATTATAAGTTAAATTAAAATACCTGCATCTCATGATTACTTCCATTGCATTTGTTTTCTTTTGTTTACCTTCCATATTAGAAATTGCAAATGTGTGCCAGTGGCTCAGTGGGTTAGGACGCTGAGCTTATCGATCTGAAGGTCGGCAGTTTGGCGGGTCGAATCTCGAGTGCTGCATAACAGAGTGAGCACCTGTTACTCGTCCCAGCTTCTGCCAACCTAGCAGTTCGAAAGCATGTAAAAAGGCAAGTAGAAAAGTAGGGATCACTCCGGTGGAAGGTAACAGCGCTCCGTGCGCCTTTGGCGTCCAGTCATGCCGGCCACATGACCACGGAGACGTCCTCTGACAAGCGCTGGCTCTTCGGCTTTGAAACGGAGATGAGCACCGGCCCCTAGAGTCGGAAACGACTAGCACGCATGTGCGGGGGAACCTTTACCTTTACCAGTGTTTGGAAGGACTCTAACAATCCTAAGGCCTTCACTCCTGTCCTAGAAAACCAGAAAACTTTAAAGGGTTAGAAGGATTTGTTATGTTGACAATTTCAGTTTCAATTTCAATTTCAGTTTCTTAACTTGGCAGCCAAATTCTTTCAGGAAGTCCCATCCATGCCTCATTTTCTCTGCACACACAATACTGTGAAGTTGTATAGTTAAGCAGAGAGGAGCCCGCAAAAGACAGGCATCCACTAAAGAACCTTTTATGATTTTTGTGGGGAAGAAAGACAGAAGATAAAACATCCTTTGTGTATTTGAAATACCCGCGAGATTCTATTAAACTTGTGTCTTTTAAAAAAAAAAAAAAAAAATCTTGGTCAAACTTTTTAGAAGCTGAAGAATTCAAATCTCCTTCAGACCATATTTGACAAATGGCCTCTCTATTTGGGGGAAAGGGGGAATAATATGGATAATTAGAATGTGCAAGTAAAAATTGTATTTCAGGATTGGCATTACTTCAATATGATTGAGGAAAGAAACTCACTTTCATTTTTTTAGCCAATGTCTTATTTTCATCCCTTCCTAGGATGTACAGGGAAAATGTAACAATTTGCAAAACATCCCTTTTGTTCAAATACTGCCAGGTAGAAAGTAAGGGCTAAGATTTTTTTTTACTTTGTTCCTTTGTCTCACTGAGAAAGGATGCCGTGCCCCCCCCTCCCCCCTGAAAGCAATAGAAGGATTCTATGAAAATTCTCAGTAATCCAGGTCTTGGTTGTCTCAAAGGTGCACTTTCAAAAGGCAACTGGACTTTGTTTTTCCTTGAAGACATTTCACTTCCTATCCAAGAAGCTTCTTCAGAAATGAACTGCAAAAGCTTCTTGGATGAGAAGCAAAACGTCTTCAAGCAAAAACAAAGTCCAGTTGCCTTTTTGAAAAAGGGATAATAGAAGAATGTATTTGTTCAGAACTGATAAAGATTGTAGACCTAGCTAGGCTGGCAGATGTTGGAGAAATGGTTCTGTCTAATATTGGACAAAGCCAGACTCAGACACTAACAGGGGACCTGAATTGAATTCCTAACTCTTAATTTCTTTTCTGAAATAAGCACTTGCCCCAGCCTTGGGAGGGGCAATCCAATCCATACTGCTTTCAATAAGATGCCTTGGCAGGTACCAATGAGAATCAATACATAGACAAACATGTTTGATGCATACAGACAGGAGATGCAGATTTGAAACCTTAGTCCAGGCCCAAACAACTCTGCAGCATTTCTTACTAGAAGTATTATTAACAATTTATTCATTTAAGCCTTTATATTTGAAACTCTGATGCATTCAAATGAGGACCATATATACAATGTATATTGTAACTAGCAAGGATTCAGATGTCATGAGTTTAACATGGCATGTTAATAAGAACACATGTGAAAATGGAATAAAAGAAACAGATTAAAGAAAAAGCATAAAATAAAGAATGCAAAACCTATTTCAGAAGCAACCCAACAAATTATGCAAATCAGAACCAGATATGCAGATCTCAGATGAACTGTTTTAGTCAAAGAAAGGGCTGTGATTTTTTTTAATTCTGACTGTATAGGAAATCTGTTGCTTTAATATATGGATCCAATAGGTTATTTGTCTAATGTGCAGCCCAAGCTGTTGAACTCTTTTTTATACAATGGACATTCAAATAATAGATGCTTTGCACTTTGCTCTGGACTTCTGCAAATACATAAAAGGGATGAGGATGAGCAGAAGCAGAAGCAGAAGCAGAAGCAGAAGCAGAAGAAGAAGCAGAAGAAGAAGAAGAAGAAGAAGAAGAAGAAGAAGAAGAAGAAGAAGAAGAAGAAGAAGAAGAAGAAGAAGAAGAAGAAGAAGAAGAAGAAGACTACTTTATATACCAAATAAAGTTAGACACAAAAGGAATTTACTCAGAAAAAAGCAGAGAATAATAACAATAGAATAAAGATGCCAAATCCAGTCTAAACATCTGAAGAAGGGTGAAATAAGAGGATAAATAATACTACAGCCACACTTTATGAGTTAATATGCATATGCATAATATATACACACACACACACACACACACACAGAGAGAGAGAGAGAGAGAGAGAGAGAGAGAGAGAGAGAGAGAGAGAGAGGACAATACAACTATAAGGTAAAAGGTAAAGGTAAAGGTTCCCCCGCACATGCGTGCTAGTCGTTTCCAACTCTAGGGGCCGGTGCTCATCTTTGTTTCAAAGCCGAAGAGCCGGTGCTTGTCCGAGGACGTCTCCGTGGTCATGTGGCCGGCATGACTAGACGCCAAAGGCGCACGGAACGCTGTTACCTTCCCACCGTAGTGGTCCCTATTTTTCTACTTGCGTTTTTTTTTTACGTGCTTTCGAACTGCTAGGTGGGCAGAAGCTCTGTTATGCGGCACTCGGGATTCGACCCACCAAACTGCCGACCTTCTGATCGACAGGCTCAGTGGGTTAGGACACTGAGCCACCACGTCCCTTCACAACTATAAGAGACTTGGTTAAACCTTCTCCATTTAACCATTGTGTCCAGTTGCTCAAATCTTGCTCAAGACTTTTCCTAAAGGCTGATGAGTCTATTCCATATTCAAAAAGAAGAATCCTATGGAGGAGAAAGGAGGAAGGAAGAGAAGGATGTGTGTGGGGGGGGAAGCATGTCCCCAGAGTACTGATCTTTTCTGCGTGTTCAGTCAAGGTGACTTGTTTTTTGCTGCTGCCTTGATGAATTTGCCTTTGAACAGCAACAGGCTTTCTATCAATGTCACAGACTAAATAAGTTTGACTATATGCTGATGTTCTTCAAATTGTTTCTACTAGCAATAGTTCTGGCTGGTTTGTTTTGAGAGAAAATTAATGAGGATAGACCAAGGTCATTTGTACGTCTGCTGTACAGAACAGATGTTAACATATTAGTCCCATACGCTGGCTTCACACTGGACTATAAAGGGTTGGGCTCGACACTCCACAGGCCAATGCAATTGAGCAGCATTGGGGGAAGGGGAGGAAAAGAGAAAATGGTGCCAAAAGCATTAAAAATATGTCTTCCAGGTTCTAATAAATGACAGACAAATATCTCCAAAGCTATTAGAGACACACGCACACATGCACACATGCTATTATCCCATCTTGCAAGGACAGAAAGAAGGAAAGAAAGAAAGAAAGAAAGAAAGAAAGAAAGAAAGAAAGAAAGAAAGAAAGAAAGAAAGAAAGAAAAGTCTTTTCCAAATTAGTCCAATGATATTTTTTTTATTATTATTAGGCTTTCTGTGCTGCAAACTCCTGTAGTCTCTCAGTGGTTTCCAATACAAGTTAAAATCAAAATTAAAACTGGAATGTTTAGAATGTCTGGATTTCAGTTAGGACCAGGCAAAACATTTCTCTTGTGTTTTTCCCCCCACAATGTCTATTTAGAGACATTTCTATCTGAGAAAGGCTCACGCAAACTGAGAAGCGTGTAACATCACACTGATATCATGAGCAGGATGTTCTGTGGGAACAGGAAATAGACGTCTATCCAACCACAGATAAGCCCTCTACAATTGCTCAGTTTTAAAAACTTCTTGTTAAGCGAATCACTGCAGTTGTTAAGTTAGCAACATGATCGGGCTTCCCCCCTGACTTTGCTTGTGAGAACATCACAAAAGGGCATCACACGACTCCGGCATACTGCCACCGTCATAAATATGAGTTGGTTGCCAAGCATCCAAATTTTGATCACGTGGCCATGGAAACACTAAAAATGGTCATAAAGTATTAAAAACAGTCCTAAGTCCCCCTTTTCAGTGCCGTTGTAACTTTGAATGGTCACTAAATGAACTATTGTAAATTGTGAGAGTATGAACGGATTTCCAGAAAACATGGCAGACTGCAGGAACCATTTGTGCTTCAGTTTGAGATGGAGACCACACAGATGCATCCCCAACAGCCAGCGCCTGTCCTCAACAGTGAAGGCACACAGGGCAGAAAACCTCCTGCAGCCAAGAAGGCTCCACACGCATTTGCACCACTCAGGTGACCCTGAGGACACAGATAAGCCTCCAAGTGGCCTCACTGACACTCAGGAAAAGTGCTAAGAACCAGCGGTCTGCAAGCATTATAAATCCTTCCATTCCTCATCATCCTGTCAGAGCTGGAGAAGCTTCTTGGATGAGAAGAGAAAGATCTTCAAAGAAAAACAAGAAAGTCCAATTGCTTCTGAAAAAGTGCCTGCTGTCAAAATTCATAAGGTGTCTTAAAATATTTGCTGGAAATATAATCCAACCAAGGGAACACTTTTTCACCTTGGATGGACATGCAAGAGAGCTAGAAAATATTGGGATCAAGTATGTATTTTGATCAGAAGGTTTTAAAAGCGAATATATCATTGAAGACAAAGGTTTTTCTTTTGCATTTAATGGACAGACAAATGGAAACTTCTAATGGAACTTTGCTTTTATATAAGATGAAAGCAGCAAGACTTTTATATGCACAAAGGTGGAAGGACTTACAAATTCCCACAATGGAAGAATGGATGGTCAGCATAATAGACTGGGCAGAGATGGTGAAATTGACAGATGAAAGAAATGTCTTTGACAAATTTTATTTCTACTTGGGAACTAAGTAGTGGGCTGAGAAACTGAAAGAAATGAGAAGCTGTATTTGAGATTCAATGATTAGAGTTATAGGTGAATATAGAAATGATACAGACATATATATACAGTATATACAAATGTGTGTTTATGTGTGTAAATGTATATGTGTGTGTTGTGTGTGTGTATGTGTATGTGTATGTATATGAATATGAATATGTATATGCACATACATATATGGATTCTGCTGCTCAAAGAACACCCTATTACACTATTACTCCCAGATCACCAGCATCTTATTATATTCCTCTGGAAACTTTTTAACTTTTTATTTTTAACAGTCTTTAATCCTAAGAAAGAGAAGGCATAACAATGGATACATCTCCTTGTCTAGATTTGGTACATTCTCTGACTCTCTGGCTCTCTGGCCAACTAATTTTGCTCTCAGTGATGAAGTTGCTTGGATGAGCAATGAAAAGTCTCAAGATTAACAAGATTTGCTTCGGCTGCCCCGATTCAATGTTCAGATACCTTTGGCTTGGATGACTGAGTCTTCATTGATATATTGCAAGCCATTTGGGGGAGAAACTCCTGAAGTTGGTAAGGCAAGACATGGTACATCCCAACGACTCTCTGCCTAACTCTGACAGATGAAGTTGTCTGGATGAGCAATGAAATGTCTCAGGATTAACAAAGTTTGGTCCAGTTGCCATGAGCCAATCTTCAGATACCTTTGTGATTGAATCTTCACTGATTTACTTGGAGGCAAATCCTATTTTTGCAGAAGCGCAAAACTGAATGGAGGAAATTAATGCATTTATCATTTTCATAGGTACAAAGTGAAAAGGAATTGAAACCTTTTTTTTGTTTCAAGAGACGTTTCCAATGGCACATATGATCTCAGAAAAAAGGTTGCTCCTACAGAAGATGGACCACCAATTCCGCGAAAGGGAACCCAGTATTGATCAAAAGGACTTTTTTTTTTCTTGAGAAAATTTTGAAAAGTTTTGTTTTTTTCTCCCAGAGTGAAAACCAAAACAAAACAGGGATGCCATTTTGCAAAGTTGCCTGATTAGGGACACCTGCCTCTTTCCCCCATCTTATCCTAAAGCACAATCTGGTCAATTTTGCAATGCTGTATTATTTTTGATAGCTACTTATAGATATTCAAATGAACAGCCTCCCGCAGCACGATTTCTGCCAGCATCAGATTCTAAAGTTTATTAAATCTGCTTATGTATTTAGGAAGTCCAGAAAAGAAGCTATAATAACCAATCAATAAAACTTATTAAATAATATTTCACTTAATGGCACACAGGGCAATCAAATAACCACTTTAGCATTCAGCAGTTACAAATAACCATTGGCAGGCTGACTTGGAACATCTTGGCTAAAAGCATCTGCAAAATACAAGACCAAAGCCACTTGAGGGAAAATAAGGAAGACAAAAAAGGAAAGAGCAACGTTGAAAAATGGAATTGGATTTTTCTTTTCTTTTCTTTTTTCTTGCAAAGGCTGAGTTTATGGAAGAGCTTTAACAAAGGCTATTTGGAGATCTGGGAGGAAAAGCCTTTAGCTGTTCCTGGCTCAGGTGTGATGGGAGCTGAGCTAGCTTCACCTTAGATGAAAAGCAAAATGGAGAAAGAAGGTAGAGGAAAGGATTGTTTTACTAAGCAGAAAAGCTTTTGCTTGCTCAGATGGGTGAGAGTCCTATTTTCCCCTTTCTTTGAAGAATTCGGCATTGTAAAGTGGTATTAACACTTAACGCGATCTTGATTCTATCCCTCTGTTAATGCAACCTAGACTGTGTTGGCTTTTTGGCAGCTGCAGCACTCTGCTGGCTCATATTTAGGTGACTGTCCACTAGGACTCCGAGATCCCTCTCACAGTTACTACTATTGAGCAAGGTACCACCTATACCAGTGGTGGCAAACCTTCTGGAGACCAAGTGCCCAAACTGCAACCCAAAACCCACTTATGTATTTTCGGGTGCCGGGTGGGCATGGCCCATTGGGTGGGCATGGCCCATTGGGTGGCCATGGCTGCGGTAGTAACGGCAGACTGGGTGGGACTAAAAAGTTCAATCAATCAATTCCAACTTTGCAAGATCTATTTTTTTCCTGCAAGAAGTTGAAAAACCTTTTTTTTTTTTTTTGCACATGGCAGCAAAGGCCTAAAGCGAAAAGGTTTTATAAAACCAAGCTGAAGGCCTAGGACTGGGGCAACGGCATGCGTGCCCACAGAGAGGGCTCTGCATGCCACCTGTAGCACGCGTGCCATAGGTTCGCCACCACGGACCTATACTATACCTGTGCATTTGGTTTTTCTTGCCTAAATGTAGAACCTTACTTCAACAGTTCTGGCTCTCACCCTGATAAGAACACCTATGGATTCAAAATTCTCCCCTCTCTCCCTCCTGCACTGCTGGCAAGTTAGAATCATGGAGCGGTCCTAAAGACCATAGGATTCATAGCTTGACAACTGGCTGCTGTACCCCTTGTCATCACTTTGATTTTCTTTATATTTAAATTTACTCCCCTTTCTTTCATTCTGCTCCTTGACCTTCCTTCTTAGACCTTGCAATTCATTTGCATCTTCAGCCATCAGAGTGAAATATTAGGAGGTGTTGATCTTTTGTGATCAGCTTACATAAATTGAGAATAATTTCAATGAACGAGTGGCTACTTTGAAAATTAATGAGTGTCATAACTTTATTTTGAACTCATGGACTTCATGCGTACCCTTCAGAATCCTCCTGGATATTATGGATACTCTTTATGAAATGGCATTTTCAGTGTGAACTTTTCTGGGATGATGAATATCTTGAGAGACATACACAAATCACATCTGTAAATTCTCCAACTTAGGTTTTAGGCAGAGGAAAAAAATGAAGCCGAGTAATTTCATTTAATATCTGATGTGGATGAGTTATGGATCACTGTTAGCAGTGGAAGTAAAGCTGTCCCCCCTCCCTCCCCCCAAATACTCCAAGCAATGTCAAAGAAGCTTCAATTATTTTTTAATCCTATTCAATATTTAAGAACTTCCTGGGGTACCATACAATAATAATAATAATAATAATAATAATAATAATAATAATAA
>JAKJMR010017939.1:150473-170412 GCA_024449315.1 Daboia siamensis
TTTCTTTCTTTCTTTCTTTCTTTCTTTCTTTCTTTCTTCTTTCTCTAATTCTGTTTCTTTTCTTGACAGACAGAGTTGATGGAAAAAAATATTTATTTCTAAATAGGAGGACCACACTGATAAATGTTATATTTATTACTTTTTAAGGGATGCCAGGTGGCCAAATAACTTCACCAAATTCTACTATTGCACAAGTTTTTTTTTTAATTAGACATGTCCTTTTATTATCCTATTCTTTTTTCCTCTAAATAACAAATTATGTCAAATTATCTCTCTTTTTTGCTGTAAAAGCTGCTCAAAGACCTTGAAGAAGACACCTGAATAATAACTATGAGTGTCTTCTCAAATGCTTGATAAAAATCTATATATCACTTTTTTTCCCCCAATTCTGGTGGCCTCTAGACTCCATTTCCAGGATTCTTAGCAATGGTGATGCTAATGGGGAAAGTTTTTCTTTAGCATGCTTACCAAGGAGTATTTGAAACCAGTTTAAAACATTTATAGTTTGCCTATGGTACATACAGTCTTAATGACTTTTGAGCAAACACACATCCAGTTGTGTCATAAAATTCAGACCACCCAGGGCAAGGTGTGAATTTTGAATGTCGCTTCTGAGATTAACTCCAACTGTATATAAAGTCCTAGACAGCAGGTGCTTAAATGAGGAAAGTGTCAGAAGCGCCGGGGAAATCAGGAGATTCAGGCAGTTGAAATGAGTATAAAGATTTATTGCAAGCTTGAGCTCTCTACAAGAATTGGACCAACTAGTGGTCAAGGGAAATGAGTGGGAGATAAGAAAGGCATTCAGGGTGGGCTGGATTTAGTTCTCTTGCAGGTGTGCGGAGACTCGTAACTTATGATGCATTTGACTCCTCCCTCGGGCTCAGCCTGGTCATCTCCTACAGAAAGCTCCAAAACCCGACAGCATCAGGAGTACTAGGGATCCTCACTCCTAACATAGAGAAAAACTAAATTTGGAAAGGAAACCTCTGAAAAGCAAATAAGGCTTTTATTTTTCCCCCAGAAGAATCTTGATTTCTTCAAAGACTTTTTCCCCCCACTTTTATCATAAAGCAACTTGTTTGCCAGCGTTCCATTTTCCTCTCCTCCGGCTTGCGCTTTATTCCTTAATAATCCTCATCATTATTCCGCAGTCCAATAAAATGAGGCTGTCACCTATGATTTTATTTCACTTATTCTGGAACCGTTTCTTACCCCAACAGTATTTTCAGATGCCTATTTTCATTGATTCACTTCGGCATCTCTATATCCTACCAAGTCAGCAGCAAATAATTGGTTTCCTTACGGAAGCGAAGTAGGGGAAAAGGTGTGTGTAAATGAGGGAAGGAAGAGGAGGAGGAGGAGGAGGAGGAAGGCATCAGCAAAAGAATCAAGATGCAATTAAGATATTTTCCCTTACTAATGAGGCTCTGAATAGGCAAAAAAAAAATCACAGTTCAGAAGCTCTGATTTTAATCTGAATCTCATTTCCATCCACATCTGGAAGACATTTCATTCATGGTTCTTGAGTAGTATCTTGCCCGGAGGGTAAAATTAACCCTTCATAGAAATAGCTTCCACAGAAGGCAGTGCTATAAAAACTCTCTACACATGAGTAGAGACACCACAGGCACAATTGAAAGGTTTCTTATTTGGGCCCATCTACTGATGAGTACAAATAGTCCTCAAGTTAGAACTGGTCACTTACAGAATCACAGAATCAGGTGGGATCTTGGAGGTCCTGTTTGGCAGGAGATCCAATGCCATTCTGGACACATGGCATTTACATGACCACATTTTCGGCACTCAGCAACCTGTCCATAGTCACGTGACCACAATTTATCATTTTTTTAAAAAAACTTTTTTTTACTAAATAAAATAAATACAGGCCTGTACTACTGATTTTTGGCAAAAACATCCCACCATGAACAAAGGGCTTACTTAATGACTGGGAAGTCACTGAACCACCATAGTGATTTGCTTAACAACCACCAAGTTGGTCACAGGGACGACCTGCTTTTCAACCATCACAACTGTGAAGGGCAGGCTGCATTATGGAACCTGTAAGTGTTCATTTGAAATCCTTGTGTTTCAATTTCCAGAGAAAATCTATTCTATCCTATAGCAAAGATGAAATTGGTAGCTCCTCCTACTAAAACAGCAAGAATAACCAAGTTTACCCTACCTTCATTTTTGAATGTTGGCATGTTGTAGAAAATGAACTGAACTTTCCACTCTACCAGCCAGACGTAATTGAATTGTTTTCAGTAGATGACTGACTGACTGCTATGTAAAGCTTACAGATCCCTGGCAAACAGCCCATTTCAGTATTTTGGGGTAGACCTTCATCATTAGATTGTTCTATCAAATTTCAGCATCAATGTGATTTTTTTTTTAAAAAAATTGAGTATCAGAACTGTTTTGTAGGCAGTTTTTCTAATACATAAACTTTGAAGAACTCTGGTGATTCTTCCCCAAGTATGTATAAAATACAAGTCCCACCTTAGGCATGAAAGCCAGCTGGGTGACTTTGGCCCAATCAGCAGGAGCCTGGGAGTTCTAGCCCTGCCTTAGTGATGAAAGCTGGCTGGAAGATTTTAGGCCAATCAGCAGGAGCCTGGGAGTTCTAGCCCTGCCTTAGTGATGAAAGCTGACTGGGTGACTTTGGGCTAGCTGCTCTCTCTCAGCCTTACCCATCTCACAAGGTTGTTGTGGGGAAAATAGGTGGAGGAAGGTGTGTTGCATATGCTTGCCCACCTTGAGTTATTTATAAAAAATAGTAAAGGCAGGATATAAATAAAATAAATACATTTTTGTTAATTATGTGCTGAAGTAAACTTTTGTATGTGGCATTTGAGTTGGGGAAATAAACGTACAGACCCAGTTTACCTTCAGGATTGCATGTATTGCATGATTCATCAGTATTATGAATTGTCTTTCTTCCAAAATGTTCATGGTAACATACCCAATGCATAGCCTCCATTTTGTGTGCACAATACAGTAATTCTGCCATAGGCTGAGTTGAGAATTCCTGACTGCCTTCTAATCATTGTGAACTTTATGATCGAACGGCCATTTGAAAGTAGAGTTCTCCAATCTTCACCCACCTTAGTGATTCATTTAATTACTATAAATACAAGCAGTCCTACTGTTGTTGTTTGTGTATTTATTTACTTGCTTGCTTACTTGTTTGTTTGTTGGATTGAACTAATTGTTCCTGCACAATAGGTATATAGATTTGCGTCTTCCCTTTTTTTTCTACAACATTAACAGCCACCAATGTGTGGATCACATCACAGCCCATCGGCCTTCTCTTTGTGGGATGTTCGCTGTTATTTAAATGCACTTGTACAGTTTAATGACCATAAAAAAAAACTTAATATAATTGTCTGAATGCTTACATAAAGATTATTGATCAATGTCCCACAGTTCTACATGGAATTTAATGATGTTGAGTAGAATAAAAAGGAAGGAAAGAAAAGAAACTCAAACAAGATCTCTAGGGGTTGAGCTATGCACAATATGTGGGTTTGTTTTCATGGGAAAATAAAACTTTCCTTGAGTGTGGTTTTCACTTGAGAAGAAAAAAAAAATAGATCATCTGGAGCTTTAAAATTCAGAGAAAAACTCCAGGCAGAATTTTGGAAGCATTTTCTGCCCATCATGAGATCAGGCTGCATTCAAATGTTGCTTTGACATTCTTTGAAACTTCATGGTGGCTGTTCTGAAACTGGATTGAACAGTAATTCACTTCCAGTGGTTAATTTTTTTTATCATTAAATCAAGAATTCTTAGAGGCTGTGGTGACATTGCAGTGAGGTTCCAGAAAATCTCAGCACATAAATAATGGATACGACAAGTACTGGAGTCTTCCTGGCTTGGAGAAAGACAGATCGAGAGTTTGTGTAAAGTTTCACGCAGATTAAAAAAAGAAGAATCTTGCTGTAGTGCAGTAATTTTCTCGTCTTCATAAAAATTACATGCCTTGCTAACGTAAGGAAAAGGTTAGTAATAATGAAGTGCTAATCTCAGGGTGGTTAAAAATTCACTGTTGGTGGGTTGTCCCTTCCCCCCCCCCACCTGCTTCGCCTGTTTCTTTTCTATCCTAATCAAATATTCCCTTAGATTCATAAATAGTCTTATGTAAATAGGCTAAAAAAGTAGTTTTCTCATTTTGCATCTCATGATGCAAAGACTCTGCTGGCTGAGGCTGACGCATTTGTGATCCAGCACACCTGGCGAGGATGTTCTTATTATAAAGTTAACGATGGGGAAGATAAATGTTTATTATAGCTTCATGATGTTTGAAAAGGAAGGGGATACTTGGCAATATATGCAAACAATTGGAGGTAGATCAGTTAATGAAGCTTTGGAAGTTGTTAATACCCCACGAGAAGTACAGAATCCAGAAGAGCCGGTGTGACATTGGTTTCCAAGGAGATCATCCTAAAATAGACTTCACAGGAATGGGAACGCTGGGATTAACTAATCTATATTTTAGCAAATATTATCCTCATGATCCTCATCAGTTCCTTTCTCATTTGAATCGTCAAAACATGGCTATTTTTTCTTCTTCTTTTTGATTGTGTTGGAGAATGCCTGGACAATTTCTGCAGGGTTTTTTTGGCAAGATCTTTCAGAAGTGGTTTGCCATTGCCTCCTTCCTAGGGCTGAGAGGGAGGGACTGGCCCAAGGTCACCCAGCTGGCTTTGTGCCAAAGATGGGAGTAGAACTCAAGAGTCTCCCAGTTTCTTGCCTGATGTTTTAACCAATACACCAAACTGGCTCTCAACATTTGGATATTCTTAGGCAATTTGGGGGGTTGCTGTGGCAGAAAAGGCTTACAATCTCTTAGCATTTTTTTAAAAAAACACACACAGAGAGACAAAGGAAACACAAAGGCCAGAACACATCCTCTCCAGCAACCAATAGCCAAATAAGCAGGGTTGAATACCAGGCAAATGATCAAGGAGAAAATAATATCCTAATCCAGGAATTACCAGATAGAAAACTACACCCCCAACCAACACGGGCAGGAACCCATAGTCACTCGACATGATAATGTTATCTAGTTAGACGATGAAGTATCTGCATGTAAATCCACCAAATTCAGAGAACACTAAGGACTCCATATTGTAGAACATAGAATAAGAGAATTAGAAGGGACAATGGAGGTTTTCTAGTCCAAACTCTGCTCAAGTCAAAGACCCTGTCCCATTCTGGATGAATGGCTGCCCATTCTCTTCTTAAAAACCTCCAATGATGGAGCACAAACAACTTCCAGAGATAAGCCATTCCACTAATTGATTGTTCTCCCTGTCAGGAAAGTTCTCCTTAGTTCTAGCTTGGATTTCTCTCTAATGATCTTCCATCTATTACTTCTTGTCCAGCCCTCAGTTGCTTTGGAGAATAGGTCAACCCCCTCTTCTCTGTGTCGGCTCCTAAAAGATTGGAAGACTTCTATCGTGTCACCCCTAGTCCTTCTCTTCATTAGACTAGCCATGCTTAGTTCCCACAACTATCCATTGTACACTTTAGCCTCCAGATTCCTTATCATGTTTGTACCCTTCTCTTTCTAGAGTTTCAACATCTTTTTTTTTTTAATTGGATGCAGTATTCCAAATGTGGTCTCACCAGTGCAGTGTCAAGTGCTACTATCACTATAGTTTAACACATCCCAGGAGCCGTTTCGTAGCTGTGGAAGGTACTTTAAGTAATCCACATGGATTATGCTTTATGGAGCATTCCATTGAAGTCATTTTTATTACTCTCTTGACTAAACATGGAATCAATGTAGACCTGACCCCCTCTTGGCTTCTGACACCTCCACATCTCCCTAACACGCAGTTCTTAATGATACTAGAAATAAAGCAGGTTTTTTTGTGTGTGGGGGGGAGTTCAACTGCCCAAGAGGCAGTACCTCTAAATTATTAGTCATTCTGCGTTTATGGGTGGGCATAGAAAAATGGCATGAGAGAATCCTCAAGATGAAAACAACTCAGAAAATTTTATCCAGCAATAAATCTGATACGAGAGCTGCAGTCTATGATAAATTTAGAGTTTTATGCCTGGTAAATGATCTGTATATCATTTGTATGCCACTGACACAAAACCATGGGAAATATTACTTAATTACTCTGAGATAGCTTCAAAGTTTCAGCCAATATACAGGTACAAAGGAGGTTTTAATTATAACTGTCTCCACCAACCACAAGCGAACCTGCATACTTGCAGAGAGGAATTCTCCCGTTCGCCTTTTGTTGTAGGATATGGCAATTGTATGATCTAGCCAGGGTGTTTCTTCAACCAAAATTAATTGCAATATACTTTATTTTGTTATACCAGGTTGTGCCATTTTCTTTCTGGAACACGTAATGAGATTCTTTAATTGCAACTGCTGCATTGTTAACAAACCCCAAACCCACTGATTTTGCACAAATACGGAGCTCTTCATTTGAACGCTGGTTTCTAGACAAAAAAGTGGCAACAGCATGAAAGCACAAAGAAAGGTACAGCAGCACCATGAAAAGAAGTTGTTAAATTAAAAAAAAAAGGCTCTTGCAGTGATGCTATATTAACATTACATCCTAGTCCTATCTGAGCATTCAAAAAATATTGTTTTATTTATCAATTTTCTACACTGCTCATCACATTTTTTTTTACTCTGGGTGACTTACAAATAATACAATAAAAGCACATAAAAGCCATAGTTAAAAGCAAAATTAAAGCAGAGTTAAAACAGGTTTATTTTTGTTATTTGTTTTTTTGAAAATTGAAAAGTTAAAAAGATGTGGTTCCAATCCAGAAAAAGGGGGAAAATATGAATCCAGGAAATTATAGGCCAATCAGCTTGACATCAATACCTGGGAAAATCCTGGAAAAAGACCATCAACTGCCAGATTTGTGAGCACTTAGAAACGAGCAAGTTAAAGTTAAAGACCTAAGGGGAAATTTCCTGACAGTGAGAACAATTATTCAATGGAACAACTTGCCTCCTGAACTTATGGGTGCTCCATCGCTGGTGGTTTTCAAGAAAACTGGAAACTGATCAAAGAGAGAAGCAACCTGGAATTAAGGAGAAACTTCCTGACAGTGAAGACAATCAACTAGTAGAACAGCTTGCCCTTAAAAATTGTGGGCGCTCCATCACTGGAGATTTTTAAGAAGAGACTGGACAGTCACTTCTCTGAGATGGTATAGGTTCTCCTGCTTGAACAGGGGGCTGGACTGGAAGCTGGTCCAGCTTCTATTCTATTCTATTCTATTCTATTCTATTCTATTCTATTCTATTCTATTCTATTCTATTCCATTCCATTCCATTCCATTCCATTTTCTATTCTATTCTATTCTATTCTATTCTATTCTATTCTATTCTACTATTGTTCTGTTCTGTTCTGTTCTGTTCTGTTGTATTCTACCTTCAACCCATCAACCATCCCCAGGTTTGCATGACACTCTTAGATCTTTATGCCAATTTGCAGAACCAGGTCTTCATGCCCTTCCTAAAAGCTAGGTGCGTGGGGGCCTGCCTCATCTCTGGGGCAAGATGCTTCTTAGGGTGGGGAGCCACAGCAGAGAAATCTCTCTTCCTAGAACCTGGTAATTGAAATTCTAAGTATGGAACTTAGAATGACCTGAGGAAATAGTTCACATGATCTATGGCTTGGTTGCCGCATCAAGTCAACCCAGGAAGTTTTTAAACAATAGTGTATTGATCAAGCCACAGTGGGTTTTATTAATTCACAATGCTGTTTGTTAAGGGAGGACACCATACAAAGGTAACATAAAACACATTATGAGTTAATGGATATGAAAACACACCAGAAGGCAGGAAATGTAGACTGCTTCCACTGTTCATGACCCTCTTGTGAGTATGGAAGAAGGAACCATGATAAAGTCACTGATGAGATGAGATCAGATCAGATGAGATGAGAGAAAATATTTTATTTGCTCCATATTTTAATTCATAGGTAAGCTGTATACTAGTTGGAAAACAGCTGTTCCTCAGGGCATGTGCTTTTACATGTTTGTGGCTCAGAAAAGTCACATAACACACACACATTGCCAAAAATGAATATACTGGAGATAATTGCATAAATAACATACTTTAGAGAAAATGGTAAATCATCTCTTTCTGTCTGTCTGTCTCTCTCTCTGTATCTGTAATCTTTCTCTCTTTATATATATCTACATATCTATATACAAATACACACAGAGATAGAAAGGCATGGAAATATTTATTTATTCATTTATTTATTAGAATCATAGAATCAGGAGACTTACAATACATGGCTGCTCATCTTATATATGATAACTCCAGGAAGCTCACAATGACACAAAATAACTACAGAATGAATAAAACAACAGAATAAATAAATGAAAGGATCTTATATGAAACTGACATAGATGTTTCATAGAGTGATTTATCCATGCCTGTTTATTGTTGCTGTGTCAGTTTTTATTCCACATTTAATTTATTTTAATTTATTCAATTTAGGTACTGCCTGACTTCAAAACTAATTCTGAATGGCATATAATAAAATGAAGCAAAATGTGAAATACAAACAAGACAATATGATAACAAAGAAATATAAAAGGGAATTAAAAGAAAGAAGAGATAGTGGCTTCAGTATTGTGACCAAAACTGGATGCAGTATTCCAAGAATGGTCTTCCCAAAGCTGTATTACTGGTACTAACACTTCAAATGACCTCGATACTTTCTCTCTTTAAAAAGCTTCCCACCATTATTTGTTATCTTGCCCTCAGCTGCTTTGGAGAATAAGTTGACCCCCAGTTCTCTGTGACAGCCTCTCAAAGTACTGGAATGATAATAATAATAATAATAATAATAATAATAATAATAATAATAATAATAATAATAATAATAATAATAATAATAATAATAATAATAATAATAATAATTTTATTTGTATACCGCCCTTCTCCCGAAGGATTCAGGGCGGTGAACAGGGCAATAAATACTAAAATACAAAGATACAAAAATTAAGAAAAGATTAAACATAATGCCCAATGCCAAACAACAATAAGTTATGTTAAAAGCAATAATAAAACCCAAACCCATCAGGCCAGGCCGGCTTGTTCAAACAAGTAGGTCTTTAGATCATGCCGGAAGGAGCGAAGGTCCATCTAAGTGCCTTCTGTCTCCAAACTTACTCAGGGTGGCTCACAATATAACAAACAATAAAAGCACAACATAAAAAAAAGACTTCAAGACTCTGAAAAGAGTGCAGAGAAGAGCAACAAAGATGATTAGGGGACTGGAGGCTAAAACATATAAAGAATGGTTGCTGAAATTGGGTATGTCTAGTCTGATTAAAAGAAGGACTAGAGTGGACATGTTTGTTAAGGTAAAAAATCACCTTAGTAGAGGGCGAAGGACCGTGCTTCAGAGAATGCATGATGTGCATGAAGGAAGGAAATAAAACACGATGCATAATCTTACTAAATATCTTTTTATTACAAAAATATAAAAACTAAAATATATATTATAAAGAGAGCTAGCTGACTACATCCTAACATAACAGACAGTAACAGCAAAGAGAGAAAGACAATAAAGAATAACTGTGAGAAACTTTTTCTAGACATGCACACAAAACAGTCTGAAACCATAACATATGGGATTCACTATGGTTACCAGATAAGCGGTATCTCCACGGGTGCAGAAAGCAGGGAAAATGTACAGTTAGAAATGAACTTTTCTGGTGAACAAAAAAAAATGTGCAATGACAATGTTAGCATCTTCAAACATTTGAGGGCTGCCACAAAGAAGGGGTGTGTGTGTGTCAACCTATTCTTGAAAACACCAGAAGGCAGGACAAGAAGCAATGAATGGAAACTAACCGAGGAGAGAACCAAGCTAGAAATAAAAAGAACAATTAATCAGAGGAACAGCTTGCCTTTAGAAGTTGTGAGTGTTCCATCACTGGGGTTTTATACCATCTGCAATGGTATAGGGTTTCCTCCCTGAGCAGGGAGATGATGATGATGATGATGATGATGATGATGATGATGATTGCTGGAAATATAATTAAAGCCATTAATACATGGGCAGTCCCAGTGATACCCTACCCAGCTGGAAATATCAACTGGACTTTGGCTGAATTGGAACACCTAGACCGGAAAACATGTAAATTTTTGAATATGCACCACGCTCTACATCCATGAAGTGACATCGACCGGTTGTACCTGCCAAGAAGAATAGGGGGCAGAGGGCTACTGCAAATCCACCAAACTGTAGAAGAAGAAAAACGAAACTGGAATGACTATGTGAATCAAAGTACAGAAAAATTGCTGCAGGCTGTAAAAACAGCATTATAAAAATAACAAAAACAAAGGCAGAATATAAGGAAAAATGGCTAGATGACAGATTAAATAGATGAAAAACCAAAGCTTTGCATGGACAACATTTGAAAAATATTGAAGGAAAATGTGATAACAACTTGACATGGGCATGGCTTAAGATGGTAACCATCAAGAAAGAAATGGAAGGCTTAATACTGGCTGCTCAAGAACAAGCACTACAAACTAATTCCATGAAAGCAAAGATGAAACTGTTTCACATTTAATATGTGAGTGCAGCAAAATCGCACAAACTGATTACAAAGCTAGATATGACTGAGTTGCTAAACTAATCCACTGGGCATTGTGTAAAAAATACGACTTGCCTGTGTCCAAAAAGTCGTGGGAACATAGGGTGGAAAAACTTGTCGAGAATGAGAGGGTGAAGATCTTGTGGAACTTCCGAATACAGACAGATCGCCATTTGGAACACAACATGCCAGATCTCACAGTCATAGAGAACCAAAGTGTACAGTTGATTGATACTGCTGTACCAGGAGATGCCAGAGTCGAAGAAAAAGAACTGGAAAAAATTACGAAATACCACGACCTGGCCATCAAAACTGTGCGATTATGGATGAAACATGTAACAGTGATACCCATTACCATTGGGACACTGGGAACTATGTCCAAAAACTTTGCAAAATACATCAAGAAATTGCAGCTTCCTGCAATAACTCCAGCAAAGATACAAAAAACTGTGCTACTCGGAACATCTTACATTTTAAGGAGATACCTGATTGATACCTAGGATGCTGGCAGCAACCCGTGTCAACCATTAGTGTCAGTCAATTTGAGTGTTCAGCTGACTGAGTTTCATGTTTTATGAATAAAAGTTTTATAATAATAATGAAGTTGGATCTTGAAGGTCATCTAGCCCAACCTCCTGCTCAGGCAGGAAACCCTATACCATTTTGGACAAATGGCTGTCCAGTCTTTTCTTAAAAACCTCCAGTGTTGGAGCACTCACCACTTCTGGAGGCAGGTTGTTCCACTGGTTAATTGTTCTAAGTGTCAGGAAGTTTCTCCTTAGTTCTAGGTTGCTTCTCTCTTTGATTAGTTTCCATCCATTGCATCTTGTCCTACCTTAAGTGTTTTGGAGAATAGCTTCCCTGTTCTTTGTGGCAGCCCCTGAGATATTGGAACACTGCTATCATGTCCCCTCTCATCCTTCTCTTCATTAAACTGGACATACCCAATTCCAGCAGTTTCTTATATAGCTTCCAGCCCCTTGATCATCTTTGTTGCTCTTCTCCAAGGTACTTTCCAATTCTGTTATTCTGTTAAATCTTGATAGGATCCAGTACTCTATACAAAAATATATACAATAATAATAATAAAAACATACAGCAAGGGATTCCTTAGGAGAACCACCAAGCCTACTTGGCCAGAGAACAATGAGCATAAGTTAGAAGGATGCAAATTCTGACTGAATGACAGAAAAAAAAAATCCCAATGTTAAGAGCATTTTGACAGTGGAATGAATGAAAAAAATGAAATCTAATCTCTTTGGTGAATGGAAAGTGGATTTTTGAATTGGCAGACAGTCAGAAGCAGGGGGTTTACTGACCCCGCTGTAATTCTATGAATTGGGCTATTCAGGGAAGGATGTTCAAGGCAGCAGTAAAATTCATAAAACATTCAGTGTCTACAAAAGAAACACAAACTAAGACTACAGCAGCAAATGGAAGTTGCAAGGTGAAAGCGTTTATGTACATCCACAGAAAAAGTAATTAAAAAGTAATTAAAAAACAAAAAGTGCAGCTATTTATTCTAATCAGGCCATGTTCTTACTCCTCATCAAAAAGAGAAGCTTACTAAACAGACTTGGCCTAATCGATAATCAGTCTTTATTAAAGTGGATTTCATGTTTTAGTCGGTAAAAACATGACCAGGAGCTGACTGTGGCTCAGACCATGAGTTTCTCATTGCAAAGTTTAGGCTTAAACTGAAGAAAGTAGGGAAAAGCACTAGGCCACTCAGGTATGAATTAAATCATATCCCTGTTGAATATACAGTAGAGGTGACAAATAGATTTAAGGAATTAGATCTGATACACAGAGCACATCATGAGAAAGGCAGGGCTAGATGAATCAAAAGTTGGAATTAAGATTGCCGGAAGAAATATCAACAACCTAAGATATGCAGATGATACCACTCTAATGGCAGAAAGTGAAGAAGAACTAAAGAGCCTCTTGTTGCGGGTGAAGAAGGAGAGTGCAAAACTTGGGTTGAAACTTAACATTAACAAAACCAAGATCATGGCATCCGGCCCTCTCAATTCCTGGCAAATAGATGGGGAAGAAATGGAGGTAGTGACAGATTTTATTTTCCTGGGCTCCAAGATCACTGCAGATGGGGACTGTAGCCAAGAAATTAAAAGACACTTGCTCCTCGGGAGGAAAGCTATGGCAAATCTAGACAGCACACTAAAAAGCAGAGACATTACCCTGTCAACAAAAGTGTGTATAGTCAAGGCTATGGTCTTCCCAGTTGCAATGTATGGCAGTGAAAGTTGGACCATGAGAAAGGCTGAGCACCAAAGAATTGAGGCCTTTGAACTATGGTGCTGGAGAAGACTCCTGCGAGTCCCTTGGACTGCAAGGCGATCAAACCGGTCAGTCCTAGAGGAGATCAACCCTGACTGCTCTTTAGAAGGCCAGATCCTGAAGCTAAAACTCAAATACTTTGGCCACCTA
This sequence comes from Daboia siamensis, assembly GCA_024449315.1. Lineage (NCBI taxonomy): Eukaryota > Metazoa > Chordata > Lepidosauria > Squamata > Viperidae > Daboia > Daboia siamensis. The sequence goes on from JAKJMR010017939.1 coordinate 163,533, forward strand.
ATGAGAAGGAAGGACTCACTGGAGAAGAGCCTACTGCTGGGAAAGATTGAGGGCAATAGAAGAAGGGGACGAGAGAAAATGAGGTGGCTGGATGGAGTCACTGAAGCAGTAGGTATGAGAGGACAGGAAGGCCTGGAGGAACGTTGTCCATCGGGTTGCGATGGGTTGGACATAACTTTGCAGCTAACAACAACAACATGTTTAGATGGCCATCGCTGAAAAGATTCAATAAACTGCTATCTACAGTACCTTTCAAACTAATTTAGCAGTCTAGTCCATATCTTTACCATTTCTTTCTCATTCTAAAAGTGCTTATTGATGAAGAGATGGGACTTAGGAATATGTAAAAGTGAAACTGGTTGGAAGAACTGGTTTAATAGATTTCTGTTCTGGATTGATCATTGTATACCTTTCTTCCATGTGTCTCTAATTTGTGTGTATTTTTCCTTTCCTTTCCTTTCCTTTCCTTTCCTTTCCTTTCCTTTCCTTTCCTTTCCTTTCCTTTCCTTTCCTCATTTCATTGCATTTCATTATTTACTTGTTTGATCTTTTTTGGAAATAAAATTTAAATCTATTTATTTGTACTAGAGGGCCAGCTCAAGAAAGAGAAGGAAAGGAAGAGCAATAGAATAGCAGAGTTAGAAGGGACCTTAGAAGTCATCTAGTCCAAAGTCCCTCCCAGCTCTGACATTACTGACAATTGAGACTGGAGGGTGTGGGCATGGAAGGTAGTTTGGCATGAGGGAAGACACAGTTCAACATTTTATTTGAGATAACCTCCCAGGCGAAACACCGCCGGGATTCCCTGCTATTTATATTAGAACCGGAGTTTACAATATCCAATCGCTGAGCGGCGTTCTACCGCCGCGTGGCGGTAGCCAATCAAGTGCGGTAACTGCTGACAGCCAAAAGCTGTTAACAGGCTGCTCCTCCGACCAGCTGGCAACATTTGACAGCTCCGTTGCTACTGCGCATGCGCAGCCCGGCAATCCTTGACAGCTGCACCTGTGCGGCAGCTTTGACAGCTGTCAAAGTCAGCCGTTCACCGCGTCTGCATGGAAGAGAGGCGGCAGCCCTTTTGACAGCTGTCAACGGGCTGCCGCATTTCTCCTCACGAATGTGTGAGGAGGAGAAACATTTTTAAACGTTAAAAGTCATTATATATAACAGAAGGGCAGGCTCTGATAGGATTGGGTGGGGAATTGAAGGATTGCAAAGACTCAGTGCAAAGAAATACAATCTTTCCATCTCCTCCATCCCCATCCAGTGGTATGATCCAATTATGTGAACAACCGGTTCTCTGTGTGGATGCCGCTTCCGGAAGTCCGTCCTGGACCTGGGCAACAAAAACTTAGCTACCGGTTCTGCCAAAATGGTCGAACTGGCTGAATCCCACCACTGCCCCCATCCCCCTCTTATCAGAACCTATCCTTCCACCCCACCCTCACCCTCCAGTCTCAAATGGCAGTATCTATAGTTCCTCCCTCTTGCCATCAGAACTGATGAAGCTTTATGGATGAGAAGTAAAATGTTTTCTTCTTCCTCCTCAAGAAAAAACAACAACAGCCTAGTTGCCTGTTGAAGAAAAAAAGTGCCTTTGAGACTTTATTATTAAGATTATTATTATTTTGTTGTTTTGCATGTACACCAAGAGCTTTTGCACCAGAGACAAATTCCTTGAGTGATTAATCACACTTGGCCAATAAAGTATTTATTCTATTCTATTCTATTCTATTCTATTCTATTCTATTCTATTCTATTCTGTTCTGTTCTGTTCTGTTCTGTTCTGTTCTGTTCCATTCCATTTGAGATTCTATTCTATTCCATCCCATCCCATCCATCTATAGATGTGTTCTCGTTTGGACTCATATCCAAGGAACAATGATCAGGCTTTGAAGGAAAGCAAATCTTCAAAGAATATTAAGTAAGTACCTGCATACAGAAAACAGTTGTGCTCCTCCTCCAACAAGGATACCGTTGAAGGAGAAAAGAGAACGGGCTGGCTTCTTCCTAATCAGAGTAATTAATCAAGAGAACCAAATGGCATTGCCAGGCCTATATGTTATTCCTGCAGTGCCATCTATTAAAAATGCAGTTCATTAGTAGCAGAAACAGTATTCAATACCAGCCAAAAGCAGAGCTGGGTTTGCCAGCAGTAAAATCATCAGCCAGCCTTCTGCAAAACTGGGCTATCATATTTCTTTAACAAAGAATTGTTCTCTTGACAAAAAAAGCCCATGTTTTCTCCTTCACAAATGAATAGCATTTACTGACTATTTGCTAACTGGGTAAGTTTATGTACATTGTGAAATCATCTAACTTCTGGCAGAGAAGCATCTATTTTTCAGAGACCAAACCTATTGTAAGTTTGCTATACTTTCTAATTTTTGTTGGTTTTTATATAGGATCCCCATCACTTCACTTATTTTAGAAGAAAAACACAATCTCTCTGCAAACCACTATTTTTTTTTTATCCTGGGTAAAAAATGCTAACAGGACTTCACCACTGTGGAAACCCTTAAATTTGTTACCAGCAGTTTCCATAACATAGTTTATTCTAATACTTAGAACAAGAAGACCTGCTATTCAGCCCACATTTTACACTAGAGGCCAGTAGGTAGGTGAATAGTTAGGGGTTCTATATATTTGGTAAGCAGGCAATTTGTACAAATTCCTCCAGATCACATAAGATGTGCCCTTGAAGACTCTTTCTGCAAGTCTTCAAACTGTTTCTACATTAATTAATAAAGTACTGCTTTAGAAGTTCCAAAAGCGACATTACTACTGAGTTTGGTCCAAAAGATTGTATCCAGGGGAAATGCTCAGTGTGAATTAAATATAAATCAGGTTGAGGTCCTAAAGTTACAATCGGTGAAGGAAGGAAAAGGAGGTGTGAGTTAGTCTGTAATTAGGATTTATCAGCCTGTCCCAAGAACTGAGAAATATTAAGCTACAATATCAGTACATGAGGATTTGGAAGTCTGTCCAAGACTGGCAGCTGCATAAGCCCCAGGAATTTGAAGAGAGCCAAATGCCTGGAACACACAGAAAGAGAATGGATGAAGCAGCAGAATGATTGTCTCAGATAAGTTCCCCAGTGCTGTTTGAGTCACTTTCACATCTAAGAGATTCTGGCAAGAGTTGGGCATGTCCCCCTTTCCAGAATTTATCAAGGTCATTTTGAACTTCAGGGACTTTCTGCTTAATTGTCTTACAGTTTTCCAATTCAGCCCACAGCCTTTGTGTCTTCCAGCATCTCAGCATCCTTATCAGATGATGTTAAACATCTATGAACCAACAGCTGCTCAGAGCTTGGTCTGGAGTCAAAGCTTCCGACATAACATTGTCAGACTTCTATACCACCGCAACCTCTCCACCCATCTGATCCTCGGAATGAGGAATCAGAGGAGTCCATTACAGCTGGTTGAAAACTTCCTGGACTTACAAAGTCTCTGGAGATCATGGTTGAAATAAGCAATCTGAAAGCATCCTTCTTTGAGCCATGTAATTGTAACTAACCATCCTGCAGCCAGGAAGGCTCCACACACATTTGCACTACTCAGGTGACTCTGAGGACACAGTTAAACCTCCAAGTGACCTCAGAAAGGATGCAAATGACCAGCTGTCTGTAGGGAGCATAAATCCTTTCATTCCCCACCATTCAGTCAGAGCTGAAGAAGCACCTTGGATGAGAAGCGAAACGTCTTCAAAGGAAAAGCAAGAAAGTCGAGTTGCCTCTTGAAAAAAATCACCTTTGGGACAACCATGACCTGGATGATGGAGAATCTCCACAGACATGTAATTATATGTTTTACACAAACAAATTAGACATATATAAGGAGGCAAACATAAGGGGTTCCTTGAGGTTACCAGGTGAAATAACAGCCAATCTCTTTAGCAAAAGTCTGCACATAAACCTCCAAAACTGGATAAGTCTTAAAAGCCACAAGACAATACGCAAAGAAAATTGCTGCCTCCTATTTTATTTCTTTGCTTCTAAGCTTTATTAAACTGAGATGTTTTTGTTAGGCAGACTTCAGACAATCATGTTATTTGTGTTTAACTGCAAGTATGTATTTATTTATTTAAAATATGTTTGAATTGAACTGAATTAAATACTTTCTTTGGCCAAGTGTGATTAGACACCCAAGGAAATTGTCTCTGAAAAAGAAGCACTCAGTGTATGTGCAAAGCAGCATAGAGAATAACAATAACGGCAACAATATTGAAAAATTCACCATCGGTCAATTGCAAAAGGTGGAACAGCTTCCATCCTTGACAATATCTGTAATACCATCAAACATCAATATCTGCCTATCCCAGGTCTTTGGAAAGGAGTCAATAGCCAGGCCAAATGCCAAATCCAGTCTGAACATGTGGCTGACTGTGTGACAAACCATAATGTCAACAAAAGGAAGAAGTAAAGAAGATAGTAAAAAAGATAAATAATAATACTACAGCTACACTACATGGGTTAATATACATAGATGTTAGACAGAACTGTGAGACTGGATTGCCTTCCCTTTGCCTCGTTTTTCACTATATCACGAACCTGCTCCCCCCCCCCCCTCTATTATGTCTTAATTATACTTTACTCATCCCAACCTGGAACCTACCCAGAGACTAAATGCTGGCAGGATCTGCTGAAATCTCCTATTCCCCCAACCACCCAATTTCTTCTAACCTCCAACTTCATTCATTCTCTGATTCTTGCACTGGTCCTTCACACTCACCCAGCTTTCAACCTGGGGTGCCCTGAGCTATGCAGACCTCAGAAACAAATCTCATTGATTTTTTTTCCCCTGCAACTTTTTCCCTGACTGCAAATTTAGACGCAAGATGGTTTTTTTTAAAAAAATAATAATAATATATTTTTTAAAGCAAGGCCTCAGGAATCTTTGCTGAAAACTGGCTGAACTCAGTCACATATTGATGGAAATTATCACAATTCACAGGAGGATGAAATATCTTATAACATGATATTTCTTCCTTTTTGGTCTAAAAAATGGGCTAATAAGCCAAGAAGGAAAATCGACAGTGCTAAGTGGCTGCCAGTCAACAAATCTGAAACACTTGCATTGCAAATAATGTAAAAGCGAAACTAAAATAAAATGTAGATGTGTTTGTTTAGCCTGGATCTCTGGTAAGCTCATCTTGTATAGTCATCTGTTAAAATATTTGCAGTAGGCAAACACTGAACAGGTGTGCACACACCCATACTGTCGAGACATATTGCTCTAAACATTTCTTAACTACCATCCACAACAGCTTTTGTGTACATGCAATATTTGCACTGTTCTAATAAAAAGCTTTTCATATCCAAATGGCATGAATGAAATGTAAGTCAAAGAATCTGGTCCCAATCACAGTGTGGAGAAGGGAATTGAGGGAAAACACCAAAGGATCACACAGCAATTGATACACGGATAACAGTAAGATGGCAAGCCAACATTCCAAATCTTCATGTATCCAAACAATCTCACCTGGGAAATATACAGAAAATAGAACTTCATTTCATAAACACAGTGTTACTATTAGAATTATAATATGCATTTCAGGGTGGTTTAATCTCAGTTTGGGAATAGATTGGGAACTGTAATAGATAGTGGTGATGATGAAGATGACCATGAACACAATGATGATAATGATAACAATTCTTTGGGACAAATGTGGAACCTGGTGTAATAATAACTTCTAAAATATACAGATTACAGAATAAAAGAATTAGAAGGGACCTTGGAGATCTTCTAATCCAACCCCCTGCTCAAGCAGGAGACTTTATACAATTCCAGATAAATGGCTGTCTGGTCTCTTCTTTAAAACCTCCACTGATGGAGCATCCACAACTTCTGAAGGCAAGCCATTCCACTGGTTAATTGCTCTCACTGTCAGTATATATAATATATATTTATATTATTAACATATAATGTTTATATTATATACAGTATTTCTGGCTGGAATTCTTAATACTTGCAAATTTATATCATGATCATAAATGATGGTCCATTTTTCCTCCCTGGAGCTGACTGCAGGATTGCAGTCTCTGTAGTTGTGGGTGGAGGCAACAAACGCTGACTTCCTATGCTTGACCATTGCTTGCTCAGATCTTATCGTTCCTTGGTAATAAGGATAATTAAATCTGAATTCCCTTTTGGAATGTTCATTAAAATTGCAGGACCAGAGATTTCTTAACCCTTCTTGCATTCCTGCATTCCTTCTTCAGTTAGCTCTTTATTCTTTTCTACAACACTGCCTACATTAGGTATTGAAACAATATTGGAGGCAGACCTAGAAAATGTCTGGAAAATATCATTGTGAAGTTATGCACGTATGCACCTAGAGATTTATCCAAACTGGTAATGATAATGCTAGCATTTAGACATGTTTACAATCATCAGTATAGCCCTAGGACTGAAAAGGTATGACAAAGAAACTCAAGAAAATATGACATGAGTTTCTTTGCTATAAGAGGAGGCAGAGGGAATTTTTGTTCAGGCTTTCAAGATTATGTTATACTACTACTTTTTTTGTTGTTGGAAGCATCAAAGCGCTTCTCTGTTAAAAAGATTAATTGGTGACATCGACATTGCCTGGGGATGCCCAGTTGGGGGCTCCTTTCATGTCTCCGTTAATGGGCCCACCAAAGTGGTACCTATTTATCTACTTGCATTTGCCTGCTTTCAAAAAGCTATGAAGGAAGTAGTTTTGGTATTATAGAGTACCACTTGAGATCAAAGTACTAAGGTCTCAAGCAGACAAAAATAGAAAAAAGAGGGAAGGATTTGTATTTTTTCTCTTGAAACTGAGACACTTTCACTTTGGGTTACAACAGAGGTCTTCAAACTTGGCCCTTTTATGACTTGTGGACTTCAACTCCCAG
>JAKJMR010017939.1:170812-183154 GCA_024449315.1 Daboia siamensis
CTGGGAGTTGAAGTCCACAAGTCATAAAAGGGCCAAGTTTGAAGACCCCTGGGTTACAATATTACAAAGGGAACCACCAAAGAAGTGGCAAACCCCTAAAGGGGAGAAAAGGATTGTTAGAGAAACCTACAAAGAGAGGAATTACATGAGATTTACTTAAAATGTATGAAGGTGATAGTTATTTTGAAAAAAATTATTTTTGGGTGAAAATGATTTTGAACAAATCAAGACTAAAATAGGCAAACCAGTCCTTTGTGGATTTTTACTGTATTATTACACAAGACAGATAATTATTATACTATAAGCTGCCCAAAGTTGCTATATTAATGAGATGGGCAGCATAGTAATCAAATAAATAAATAAATAAATGTGGCTTTTACAAAATTACAATAATGAGTAAAAAAAAGTTGGGGAATACAGATAGATAAATAAAATTACTTACAAGAGACATGGATTAAAAAAGGAACATAAAATATAATTTTATATTTTTACAAGAGCGTAAACAGGGTAGAACAATGGCTAATGACCCTCTTTTACCGGTCTACTATAGAGAGTATCCTCTCGTACTGTATTGTGGTTTGGTATGCTGTTCTGACAGCCGCAGATAGGAAAGTATTACAGAGGGTGGTGAGCACAGCACAAGACATTGCGGGCTGTCCCCTGACACCACTGGATGACCTCGCCAGGACTCGCTGTCTTGGAAGAGTGAGGAAAATTCTCAGGGATGATTCACACCCTGGACGGTATCTCTTTACTCTCCTACCATCACATAGGAGATACAGGAGTATAGCCAGCCATACCAACAGGCTGAAGAACAGCTTCTATCCATGGGCTGTCAGGCTCTTGAACGGGAAATAATTTTATAAATTTTATGTATGATTGACTTGTGAGGCTGGTGTGTTGTGCAATTAGTTTACAAGGTGTAATAAGATGGACGATTTGTTGTCACTGTGAGGTGGGGGTGGGGACACAAAGGGAGGCTCAGCCAATCTCAATGTATACATGGTTGTACTTTGACAATAAAGGTTCGTTCATTCATTCATTCATAAAAAAATGAGTGAAGAAATTTTTTCAGCAAGAACTAAAAAAAAGAAAGATATTGAGTTGTCTTGTATATAGCTCTCCAAACTAAAACCACAACTTGTATTTTGATTGATGAATTTGATAGATTTGTTGGGATGGATATTAATTTGCAAAAGAACAAGACTCTAATATTGGGAGTTTATACTGCAAATGAGGGATAAAATTCTGTTCTATAATATAAAGGACTTAATGGAGATACATAGTTTTCTCTCATGAAAATTAATGTTTGATGGAGGATTGAAATGGAATGATCACTCCACAATAGAATATAACTTCTGAGAAAATATGAAAATAACTCAAGACAAAAGTGTTCTTTGATTTGATGGTTGATTTATAGAAATGAAAAATGGTAATTCAAGACAGTACATCTCTTTTTCTGAAAGACAGTTTCTTTTTAGAAACAGACTTGATTTGGATTTCAAAGAATTTGGCTATGAAGATATTTAAGGTAAAAATGCTACCAAAGATTTTTTTCTGAACATAATCCTGTGATTAAATTACTACTAGATGCAGATGGGGCAGAGCGAAGATGGTGGAGAGGCAGCAAAGGCTGTAAAGAGCTCCTTAGATCCAGACCAAAATTAAATGTTTCGACAGAAAGAAGCAATGGTGCAGGGTAGTAAACAGAAATTAAAATATTTTTTAAAAAAATAATCTTATAAAAGTATTGACATAAGCATGCCTTAAGGTACAAGTAAAGCTTTTATTAGAGATTATTTTATGCTGCATAATAGTGAACTCAAGAAGAAGAATTGAGAGAAAAAGCGAGTTATTCTGATTGAGAGAAAGAGAAAAGAAGAATTAAAGAAATTCTTAGAGAAGATCAGATCTACATTAACAGTAAGAGACATGGAAATAAAATGAACTATGTAAAACAAACCCCCCAAAAGTGAGTTTGCAAACAAACCAGGAAGTAGTTGGTATATAATTACAAAAAGGAAATAATATTGAAACAAGAGGGTGATACTGTATTAATGGATAGCATAGCTATATAAAAAGTATTTCATCAATATTATTCTGACTCGTATAAGGTAAGTGACATCTCTCTGGAGAAAATAGATGAGTATACATATATATTCAATCACAATTCCATCCAGTTTCTGAATCATTCAGATGGTGGTTTCTGAATCATTCAGATGGTGTTAGTTATCTTCCTTGTTATTCTCATGCTGTATGCCTCATTCCCAGCTTTTATATGCAATTTTTCACTTGAGAAAGGTTGATGACTCTGACTGATTGATTATGATTATTGATTAGTCTGAGAATAGTACTGCAGAAAAGTACAGTTATTGCTTGCCAGGAAACAAGCTTCCAGATGCAAATGTAGAATGTGAATTGCTTTAGGAAGTAAAACACCTTCCCTTGAATTGCTTAGGAGAACATTCCAACTTGCATGCTGTATGGTAGATGTGACTGGATGCATTAAAGCTGAATTTTCACCTCAAGTCTTGACCTCTATTAATATTATATTCTAGAAGCTGAAGGTAGAACAAAATATCCTACACAGTGGACTTTATCCCTAGATGCTGGGACTATGATCAAGTCAGAAAGAAGTTAACAGAATAATGAGTTGGGAGGGATCATGGAGGTCTTCTAGTACAATCCCCTGCCCAAGCAAGAGACCCTGTATAAATTGGACAAATGGTTGTCCAGTCTCTTCTTGAAAGCCTCCAGTGATGGAGCACCCACAACTTCCGAAGGCAAGCTGTGCCATTGGTTAATTGTTCTCACTGTCAGGGAATTTCTTCTTAGTTCCAGGTGGTATCTCTCTTTGATAAGTTTCCAGGTAATTTCAAATAACCTTACCGATACTGACATGCAGGAAGACTGTGGGGTAATTTCTTTATGTTTTGTAGCTCGGATATTGTTAAATAATCCCGACAATAATAATGTAACGGCTTACTCTCCTAATGTGCTTTCTGTTGCTTATTTATCATGCGTCCTTCAACCCTTCTTGAGTTCTGCTCAGAGAAAGAGAAAGGTGTGATAGAAACATTGGCCCACACGTTGTGCACTGCCTCCTCAACAGGGGAATCCATAACAATTGTCTAAGCAGCTTAAAGCAAAAAAAATCCAGGTGACTTTTATGAAAGCAGATGGAGGATATGAAATCAAAGGGCAAACATCTAGCACACGGAGAAACAGGAAGCTCTCAGAATGATGGAAATTAGTGGCCTTTCCTTACAGCATTCCATGCTATTATCTTTCGCAAATTATTTCATCTGCTTTTATGCAAGTTGCACCTCTCCTATTTCGCTATTGTAATTTGAAGCAATATGGCAAAGGGTTGGAATAAAGCAACATGCTTGCTTACTGTAAGTATCTTTTTAACAGCACCATTTCCCAGAATATCTCTATATCCTGTAATGCTTCATGGATGCTTCCGCCTTCTGGGATGAAGAAGGATTTTTTTTAAAAAAAATTAAAATTATAATAATATAAATTGCAAATGAAAATAAAGATGATAGAAAAATGGGGAAGGAGAAGAAATGGAGAAAGAATGGGTCAGGTACATGGGGAAAGGGAAGAAAAAGCATCAACTTCCAACTTTTTTTTAGTGTAGTAAATTAGTACAGAGTAGAATTATAGCCTCAACTTTTTACTTAACAAATACTGGCTATTTCTATAACAACCAACTGTGTTAATCAGCAAAACTCATTGTCAAATGTTCATTTTTTTTTCTGTCTTAAGCACAAGTCCAGAAGCAGGTTCCAAGTAGAAACAAAGCTGGATATATTATTTTTTTCTCTAATTAAAACAGGCAATTTTGCCATTTCTGCTAGCTCCATCACTGCATGGAGAAGAATCTCACATCATTAAAAAATATCCCAACCCCTCGTAAATCCCTTAAACTAAATGTAAATTCCTAAACCAGTCTGGCATTTTTGCTATCGATATTTGTTGTTGAAAATGCATTTTTTTAAAAAAAATCTCTGTAGAGCAAAATGCTTCTACTCTAAAGCAGTCAATAACAAAAACTTCAAGAAGGATTTTTCTCTCAACACCAACCAGCTCCAGACTCAGCGGCTCTGACCCCATGACCTATAACTTTTAAAATTCTGCTTCCTTCTTTGCAAAATCATATTTTAATCTTTCTCCTGCTGAAAGCAGCATTACAATACAATTTAGCTTGGTAACAGCCTTCTCTTTAAGCCAAGCTTCTGCCAAATACAACCAAACACATAAAAATAAAATATCTATTTGATTGGATTTAAAATGCTCTGAGTGAAAAGTTGCTTCCATTATTAAAGCATATTCAAGACTCATGGAAGAAACGTCAATAGCATGAAAATTTTTCCACTGTGGAATCAAGTTTCCCTTTCATGTGTGAAATAAAAGTCGGTGGGCTTTCACTCAATAGTGACTTTGAGACAAGCCCTTCAGCTTTCACCACTAGCCATTAATTAAAGCTTAAGGGATTTTGATATTGGAATAAGCACTCCTTATTACAGGAATGAAAGGAAAGAGGGAAAGTGCTCTCAGATAATTAGCTCTTCCCCTTAAATGCTGTTTGGCTCTCATTGCAAACAAAGTACTATGCTAATATACCTTGTGTTGCAAATGGCTCACAATTCCTGTTAATTGAATTAAACTCAATTCTCTGCAAATAAACTCCCTGGCACCCTTAATGGGAAATAAGGAAAAGAGCTCTTCCATCGGAGAATGGGGCCATTATGACAATTGCCTAATTACCAGCATCTTCTTCATGCATAATGCAACATGCTATCCTGCGCAGCTTTCTTCGAACGAAAGCAGTAGCAAAATCAATGATTTGCCCTTGAGACAGAAACATGAGAGACATTTTGGAAAGGGCATGAGACAAATATTTACTGTATGGTTGCACAAGGAGTTTAGAGGGGAGATGAGTCCTTAAAAAGGGGTCCTAGGATGGGAGATGTAACAGAAAAACAGAGTTGGAAGGAACCTTGGAGGTCTTCTAGTCCAACCTGCTGCTCAGGCAGGAAACTCTATAGCATTTCAGACAAATCTCTTCTTAAAAACCTCCAGTGTTGGAGCACCCATAACTTCTGAAGGCAAGTCATTCCACTGATTAATTGTTCTCACAGTTAGGAAATTTCTCCTTGATTAGTTTCCATCCATTGCTTCTTGTCCAGCCTTCAGGTGCTTTGGAGAAAAAGTTGACCCCCTTTTGTTTCTGGCAAACCCTCAAATATTGGAAGACTGATACCATGTCTCCCCTAGTCCTTCTTTTCATTACACTAGCAAACTTAATTCCTACCTCTGTTCTAGAATAGAATAGAATAGAATAGAATAGAGTAGAATAGAGTAGAGTAGAGTAGAGTAGAGTAGAGTAGAGTAGAGTAGAGTAGAGTAGAATATTGGAATGAAATTAGAATAGAATAGAATAGAATAGAATAGAATAGAATAGAATAGAATAGAATAGAACAGAATAGAATAGAATAGAATCTGGAAGGGACCTTGAAAGTCTTCTAGTCCAGCAAAAGAACCTATACCAAATCAGATAAGTGACTGTCTAGTCTCTTCTTAAAAACCTCCAGTGATGGAGCACCCACGATTTCTGGAGGCAAGTTGTTCCACTGGTTAATTGTCCTCACTGTTAGGAAGTTTCTCCTTAATTCCAGGTTGTTTGTCTCTTTGATTAGTTTCCAACCATTGTTTCTTCTCCTGCCCTCTGGTGCTTTGGAGAAAAGGTTGACCCCCTCTTGTTTCTGGCAGCACCTCAAGTATTGGAAGACCAATATCATGTCTCCCCTAGTCCTTCTTTTCATTACACTAGCAAACTCAATTCCTGCCACTATTCTTCATGTGTTTCAGCCTGCAGCCTCCTAATCATCTTTGTTGCTCTTTTCTGCACTCTTTCCAGAGTCTCAACATCTTTTTTATAGCATGACAACCGAAACTAAATGCCTAACTAAAACTAATACTAACTACTATAGTGTCACTAACTGACACTAGACAACCTAGTCTGCCTCTACTGGTAGTCCTAGATTTACAAAAGCTTGTTTAGTGACCGTTCAAAATTACAGTGGCATTGCAAGAAGTTACTTACATCTGTTTTTCACACTTACGACCATTGCAGCGTCCCCACAATTGTGAAATTCACACACTTGGCAACTGACTCATATTTATGACTGTTGCAGTGTCCTGGGGTCATTTGATCACTTTTTGTGACCTTCTGACAAGCAAAGTCAATGGGGAAGCCAGATTCACTTAACAGCCATGTTACTAACTTAACATCTGCAGTGTTTCACTTAACAACTGTGGCCAGAAAGTCGTAAAATGGGGCAAAACTCACTTAACAAATGTCTCCCTTAGTAACAGAAATTTTAGGCTCATTTGTGGTCATAAGTTGAGGAGTACCTGAATTCTAGTTCTCCTTCAGAATCTGGACCTTCAGATGTAGATCTGTGGGGCCCTTGGTGCTCTCAGATCTTGGCTGTTTGCTTGCAGATGTTTCATAATCAAACTAGATAAGATACTGCTGAGAATTATACAGTTCAACCTTGAGGTACATATATTGTCTTCTACTGGAACCGCCTACATGTAGTCCTTGACTTGCAATCAATTGTTTAGTGACTGTTGAAAGTTGCAACAGCACTGAAAACAGTGAATTACCACTGGTCTTTGCACTCCATGGTCGTGTAAGCACAATTCTGGCACTTGGCAACTGGCATTTATTTACAATAGTTGCAGTATCCCAGAGACATGAGGTTGCCATTTGTGACTTTCCCAGACGGTGTCTTACAAGCAAAATCAACGAAAGAAGCTGAATTGACTTAATGAGCATGTGGTTCACTTCAGAACTGCAGTGATTCATCTAAAATTGGTAACAATGACTTATTGTTACGCCTTGCATAACAATGCAAATTCTGGTGCCAATAGTGTTTGTAAGTCAAGAATTAGCTTGAGGGGTGTCAAACGCTTCTGAAAGCACGTGGATGGAAGAAAGTTGTATGCAGGTAAACCTCCCTCAAGGAACAACTATTGTCTCTGCACAAATGTCTCTAACAGGGAGCAAACCCCACCAGCACTGATGATGTTACCTTTTTGGGTCATGAAACATCTGCAAGCAAACAACTAAGCTCAGAAAGCACCAAGGACTCCACACTTCAACCCTGAACTACATATATTCTCTTTTATTGGTAGATGCTACCCCTCCGAGCGGCATGGTGGCCTAGTGGTAAAGACACTTGCCTCCCATTCAGAAGATTGAGAGTTTAATCCTAGGTAGTGACAGATATTTCTCTTGCAAAGAAAAAAAAATCTGCGAACTCCACATAGGCATCAGGAAGGGAATCCAGCTAGTAAATGCTCAGTTCCCTCCAGTTGCCCTGACTCTACCCCAAATTAAGGGATTACAAGGTCATAAAAATGGAGGGTTTTTTGGTGGGGGGTGGTAGATGTCCTCCACTACATTCATCCACTTTCTGCAAGGCAAACACACACAAAAATAAAAGTTTAGAAAGCTTATTGAAGAAAAATTATATTCTTCTTTGTAGGGAGAATAATTCCATAATGGAAGTAATCACGAAGTGTTGAGTCTCCCTCGACTGGAGATGTTCCAGCAGAGGTGGACTGCCATCTGTTATGAATGTTTTAATTTGGATTCCTGGCCTGAAATAGCCTCTTCCAATTTTCTGTTTCCCTTTATTGCTTTTATTAATTGCCAAGTCTATTAGTATCAGGAAAGGTTATAAATATTGTGAAATGAATGAATCAATAAGCTTGAAGCGTTTCTGAACAACTTTCCATTATGAAACAATTTCAAGCTGTCTGTCATAAAGTCCTCGCTCTTTTGTGTAGGTTCACCCATCTACATGAGTTGTGTACCTTGTGTGAGGAAATAATGGTTATTTATATAAGGACCAAAAAAAGGCATTTTTTATTTATTTTCTACACATTACTCTCTATTCCTTCTAAAAGCTATTAAAATCAGCCTGAAACTCCAGGTTTAAAGGAGGCTACTAAAGACCCTCTTTATCTCTCTGCCCCAAATTTCAATAGTAGTTTGTCAAAAAGCAAAGTTTCACACCATTCATACATGGGGAGAACATGAATACTAGAATGTCACATAAATCCTAAAATGGCTCAAGATATACCAATGTACCATATCAATCCTTCCCAATGCCCTATATCTCCCAAACCTGAGGGAAAAACAGAAAATCCTAACTTTAAACTTTTACTTCTGCCCCTTCAAATAGCCAGTGAGTTGGGGGTCCCATCCATACAATACTTTGCACACATCCCATTGGTGAAGGAACCTTACAAACTCTTTCCAAGCTTACTTACTTACTTACTTACTTACTTACTTACTTACTTACTTACTTACTTATTTATTTATTTATTTATTTATTTATTTATTTATTTATTTAAAAGCAGGAGGATCTGAGAGACTTCTAAACTCAGAAAACTGAATGGGTTGGGATTTCTGATCAGAATAGGACTGTAATTTATGTCCTAATATACCACGCTAAGTGCATTTCTACACCTCCACCTATCACCCACCTCCTCCTCTAGCTTGTCTCATGCATAGGAGTTAATGAAGGCTTATTACTTTTCTCCCATCTAAGTTGCTGGAATGTCCAAGGTTAAAACATAGGACAACCACCTTCAAATTGGTTTGCCCGATGCCTGTATGATAGAAGCATATTGTGATTATCATGCCAAGCATTTATCAATATTTTGCAACCAATTATTTTCCATAGCTTTGCTCTTCCTATCCGAGGTCAGTACCTTTCGCTTAAATTTCTTGAATGGGAGGAGGAGGAGGAGGAGGAGGAGGAGGAGGAGGAGGAGGAGGAGGAGGAGGAGGAGGAGGAGGAGGAGGAATAGACAGTGGAAGCAACAGAATGCAAAGTCTGGATTATCTGGCTCAGGGTTGAGATCCTGTGCTTTATTAACTGTGCAATTCTGTCAGCCCTTAATGAAAAATTTGTCAAGGACACTTTTCTTGTAACATAGTTTTGCAACATACCTCTCCCATAACAAAGTTAGAAGACCTTTTTCTTCTTGCATACTTATTTTCAAAGAGTTGGTGCAGGAAAACTTCACCCAATTCATTGAAAACATCTAATGAAAGGAAACCTTATTCATTAGTGTCCGTGTCCAACTGCTCTTATCACTCAGCCATACAGGCAAAGAGAATGAACGAGAATGGTTGTTTATAGAATCCCATCAACTGACCTCTTACAGAAAGCAACAGAAATAGCTTAGATAAGGGATGGTTTCCTGTTTTGAGTGAACTAATGCCTTGTTTAACCATGGTTTATTGACCAACCAACAGTAGCTTGATCTACATTAAATTATAAACTGTGAGTCACAAAAATTGCTTCCACACATGATAAACCCCAAACAATCAAACCATTGAAGTGTAGACTACAGGTATGTCAAGGTAAAACGTTACTGTATAAAACGAGTAAATGTACTCATTTGCTTTCTTGTAGACTATAACAACAAAGAGTAGCATGGTGTTTTAAAGTCAAATACATTTTATTACCACCTTAAGCTTTCATAAAATTAAGTTTTGCCCAGTTTTTAAAACTGGAATGACAAGAGCAATACAAGCTAAAGCTTATATGATTCTTTTTTTGCACGATAATGTTGATGTTGGTGCTGATATTTATCAACTGGATGTTTACCCTGGATCTTTTTGTATTGTTTTTGACTGAGAATGAGAAGCTGCTTGGAATCTTCAAAATGTGCAGATTTTAAGCAGCCATTTCGACTGTTCTGAGCAAGGAATCAATTGGTTGGGTTTCAAGGATGAATCAAGGTGGCCATTTTGAGTGTGTCCATTCAAGATTCCTCATCCCAAAACGACCTCAGAGTGAACTGTCTATGGAGATTCTCAACCATCCAAGTCATGGTTGTCCCAAAGATGTTTTTCCAAAAAGCAACTGGATTTTCTTGGTTTTTTTTTTCCCTTGAAAATGTTTTACTTCTCATCCAACAGGTTTCTTCAGTTCAGAACTGAAGAAGCTTCTTGGATGAGAAGTGAAATGTTTTGAAAGAAAAAAAAAACCATGAAAGTCCAGCTGTCCTTTGGAAAAGTACCTTTGGCACATGGAACAACTGTTTTAAACCTGCTTTTAATAGGAGACCTGTCTCCTAAGAAACTTGCTTCATGAAATAAATCTTGTTTCATGGATTTGAGTTTGGTTCCATAAGAAAACAGGCATTTTGGAATAAATAATAAATAAATCTGATCTGATTTAATTTTAGACACATCTTTAGGACCTGCCTTCTTTGCCACAATCAAACAATGAGGATCATAAAGTCTGAGAAGATGCTGTCCATTGGGAAGGGAGCAATTCTCAAGCAGTTCAAGTTGTCAGGTTCTGAGGATATCATAAACAGCTTCTATTCGCATCTAGTCGAAATGCCGATCGATAGATTCAAAAACAGATCTTAATTTTGAAAGGATCTGTCAGCCTTCCAAGGTCGACCAGGCAAGAAACATGACCAGATGAGCTAATTATATTTTACTGTAAGGCTACATTAACTGAATCTTGCAAAGTATAAATCTCCCACTGTCTCTTTTTACAGCCCGATACATTAGAAAAAATTCTTTCTGAGTTTCTTTCTCTGCTATGGAGCTGTGGGCTCCGTCTCCTTTTATTTCTTCAGTTTGGAGTGAGGGCCCCGAAAACAGATGTATTTTTCAGTGCATCTGTCATAAATAAAATATTTTTAAGGACTGCATGGGGAACAAATCCATTTATAAATCCATACCTTGAAAATTCTAGTTAAATATGAATTTATATGAAGACACTGTAACAGCTTTTTAAAAAAAGTAACAACAGGAGACGAGTGCAAAAGAACAAGAAAGAGTAGACGGCAGCCAAATGGCAATAAAGCCATTCCACATTCTGCAGGCCAACTTCTATTATTTTTAAGAAGACTGCATTTAGGACACAGCTTGATTCAAACAAATCAGAAAATATTATGGTTTGAAATGAAGCATTTCGGACCCAGCATTACCGAAGCCCCTTGCATATGCTTCTCCAAATTTTGGGCAGTTGTTGCATATAAGAACCCATAACGACAAACAGTAGCTTGTCTATGGAGGTTCCCAGTCATCCAGGCCAGGGTTGTCTCAAAAGTGCTTTTTCAGGAGGCAACTGGACTTTCTTGTTTTTTGTTTGAAGACGTTTCACTTCTCATCCAAGCAGCTTCTTCAGCTCAAGCTTTTTGGATGGGAGCTGAAACATCTTCAAGGAAAAACCAGAAAGTCCCGTTGCCTCTTGAAAGAGCATCTTTGGGACAACCGATTGCTTAATAAGTTTTTTCCCCCTTCTACCTCCTTCCTCTTCTTTATTATCTTCACAATGGCAGCCTTTCTCATTATTGCCTTATAACTGGAAGAAGAAGAGAATTATGTTAAATGAAAGAAATTCTCTGGTGCCTTTTCCAATTGCAAACAAGTCTTTGGCTCGCTCTAAAGGTTTGATTGCGATTCCTTGTATCACTCCTCCCTCAAATACAATTACATGAGCTGAGAAACTCATATTAAGCATCAATATCTATTTACAGTCTGGGGTTGACAGGTACAAAGGGGTGGGGGGCACGAGAAAGCTTTCCAATATTCAGTGAAGCACACTGAGGAGCTGAATAGATTTCCCTTGCTTATGCTATCAAAAATAAAACCCTAATTTGATAACAACTCTAACTGAATCAAGAACTGTTGGCTTCCCATGCCACTTTACCCTTCAAGCTACTTCACCCAGGTTTTGCAATGTTCTTTGATGTTGTTTGTGTTGTTTTTCATCCACAATGAAAAAATGGTATTTACCATTATCTCCGAATAATATTTTCCTTTTAGCACATGGATTCTAGGTTAAAAAAACAATGGGACAAGGGAAACTGCAAAAATAAAAATAAAAATGGGGGATTAATCCCAATTACTGTATCCACAAGTGTGGTAAAAATCAAATCAAGTTTTCATTATGGCCATAGACCACAATAAGAAGGGTGGGATACCAACAGTTAATAATTTTTAAAGGTATAAAGTATAAAATATACACAATTAAAAGCTAAAATATATAACATCTTAAAAAACCTACAAAACAGGATAAAAACATTAAATAAATGTTAACTTATGACTAATTAAATCTATAATAATAAATTTGATGGTATGGTTTTTATTGTTTAAAAATGTTTTATTGTTATAATTGTTGGGGTTTTTATTGTAAGCCACCCAGTCATTGATTGAGATAGGTGGCTATAGAAATTAGAAAGAGATAGATAGATAGATAGATAGATAGATAGATAGATAGA
>JAKJMR010017940.1:0-13437 GCA_024449315.1 Daboia siamensis
GGGAGGGGGGGGGGGGGGGGGGGGGGGGGGGGGGGGGAAATGTGTGAATGCATGGAGGAGAAAGAGCCTGGAGGAAACCACAGGGAGAGCTTGGAGCTGGGGGGGATGTACAGAGCAGAAAGTATTCATTCACACTTCCCGCCTCTCCCCACCTTTGCTCCAAGCTGTTTCTGCTCCCTTCATTCACACTTCCTGGGCACAGAGGGCGAGGGAAGGAAGGAAGGAAGGAAGGAAGGAAGGAAGGAAGGAAGGAAGGAAGGAAGGAAGGAAGGAAGGAAGGAAGGAAGGAAGGGACAATGGGAGGGAGGGAGGGAGGAAGGAAGAGACAATGAGAAGGAAGGAAGGAGATGGGAATGAGAAGGAGAGAGGCACGTGACCCCTGGGGATGCTGCAATGGTCATAAGTGAAAAATGGTCATAAGCCACTTTATTCAGTACCTTTGTAACTTCACACAGTCACTGTTGTAAGTCAGGGACTACTGTACTTTATCACTTTTTTTCCTTTTTTGGGAGGGTGCATCATCAAGTTTTTGACACCTTGCTAGGTGACTGGAAAAGCCCTGAGTTAGAGTACTCAGATTGCAGCTGCTTTCTTGCAGGTATGTGGAATGGCATGGGACTCACAGGTTTTGCAAAGTTAAGTGAGGAACTCGATTACAACTTATTAGGAAAGATAAAATAGACAACCAAGGATGCTTTATTGACCATTCTTCATCCAGATTTTATATCAGTTGCATCTGCTAGTACAGGCATTCTGCTTCAGATTTCTGTTATTTTCAGCATCTGGTAAAATGAATGAGTACTTTCCTAACAACCTGTAAAATCCAAGACAGTGTGCTTTCATTGTTTGTTGTTGTTAGCTGTGAAGTCGTGTCCAACCCATCGCGACCCTATGGACAATGTTCCTCCAGGTCTTCCTGTCCTCTACCATTTCATTGTTTATTTCCCCCCTAATACAGTAGTGGCCAAAATTGTGGAAACCTTTTGGGAAAAGTGTACAGTAGAAATGCCACCTTTGGTTAAGTTTCCACCAATTTTTCTTGTAATTTCTTTATAACTGTAGCCTTGTTCATTTAATAATACTATTTTACATTGCTTTCTGGGCAACCAGTCAACTCTTTGCACCATTACTTTAATTTCATTACATTTTACAAACTCAATGAAAGAACACAAAAAACACAACCAACTTGATAGTGATCACATAACACACTGACAAATGTCCTCCTCTCAGCTTCCATAAAGGTAGAGGTAAAGTTTCCCCCGCACATGCGTGCTAGTCGTTTCCAACTCTAGGGGCCGGTGCTCATTTCCGTTTCAAAGCCGAAGAGCCAGTGCTTGTCCGAGGACGTCTCCGTGGTCATGTGGCCGGCATGACTAGATGCCAAAGGCACACGGAACGCTGTTACCTTCCCACCGTAGTGGTCCCTATTTTTCTACTTGCATTTTTATGTGCTTTCGAACTGCTAGGTTGGCAGAAGCTGGGATGAGTAACAGGCGCTCACTCTGTTACGCGGCACTCGGGATTCGACCCGCCAAACTGCCGACCTTCTGATCGACAAGCTCAGCGTTCTAACCCACTGAGCCACCACGTCCCTACATGACAATACATGACAATAATTGAATCCTACTGTGATCTGATTGGCCTATTGCCAAAACAAGATGAGGAGCCTCCTGCCCACTGTCCCACCCGCCAGAGACCCCCTGGATCTCCCCCAACCCTGCCCAGCCCCCACAGGCATCCCTCCTTAGGAGCAACATCAAGGTGGCCATGCCCACCCATGCTGCCATGACTACCATAGCCACGCCCACTCACTGGGCCATGCCCACCTGGCACCCGGCGATGCATAAGTGGGTTTTGGGTTGTAGTTTGGGCACTCGGTCTTTAAAAGGTTCACCACCACTGTTCTAGGATGTCTGGCTCGAGGTCAGTGACCACCTCATCACGGTTATCAGGGACGTTAAGCTCGTTCTTGTATAGTTCTTCTGTGTAATTTTGCCACCTCTTCTTAATCTCTTCTGCCTGTTAGGTCCCTGCCATTTTGATCCTTTATCATGTCCATTTTTGCATGAAACGTTCCCTTCATCTCTCCAATTTTCTTGAAGAGATCTCTAGTCCTCTCTATTCTATTGTTTTCTTCTATTTCTTTGCACTGTTTATTTAAGAAGGCATTCTTATCTCTTCTAGCTATTCTCTGGAATTCTGCATTCAATTGGGCGTATCTTTCTTTTTTTTTTTATTGAAAAGTTTTACGGTACATTTTTAAAATACAAAACCCCTCCCCTCCCCTTCCCCTCTCCCCAAACCTCCCCAAGCCTCCCCTCCCCTCCCCCCTCCCCGACTTCCCAGAGCTAAATACAGGGTATAGAAATACAAACTAACATAATCTAAAATATGCAAACAATAATAAAATAATAAATTCTATCGCACTTTAACTCTTAATAAAATAACTACAAGCTAATTATACATCATATAAATCCACTACTTATTCAAATGCTAAGTGAAACTTTTTAGTCCCATATTTATTCTGAATATAATCTATCCATCTCTTCCACTACACAGTATATCTCTGTTGTGATTGATCTTTTAAATACACTGAAATCTTTGCCATCTCCGCCAAGTTAAAAACTTTTAAAGTCCATTCTTCTATAGTCGGCAGTTCTTCCTTCTTCCAATATTGTGCTACTAAAAGTCTCGCTGCTGTAACTAAATTCAACATCAATTTAATGTCCACAACGGTAATATCTGTGATAATACCCAATAAAACAATTGTGGAGAAAACTTTATCCTTTTCTTGAATATCTTTTGCATATTCCACCAAATTTTAATCCAAAAAGCTTTGACCTTTTTACAAGTCCACCATATATGAAAATACGTTGCATCCTCACAACCACACCTCCAACATTTGGGCTGACAATTCAGATACATACTTGCTAATTTTTTAGGATCTAAATGCCATCTATAAAACATTTTATAAAAATTCTCTCTTAAATTTTGGGCCTGTGTGAATTTCACATTTCTAACCCAGATCTTTTCCCAAATATCATTGTTATAACGGTCCAGGTCTGGATGGGGAGAAACAGGCTTCGTCTCAATCCCGCCAAGACTGAGTGGCTGTGCATATCGGCATCTTGGGTCAACCAGACTATTCCATCTCTAACGATGGGGGGTGAGGTGCTACCCCTCGTTGATAGGGCTCGCAACTTGGGCATCCTCCTGGATTCACAACTCAATTTTGAAGACCATATAGGAGCCATGACCAGGGGGGCTTTTGCCTAGGTTTGCCTGGTGTGCCAGTTGCGACCCTATCTGGACTGAGATGCCCTACACATAGTCACTCATGTGCTCGTGACCTCCCGTTTAGACTACTGCAACGCTCTCTACATGGGGCTGCCTTTGAGGACCACTTGGAGGCTTCAGCTGGTGCAGAATGCGGCCGCGCGAGTTGTGATGGGGGTTTCCCGATACTCCCATGTAACACCTCTACTCCGCAAGCTGCATTGGCTCCCGGTTGCCCTCCGGGTGAGATTCAAGGTGCTGGTGATGACCGTGCTGGTGATGACCTATAAAGCCCTAAATGGCTTGGGTCCGGGATATCTGAGGGAACACCTGCTGCCGGCATCAAGCTCCCTTCATCCAGTGCGCTCCCACAGGGAGGGTCTTCTCAGGGTGCCACCGGTAAGAGATTGCCAGTGGACAACACCCAGGGATAGGGCCTTCTCAGTGGGTGCGCCTGCCCTTTGGAACCAGCTGCCAGTGGAGCTGAGGACTGCCCCCGACCTCCGTTCATTCCGCCAGGACCTGAAGACCTGGCTCTTCGAGCTCTCTGGCCCAGGCTGAGAAGTTTAATTTTAATTTAGTTTTAATCTTAATTTTAACTGGGGTTTTACCTATGCAGGGACTAATATAATTTTTTTTTAATCTGTATCTTTTGTATCTGTGTTTTTTAATCACCCTGTAAACCGCCCTGAGTCCTTCGGGAAAGGGCAGTATATAAATGTAATAAAAATAAATAAATAAATAAATAACTTCTTGAAAATTCTGGGCCCACTTTATCATACAATCTTTAACAAGTTCCATCTCTGAATCAATTTCTATCAATGCACATATATCCTTTTTATGTGTGCTTGACCTTGATCTCTAATTTGCTTTACCAAATTTTCATCAGTCATCCAAAAACCAGTTTTCTGATCCTCTTTCCACCTAGCCTGTAATTGCCCATACTGAAACCAAGTTTGTACTATCTTTCTTTCTTTTAAAATATCATAAGACTTTAGTTGCCATACATTCCTTTCCAAACTTAAAATTTCCTTATATGTAGTCACATCATATTTAAATCCCACATTTATATTTTCTATTGCATGTTTAGGTATTGCCCAAATAGGTATCTTATAATTTAACTTGTGTCTGTACTTTTTCCAAACTTGCAACAGAGCATACTTAAAATATGTATCTTAAACACATTATCCACCTTCTTATCATACAATAAATATGCATGCCATCCAAATATCAAATCATGACCCTCAAGATTTAATAATCTCGCTTGTGTTAAATTAAACCAGTCATTTATCGCTGACAATGCAGCAGCTTCATAATACAATTTAAGATTAGGCATTTTAAGACCACCTCTTTCACGCGTATCTTGCATTATCTTAAATTTAACTCGTGGCTTTTTCCCTGCCCAGACAAATGTATTAATTCCTTTTTGCCATTCCTCCAAATTTAAATCCTTTTTAAATATAGGTATCATTTGAAATAAAAATAAAAATTTTGGCAAAATTGGACGTATCTTTCTTTTTCTCCCTTGCCTTTCACTTCCCTCCTGTCCTTAGTTATTTGCAAAGCTTCCTCAGACAGCCATTTTGCTTTCTTGTATTTCTTTTTCTTTGGGATGGTTTTAGTTGCTACTTCTTGTACAATGTTGCGAACCTCCATCCATAGTTCTTCAGGCACTCTGTCTATCAGATCTAATTCCTTAAATCTATTTGTCACCTCTACTGTATATTGAACAGGGATATGATTTAGTTCATACCTGAGTGGCCTAGTGCTTTTCCCTTCTTTCTTCAGTTTAAGCCTAAATTTTGCAACAAGAAGCTCGTGGTCTGAGCCACAGTCAGCTCCTGGTCTTGTTTTTACTGACTGTATAGAGCTTTGGCTGCAGAGCACATAGTCAATCTGATTTCTGTGTTGACCATCTGGTGATGTCCATGTGTAAAGCCGTCTCTTGGGTTGTTGGAAAAGAGTGTTTGCTATGACCATCGTATTCTCTTGACAAAATTCTATCAGCCTGTGCCCTGCTTCATTTTGTACTCCAAGGCTAAACTTGCCTGTTATTCCGGTTATCTTTTGGCTTCCTACTTTAGCATTCCAATCCCCCATGACGATAAGAACATCATTTTTTGGTGTTAGTTCTATAAGGTGCTGTAGGGCTTCATAGAACCGGTCAATTTCATCCTCTTCAGCACTGGTGGTTGGGGCATAGACTTGGACTACTGTGATATTGAATGGTTTGCCTTGGATTCGAACTGAGACCATTCTGTCATTTTGAGGATTGTATCCCAGTATTGCTTTTCCTACTCTTTTATTGACTATGAAGGCTACTCCATTTCTTCTGAAGGATTCTTGCCTGCAGTAGTATACCTGATGGTCATCTGAATTAAATTCACCCATTCCTCTCCATATTAGTTCGCTGCTACCTAAGATGTCGCTGTTCAGTCTTGTCATCTTTTGTTTGACCACGTCCAGCTTTCTTTGATTCATGGATCTTACATTCCAGTTTCCTATGGAGAAAAAAATCTTTACAGCATCGGACTTTCCTTTCACCACCAGATACATCTACAGCTGAGCGTTCTTTCGGCTTTGGCACAGTCATTTCATTCTTTCTGGCACTACTAGTACTAGCCCTCTGCTCTTCCCCAGTAGCTTATTGGATGCCTTCCGACCTGAGGGGCTCATCTTCCAGCGTCATATCTTTTTTCCTTTTGATACTGTCCATGGGGTTTTCATGGCAAAGATACTGGAGTGGGTTGCCATTTCCTTCGCCAGTGGATCACGTTTGTCAGAACTCTCTGCTATGACCTGTCCATCTTCGGTGGCCCTGCTCAGCATAGCTCATAGCTTCATTGAATTACACAAGCCCTTTCACCATGACAAGGCAGTAATCCATGAAGGGGAAGACATTTGTAGACGTTGGTAACAACAATCATATCCTAGGGATCTGATTTGCTTGCTGGCCACTTTGGAGCAGCTGGACAGATCTTTGTTAGTTTATCCATAGTTCTATTTTTAGACAAAAATGGAGCTTTCAGGAGGGCAGCATAGCAAAGGAGTTGTGAATATTAAAGTCATCAGCTGACAGGTGGGGGAAGATTGGGATTTTTCTAAGATGCAATTACCAGCTGTGAGCTGGTAAAAGAGCTTCTACTCTTTGGTTGGATGGGATTACGTGGGGGTTTGTCTGGGGCAGGGAGCATCAATTTGGTTCACAGGGGTGTCAAACTGCTGGCCTGCGGGCCAGATGTGTCATCCGGCAGCCGTGCCCACCCGATTGCAGGCAATGGCAAAACAGTTCCAATACGTCTCACAACATCATGTGACGTTGCAAGTTTGACATGTCTGTGCTAAGATGAGGCAAAGTGAGGAACTGTGGATCTACTGTGGACCAGTCCAGTGCAAACATCTGAGGCAAAGTCTTGTAGAGTTACCATATTTGGAATATGTTTGTGGCTAGGATTCCTGAGGAATTGGACAAAGACCTCCAGATGCAATATCAGCCACCTATTTGTTAGGTGGTTAGTCAAGGCTGCACTGGAGGGACCCTGTCTTTGGGTCCATGCAATTATATCTCCTCATTTGAGAGAGGCAGTTGTCCTCTCAGCCTTGAAAGAGTTGATGAGATCTGTCCCCATCCACAAAAGGCTAGTGCCAGTTACAACAATGTTGGACAAATTGTATACAGTTTCTAATCTTCCTTTTTAAGGAAAGTTTTTAGGAATTGGTTCAGCTTCAGTTCCAAGAACCCTGGAAAAAACAGATTATCTGGGCTCATTTCAGCTAGGGTTTAAGTCAGGCTACAGTTTGGAGATACACTGAGTTTGTTGATTACCTGTGGTGGAATTGGTGGTGGGGTGGAGTGGAGGAGGCAGTGCATCTGTCCTTGTGATCCTTTCAGCAGCTTTTAATACTGTTGATAATGATATGCTTTTGGACTGGCTGTGAGGAGTATAGCACTTATATACTGCTTCACAGTGCTTTACAACCCTCTCTAAGCAGTGTGCTGGTTTATGACCATAATAACTATTTGATTGATTGGAAATTGTGGCATACTTTCTGTGGTGGTTGTACAGTGATGGACAATGCCTCATTATGCCCAGGGGCCCCTCATGCTATACAAACTGTACTGGTAACTGGTTGACTTCTAGATGCAATTCAAGATGCTGCTTGTTATCTGCAAAGTCCTTCAAGGCATAGGCTGCCTATCTGAGAGACCTCTTTGATTTTTTTTTTCCAGTGAAATTTGTCATAGTCAATGCACTTTATGTTCTTTCAATAAAGCAGTGTCATCTCACAGGAGTCAGAGGTATCTATCCTTTGGGATGATATAAGCCCAGAGATCTAAGATGGCTCCTATCCTGATGACTTTCAGGAAACAATTCAATACTTGTCTGGGTAAAGACTGAACCAAAATTTTAGGTTTATTTGTTCCCTTTGGACTGCTTATGATCTCTTTTTTCTTTGGTTATGTTTTTTTTATCTTTGGTTTTAATTGTAAACTATCCAGAGTCATTGGATATTGAGCAACCTATAGATTGTATAAATAAATACAAGTGTTGTTGTTGTTGTTGTTTTAAAAAAACCTTCCTTACATGTTTTCTTCATTCTTTTAAAAATCTGCTTGAAACCATATACCAGTGGGTCTTTCTATCTAGAAGAAATTCTAAGGACAGAGTAAAATCATAAAGTGAATGCCAAGGTGATATAATTGCTCATGTACAGGCAAGAGCTAAACAAGTAACCACTTGGCAATCATTTCAATGCCTAGCTGCAATTGGATCTTGAAATAATTTTCTATATTTTCTATATTTATGTTTACTGACCTCTTGGAAGTCTCTCACCTACACCCTGCAATTAAGTCATGGCTTACTTTCAAAAAAAGGTATAACTTCATAGGTGCCTAGAGGAGCTATAAAAGAGTCATGCCACTGCATTCCAATTCACTTTAGACAGAACATTTATTATTAGGTGAGAGATTTCTGTCTTTATTAATTGGGTGGGTACTCATCAATCTTCAAATCTCAATGATTAAAACTCAGATGTACTTTTTCTGGCAATTTGGCTGCCAATAATTACTGAGGATCAACATGACAGCACTTAAAGAATGAGACCACGAGAGTTGGGCAGTCAAAGACAGTGGGATAATACATTCTTGCACTACTATTCACTCCCTACAGATTCTACAGTGATAAGAAGTATACGTAGTTCACTAATTACAACTTCCCTTTAAGGTTCCGCTGGACTCAAAACAACCAGGCAGTTGTACGGGATCCAGTGGCGCCATGGCTTAATGATGCTGGAACTGCAAGTCAGCAGTGGTCTGCATTCCAGTGGTTCGAGCCTGGCTTTGAGAGTTGGAGTTCCTGAGGCAACATGACACAAGGCAAGGTGAGGTGAGATCAGCAGAGGAGCCTGGAAGAAGCAGCAACCTGATCGTGGCTAGATAGCGGTGTAAAGCTAGCTGCGGTTCAGAAAGGATAGGTGTGCAAATGCCAAACAGAATGAACTAGCAATCTAGATGCCAAGACTGCATTGTGTGTAGCATTTGTAGATTTCCCTGACATTGTATGCCATATGCTAAATAAACAATTAAAGTTCAGAGAGCAAAACCATGCACCTAAGAAACAGCAGCAGTGGCTAGATGTTTTCTATGGCTATTGCTTTCTGATCATTCGCTCACCCTCAACTCTCAGATTAAATTAATCAAATAAGCCAAGATAACAGCATGGAAAAGAAAGAACTACCTATATAGGACTACAGTGGTTAAAAACTTCCCATCATCTAGGGCCTATTTGTTGGTTTACCTTCTATGGAGAAGAAGGGAGGAAGGGCTTGCTTTTGCCACACAAATAATGAAAGCAGATGGGATTTTTGGTGTCATTAAAACTGTCCCAGCTTGTTGCCATGACAACCAGTGGGAACACTTCTTTTTTTTTTAATCCCTCCTTTTCTTCATTAAAGGTAACAGCAATGGCACTAGATAAACTAAAGAAATCCCTGCTGTGCAAATCAGTTTCTCAATAAATAAAACCATGTTTTGTATGTTTGGAATGCTGATCACAACTGAAAGGCAGTCCAGGGTTATCTTTTTTTGGGGGGGGGGGAGATGGTAAATGATGACTTAAAACAGAGTAATATTGGCTTACAGGGTCACTCAAATATGTATATGTGGCAAAGCAACTTAGATGATGTAGATTTGAGTGAAATTACAAAATTGCTGAAATAAATTCTGCACATGTGACTCGGGTTCCATTGGAATTTCAAGAATTGCTTTTGATCTCTGATTAGATAAGGGCCTTCATGACCTTCCAAGTGCGGTGTGTCAGAGTGTGCCAGTGATCTGTCAGGATTTATTAGTAGCTGGGAGCTGTTTCAGAACTTGACATGTTGCTGAGAACCCAAAGGTTAATGTTCTTATTAAATGTTTAAATGTTGCAAGGGGTTTTTTTTAAATTGCTTTCCCATGAGAACAAATCTGTTTCATCTATCTCTGTCTCTCTCTCTTTGTGTATGTATGTTCTGCGTGCGCGTGTGTGTGCAGGACTTCCCTGCCGGCTCCCGTCCGAAGCTCTTCCCTCTTGAGGCAGCATCCCCGAGGACTCCTTAGGAGCCGGGGAGCGATGCTGCCTCAAGAGGGAAGAGCGTCGGGCGGGAGCTGGCAGGGCAGTCCTGCACACGTGCGCACTCCCCAGCTGCTAAGGAGCAGCCGGGGAGTGTGCGCGTGCGCAGGACTGCCCTGCCGGCTCCCGCCAGACGCCAGCCTGCCCTGCTTCCTCCACAGTGAGAGGGGAGGGCGTGCCTTCCTGGGCTCGCTGATTTTCCGGCGTATAAGATGAAAAATCTTGAAAATCATCTCAAAAGTTGGGGGGGTCGTCTTATACGCCCAGTCGTCTTATACGCCGGAAAATACGGTAATAAACCCATATGAATTCCTTCCTTTTAAGTTTATATCACATTTATATTATTAAGCAAATCATCCAAACTTTATCGTTCAAATCTAGTGAGGAAAAAAATCCAATAGAAGTTACCAAAGATAACAACATAACTCTCTTTTAACCTTAATCAGATTAAATTAAAATATAACAAATGAACTCTCTGCCAGTCCAAGTCCAGAGATGACATTGCAAAGTCAAATCAAGTTCAATCCTTTGTTTGCTTACACCAAATAAATGGGATCTTGCCAAAATAAAGTTACAATCGTCTAATATCCTGTGGCTATCCTGAATCTCCCTTCCCTTCCCCCATTCAGTTGGGGACTGAACAGCCTCTTAATCTGCATCTCTGTTTGGGAGAGCTCTATGTAGCCAAAACTCACCCCTATTGCTTCAGCAGGTACCCATTCCATCATACTTTCCCATAAGATTCTTATCTATAAACAAACTTTAAAACAAAATTATCTAGTCCTAGTCAGAAAAAAAATCCATTAAAATTGTCCATACATAGTGTATCTATCTATTTTGCCCTTGGCCAAATAAACCAACTTTATATTCCTTCCCCTCACTCCCAACAACCTGAATCTTTAGTCTACTCAAATAGTGTCTAAACACTTGTGGTTTTTTTCTTCTTCTTTGTCTCACAAAATTGCTAAGAATATTAACAAATCCCTTTTTAAATTCCAGTAAGAAAGGTTATCCAAGACACTCTTCTGGCATATTTTTAGTCGTCAGCTAGTTTTAATTACCTATTCAATATTTTATCTTTTTCCATATCCTTCCTGTAGCCTGATATTTTTAAGTCCACATCTGGATCCATTTCAGTGTCATCCAATGAATTGTGTTCTTCTTCCAAATGAAAAAAGGGAAAGAAAAAGGAGAAAAGAAAAAGCAAAAAGTACAAAAGAAAAAAATTAAAGAAAAATAGAAACCTCCAGCCTTGGGAACTTTAAGATTTGTAGACTTCAACTCATGCTGGCTGAGGAATTCTGGGAGATAAAGTCCACAAGCCATAAAGTTGCCAAGGTTGGAGACCCCTGTTCTATACCATAAATTTTTTTAGCCATTGAAAATCTTTCAGAAGACTGTAAATTGGAGAATCATTGACAACTACAACCCTTCTCTTTGTTTGTTTTTAAAATCTCTTAGATAATTTTCCAATAAATCCCAGTATGTCAACCATTTATCTTTATTTGTCATTTCTCTTCTGTAATATACTTCTTTATATCCATAAAAGTGTTTTCAGGTACAATGTGGGTTTATATCTTCTCAATATGACATGTCTAATAAAATCATTTTTAAAGTCCATATTAACATTAATTTATCATAACATAAATACCATGCCATCCAAATCACAGATTGTAATCTTCTAACTATAAAAGTTTCTTCTTTCTCAGCAACATCCATTCTTTCATCCAGACCATATAACAAACAGTGAAATATAATTTTAAATCCAGTAATCACAGTTCTCCTCTTTCCTTTGCATCTTATAATATTTTATATTTAATGCATGCTTTTCCTCTTGTCATAAAAAAATAGTTATATATTTTTGCCATTTTTAAGTGGTACATCAATTGTTAAAGTAGGCATTGTCTGAAACAAAAACTTAATTCTTATTCACTTTTTCTGAACAAAATGCTTGACTTTTATATAAAGTATATAATGCTGATAAAATACTTTTCACATCTTTACATTATATGTTACAACAACATTCCTTTTTTGTAACTTTAATATCACTTTCTTTACTTTTTATTTTTCCAATTTATATTCTGTCCATCTTTCTGGGTTATTTGCAAGTTATAAATTTCTTTGTTTTGCATAGTTCATCTTTATTTTCATCTCCCTCACTATTAATGTAGATAATTGCCTCTCTAAAAGCTAAAATTGGTGAATTATAGTTATCCCTGGAGATTTCTTCTTTCTTGTTTTAATCTCATTCAAAATCATTTGTATTTTCTCTTACTTTTTCTTTAATAAATTCATTACTGTGTTGTATAAAATAACTTTGTACACATTTTGCATCCCAAACCATCCTCACATTTCTACCTGTATTAAAATTATTCTCAAAAAATTCCTTTAATAATAACAACTCATTTAATCTCCATCTAAAAGATCCTTTTAAAAGATCCTCTTCTCCTTTTAAAAGTCACTGGGTTAAGAACCTTTGGTAATATCTCTACTTGATGAACATTATTAACCAATGTTTCAGAAAGCCAAATCATGTCTATTCTTGAAATAGATTTATGTCTTTCAGAAAATTAGATACATTCTTAGGAACCATCATTTTTATATCACCATACATCAAATTCCAAATTATCCAATAAAGAATAATAAAAAGAAGGCTTTTTAATTATTTATTGGATAATTTAGATCTTGATGTATGAAGATCAAAATAATTATTTTGATAATTTTTAGTAATTGGCAACTTTCCCTATGATATTTTGACAATTTTGTCAGAAGTTCTGTCATTCTGTGGAGAAACAACTCTATTCCAATCCTGCAGGACACAAACATTTTCATATGAAAATTGCAAAAGTTTATCCATAAGTCTTTTTATAAAATGCTGTTTTATCTTCATTTGGAGTGTAAATTCCCAATATCCAAGTCCCCTGTAGATTAACTTCCACCAGATTGTTGGGGGCAATAAGCTGACTTTGTAATAATGCGGCTTGGGGGTGTGTGAAAGCCATAACAAGCAGGCATATACATATACATAGAATGAAGGCTACTGCTAAGCTTGTAAGCCGCCCTGAGTCTTCGGAGAAGGGCGGGATATAAATGTAATAAATAAATAAATAAATAATAAATCTGTATAGTCATCAGTCAGTACAGATTCTGGATGTAGTTGAACTGGTAGAACTCTCTTGTCTTCTTCCCAATAAAGTATACAAGGACATTCCTTGGAACTTTTCTTAATTTTACAAAACATATATTTATCCTATAGGTTTATCAATTTCTCTGTTAATATTAGTTTCCCAGTCCAGAAATCCAGAGTGTTAACTATCTTTTCTCTAATATATTATGCATTTTTTTCTGGAGTTGCTTTAAATCTTAAACAAAATTCTTTTTCACTAGGTTAAAATAATGTCAAATTGTCCATCTCTCTATTTATCACTTCTGTCCTACCTTTCAAACTAACACTTTGTTAATAATTGGTTTTAAACCTGCAGCCACTTATCCTGCAGATTCTTCAATTTTCTTAACATCTTCTTTCAGATCTTTTTTCAACCCTGCA
>JAKJMR010017941.1:13007-23317 GCA_024449315.1 Daboia siamensis
TTCTGGGAACTGAAATTTACACATACCTGCTGAGGAATTCTGGGTGTTGGTCCACACATCTTAAAATAGCTTAAGAAACACTGGATTACCCGACTGTAATGAACGATGTTTTGCATTCATTGACAGATTTACAGTATCATTTTAGATTAGAACATGTCTCCGAACAGATGCCCTGGATGTTTTTATTTCTTATTTTAGCTTGCTTTCTTTTTGTTCTATTTTATAATTTGGTGGCACTTTTGCTTTCTGGTGTTTAGTTAATAAAAAAAAAAAAAAAGGCAAAGGTGTTGTTTTTTTTGACACAGTTTTTTAAATTGTAATTGATTTAATCTTAATTTTTTTACTCCTTGTAAGCCACCTAGAGTCGCCTTATCGGTGAGATTGGTGGAATATAAATGAATGAACGAATGAGTGAGTGAGTGAGTGAAATTTCAATAAATACAATCAGGTCTGAGATTCAGATATTAGCCAACAAATCGCCCAGTTTTTTTTAACTGGTTTCCGGAGAAAATGCTTTATTTTTTTTTCCCTCTTGCTTTGTCTCCCACTTGCATTGTGCCCTGTTCGTTTTTGAAGTTTTCAAATATATTTTTGATGCTTCTGGGTTGTCTGTCGACCAGCCAGAATCCCGGAGGTGGGAGAAAAATGGCGTAAATAATAAAAGGAGATAGAGATAGAAGCCGTGAACTTTTACAGCCCTCCTGGAGAGTTGATGGTTTGTTAATATTGTGGCGTTTTAGGGTGTTGTGGTTTTTATCCGAGTTGGGGATTGGGATAGTTTTGTGGATTTGCTTGGGATACGAGGAGCAGGAAAGGTTGAATCCTGAGAAAGACAAAGCAGTGAGAAAAAGGGCTTGGCTTCCGTGTTGCAGAGTATATGATCGTAGAAACATCTAAATGTGGGGACCCTAAAGGTTATCTACTCCAACCCGCCACAATAAGTAGAAATACCATTTAAATCACCCTTGAAAGATGCCTCTCTGTCTTCTTCTTACAAACCTGCAGAGATGGAAAGCTCACCAACCATAGTGGCTAGACTGTCCTGCTGTGGTCACCCAGTCAGCTTTCATACCTAAGGCGGGACTAGAACTCAACGTCTCCTGGTGACTGGCTCAAAGTCACCCAGCCGGCTTTCATGCTCAAGGTGGGACTAGAACTCACCATCTCCTAGTGATTGGCCCAAAGTCACCCAGCTGGCTTCCGGATTTAAGCCAGGACTAGAACTCACTGTCTCCTGGTGATTAGCCCAAAGTCACCCAGCTGGCTTCCGTGTCTAAGCCAGGACTAGAACTCACCGTCTCCTGGTGATTAGCTCAAAGTCAGCCAGTCGGCTTTCATGCCTCAGGCAGGACTAGAACTCACCATCTCCTGGTGATTGGCCCAAAGTCAGCCAGTCGGCTTTCATGCCTCAGGCAGGACTAGAACTCACCCTCTCCTGGTGATTGGCCCAAAGTCACCCAGCCGGCTTTCATGTCTAAGGGGACACTAGAACTCACCATCTCCTGGTGATTGGCCCAAGGTCACCAAGCTGGCTTTCTTGTCTAAGGGGACACTAGAACTCACTATCTCCTGGTGATTGGCCCAAAGTCACCCAGCTGGCCTTCCTTTCTAAGCCAGGACTAGAACTCCCGTCTCCCAGTCTCTTGCCTGGCACCTATTGCAAGGCAAACCCCTGCAACCTGATTATGTCTGGTCCCGATTCAAGGGCTGCAGAAAAGGGATCCCCAGCGCAGCAGAGCTTGTAGCTTCAAGGCGCTTCCTGCCCAAAGGAGTCGAGGACTTCTCCGCGCCTGGTCCCGGCTCCTGCCTGTTCAGCTGCCCTGCAGCTTTCCCAGGCGCTCCCAGGGCCCCTCCCTCCCCTCGCTTTTTCTCCTGCTTGTTAGGACTTGCTTCCACATTAGCCTGGCAGATCCGCAGGGCAGAGAGTGGTTTCGGAGAAGGTGCCAACCTGGAGGCCGAGGGAGGGGTGGGTGGGTAGGACCAGGCACCCGTTTCTCCTTATCGGAGGGCCAGGCACCCACAACGAAACAAGTCCACAACCGGAGGATCTGGTTCAGGTGCCTTCTCGGCTTCTCCCGCGCAGCCAAGAGCTTCCAACATAGAGTAAAGGGATAGGGGAGAAAAAGGAAGGCAGGAAGCTTTGGGTCCCTTCCCTGGAAGCAGAAGAGAGGATGTTAGATTAGATAACCTTTATTGTCGTGTTTTTTTTCCCCTGTGGGCACAATGGCACACGTGAAAAATGACATTTAGTGGCTTCCTGTCAAAGTGCACACCTACGTAACACACATTTCAAACGTGCTATATATACAGCATATGTATAGACCAGGGGTAGGCAACCTGGGCTCTTTTATTACTCACATACTTCAACTCCCAGAAGTCCTCAGCCAGCGTGGGGGAACTATGGCCCTTCATGACTTGCGGACTTCAACTCCCAGAATTCCTCAGCCAGCATGGAGGAACTATGGCCCCTTCATGACTTGCGGACTTCAACTCCCAGAAGTCCTCAGCCAGCGTGGAGGAACTATGGCCCCTTCATGACTTGCGGACTTCAACTCCCAGAATTCCTCAGCCAGCATGGGGAACTATGGCCCCTTCATGACTTGCGGACTTCAACTGCCAGAATTCCTCAGCCAGCATGGAGGAACTATGGCCCCTTCATGACTTGCGGACTTCAACTTCCAGAAGTCCTCAGCCAGCGTGGAGGAACTATGGCCCCTTCATGACTTGCGGACTTCAACTCCCAGAATTCCTCAGCCAGCATGGGGAACTATGGCCCCTTCATGACTTGTGGACTTCAACTGCCAGAATTCTTCAGCCAGCGTGGAGGAACTTTGGCCCCTTCATGACTTGTGGACTTCAACTCCCAGAATTCCTCAGCCAGCGTGGAGGAACTTTGGCCCCTTCATGACTTGTGGACTTCAACTCCCAGAATTCCTCAGTCAGCGTGGGGAAACTATGGCCCCTTCATGACTTGCGGACTTCAACTCCCAGAATTCCTCAGCCAGCGTGGAGGAACTATGGCCCCTTCATGACTTGCGGACTTCAACTCCCAGAATTCCTCAGCCAGCCACGCTGAGGGGAAGGGGAGAGGTTTCCAAGCTGAGCCATGGTTGAATCTCCAGAAGGAGAATGTCTACCCAGATCCTCCGTCATCCAGTTCCACGGTTGCCCCAAAAGTGCTTTTTTTCAGGAGGCAACTGGACTTTCTTGTTTTTCCTTGAAGATGTTTCGCTTGCCATCCCAGAAGCTTCCTCAGCTCTGACTGGAGGGTGGGGAATGGAAGGATTTATACTCCTTGCAGACCACTTCATAAACACATGGCACAACCTGGGGAACCAACCCGTCAGGACAACATTCAGGAGTCCCATCTGCCTTTAAAAGACCAAGGCTGCTCTTTCGAAGACAGCAAAGTCCACATTTCGGACAGGGAGGACCAAAGAGGGGTCAAAGAGGCCATCTAGGTCACCCCTCCCTCAAAAGAGGGGGAAGGCTACAACATCATCTGTCTCCAGTCTACAACACGGTTCTTTCAGCAGGGCCAAGAAGGCTCCACAGCCATTTGCCCCACTCAGGTGACCCTGAGGACACAGATAAAACCTCCAGGTGGCCTCAACGACTCTCAGAGAGAGTCCTAATGACCAGCCGTCTGCGAGGAGTATAAATCCTTCCCTTCCCCACCCTCCAGTCAGAGCAGAAGAAGCTTCTGGGACAAGAAGCGAAACATCTTCGGAGAAAAACAAGAAAGTCCACTTGACTCCTGAAAAACCACCTTTGGGACCTCCAGAAGGAGAACCTCAACTTTCCTGGTTGGTTGAGGCCAAATGCCCAAGCCAAACATCTCCAGGTTGAGGGCCTTCAGAAGAGTTGACCTCCAGACCTCCCTCACATCTTGCCGGCCCAAAGTTTGTGAGAATTGTCCATCGGAGAGGGCTTGCATCCAACCTGGAGGAGATAACTTGGGCGTCCTCCTGTTTTATTTATCATCAACCTACCTGCCTATCTTCTAAGTCTTCATCCATCTGGGGACACTTTTCTGTCTTCCAGAATTCGTTTCTCCCCTTCTTCTTTGGTTTTAATTGTCCTTCTCACCCAACTTCACCTGGTCTGAACCATCTCAGGATTGGGTTGAGTTCCTCACCGCCACAGTGCTACCATGAAAGTTGCTACACCTGGCTAGTTCTGTGATCCATTGGTTGAGTTGCTAGTTGCTGGGGGGGGGGGGGGGGTGTTGAAGAAGACAAAGAAATAACTATCTGCCAATTTCTGGGGTGCTGCAGAGTCCAATAAAGGACATCAATAAAGGGCAGGACTAAAGGGTCTGTTGATCAGCCCCCCCTCAGATTTAAGCGGTCGATACTGTCGTGAACCTCTCCAACAACTGGATATTTAGCTGGGAAACCAAGCTGGTTGGTTGGCACCATCTAACTTCCTGATTTGGCCTGGAAAGCTGGTTGCATCTTGAGATGCAGACTGGGTGGCTTTCAGGTTGAAAAACCTGAAACTAAATGGATCCTAGAGGCAGCAACAAGAGATTTAAGATGACCCTTTAATTAAACACTCTTTAATTTAAACCACCCTCCATATGAATCTGGGAGGACCCCAGAAGAGACAGCCCTTGAACTTTAGCTTTGATCAAACTTGAAAAAATATATATACAAATACATATACATACATTACCTTATATAAGGTAAAGGTAAAGGTTCCCCCGCACATGCGTGCTAGTCGTTTCCGACTCTAGGGGACGGTGCTCATCTCCGTATCAAAGCCGAAGAGCCGGCGCTTGTCCGAGGACGTCTCCGTGGTCATGTGGCCGGCATGACTAGACGCCAAAGGTGCACGGAACGCTGTTACCTTCCCACCGGAGTGGTCCCTATTTTTCTACTTGCATTTTGACGTGCTTTCGAACTGCTAGGTTGGCAGAAGCTGGGACGAGTAACAGGCGCTCACTCTGCTACGCGGCACTCGGGATTCGACCCGCCAAACTGCCGACCTTCTGATCGACAAGCTCAGCATCCTAACTCACTGAGCCACCACGTCCCTTATACATACATATACATATATACTACATCTATCTATCTATCTATCTATCTATCTATCTATCTATCTATCTATCTATCTAAATATCTATCTATCTCTATCTATCTATGTATCTATCTATCTATGTATCTATCTATCTATCTATCATCTATCTATCTATCTCTATATCTATATATCCATATCTTATCTACACACACACACACATATCTATGTATGTATGTGTGTGTGTATATATATATATATATTATATATATATATATATATACACACACA
Organism: Daboia siamensis; assembly: GCA_024449315.1. Lineage (NCBI taxonomy): Eukaryota > Metazoa > Chordata > Lepidosauria > Squamata > Viperidae > Daboia > Daboia siamensis. The sequence continues at coordinate 18,318 of JAKJMR010017941.1, forward strand.
CACACAAACATACAGTATATACAGTATGTATATATATGTGTGTGTGTGTGTGTGTTTGTGTGTGTGTGTAATTTTTTTTTTGGCTTGCTAACAAAGAATGAAGGGAGTACATTCTAAATGCTTAACAAACATTTAACACATATCTCCCTTGCTTCTCAGCTAACAGAGAGAGAGAGCCTGTGGCCTAGGGGTTAAAACAACTGCTTAAGATGCAGTCGGCCAAGGTTCGAATTTCAGAAGGGTATGGCTGACTGATGAGAACAAATGAAATGATCATATTGATCTCCCTTTATTCTTTGTTAGCAAGCCAAAAAAAAAAAAATTACACAAATATGAGCTGCCACTGCTGTGGCTACTGCCTATAGATGGCCTTGGGCTAGGCTGAAACAGGAAATAAGATTTGTCACATGTTTGGGACTAAGCAAGTATATTCTGAGTGCTTAACAAACATTTAAAACATATATATAGGGACGTGGTGGCTCAGTGGGTTAGGATGCTGAGCTTGTCGATCAGAAGGTCGGCAGTTTGGCGGGTCGAATCCCGAATGCCGCGTAGCAGAGTGAGCGCCTGTTACTCGTCCCAGCTCCTGCCAACCTAGCAGTTCGAAAGCACGTAAAAATGCAAGTAGAAAAATAGGGACCACTCCAGTGGGAAGGTAACAGCGTTCCGTGCGCCTTTGGCATCCAGTCATGCCGGCCACATGACCACGGAGACGTCCTCGGACAAGCGCCGGCTCTTCGGCTTTGAAACGGAGATGAGTATACACACACACACAGAAAGTATATCTATCTATCTATCTATCTATCTATCTATCTATCTATCTATCTATCTATCTATCTATCTATCTATCTATCTATCTATCTATCGATAGAGATAGATAGATAGATAGATAAATAGATAGATAGATAGATAGATAGATAGATAGATAGATAGATAGATAGATAGATATAGATATAGATATAGATATACAGACAGACAGACAGACACACACACAGTATATATGCGTGTGTGTGTGTGTGTGTATGTATATGTATGTGTGTGTGTGTGTGTGTGGAAAATGTAAAAAATATGTTGGGACTCTAAAAAGAGTGCAGAGAAGAGCAACAAAGATTATTGGGGGACTAGAGGATAAAACATAGGAAGAATGTTTGCAGGAATTGGGTATGTGTAGTTTAATGAAGAGAAGGACGAGGGGGGACAGGATAGCAGTCTTCCAGTATCCCAGGGGCTGCCCCAAAGAAGAGGGAGTCAAGCTCTTCTCCAAAGCCACTGAAGGTAGGACAAGAAGCAACAGATGGAAATCCATCAAGGAGAGAAGCAACCTGGAATTAAGGAGGAATTTCCTGACAGTGAGAACAATTAGCCAGTGGAACAACCTGCTCCAGAAGTTGTGGATTCTCCGTCATTGGAGGTTTTTAAACAAATAAACAAACCAACAAACTTTTAAAACTGTATATAGATTGATTTGGGAGTTTTCCCCCCACACATTTTTATTTTGTTTCCAAAGTTAAAATACAAAATAAAGGGGGGGGGAAATTAAGGGGAAAAAAATTGCACGGAATTTGGGGAGAGTTGGCTGACTTTTTCATTATTGATGTCTGTCTGATGATTATTCGTTTCTTTCTTTCTTGTTTAAAGATGAAAAAAACTAACAAACCATCAGATAATAATAAAATTAAAAAAAAAAACGTGTAAAAAAACAAAAAAAACAAATGTACAAATATATCAGTCGCACTGACAATAAACAGAAAAAGGCCACCCTGGTTGAATGCTGAAAAATATATCAACAATATCTCACGCAATCTTCTCCGCTTACATTATACATCTATAAGTAATTACAGGTAAGTCCGCAGAATTACTGCAGTTGTTAAGTTAGTCACATAGCTGTTAATTGGACTTGACTTCCCCATTGATTTTGCTGATCAAAAGGTCGCAAAAGGGGATCACGTGATCCCGGGACAATGCGACCGTCATAATACGAGTCAGTTGCAAAGTACCTGAATTTTGATCGTGGGGAGGCTGCAACTGTCGTAAGTGTGAAAAAACGGTGATAAATCAGCTGCCCTTGAGGACCACCCGGAGGCTTCAGCTGGTGCAGAATGCAGCCGCGCGAGTTGTGATGGGAGTCCCCCGATACTCCCGTGTAACACCTCTACTCCGTGAGCTGCATTGGCTTCCAGTTGCCCTCCAGGTGAGATTCAAGGTGCTGGTGATGACCTATAAAGCCCTAAATGGCATGGGTCCAGATTATCTCAGGGAGCACCTGCTGCCAACATCAGCCTCCCATCGTCCTGTGCGCTCCCACTGGGAGGGCCTCCTTAGGGTGCCGTGGGTTAGGGAATGCCGGCGGGTGATTCCAAGGGGGAGGGCATTCTCAGTGGGCGCGCCTGCCCTATGGAATCAATTGCCGGTGAAACTCCGGATCGCCCTGAACCTTCGTTCGTTTCACCGGGACCTGAAAACTTAATTATTTGATCTTTCTGGCCTGGACTGAGGGGGTTTTAATTTAACTTTAAATTTTAAATTTTAATTTGTTTTAATTGTGGGCTAGTCTTAATTTAATCCTATTTTAATTGTATTTATTTGTATTGTTTAATTCGCCCTGTAAACCGCCCTGAGTCCTTCGCGAATAGGGCGGTATATAAAATCAATCAATCAATCAATCAATAAATTTTTCAGTGCTGTTGTAACTTCAAAAGATTACTAAATAAACTTTTGTAAGTCAAGGACTACCTGTATAAACCTTCCCAGCTATATTTAATAAAAAAAAAAAATTACCAGCTTACATAAAAAGATGCCCCTGATGTGGAAATTGATTTATTTATCGATCCAATCAGCCCAGCACCTGATTTATTTGCAAGGTTGCTTACAGGTTGTGTCTGCGTGTCCTTGGGGAATTGCTGATCGACAAACCCAGTTTGTGCAGCTTTCCAGCTATTGGTGTCAGGAATGGATTAAGATCTGTAGAATTCGATTTAATGGGCCGGTTACCTATCATTTTAGGAAGGAAGTTACACACCCAAGGCCCACGAAAAAAAAAATGTGGGTGGGTGGAGAGAGTAGGGCAAGGGATCTTGGAGCCAAGTCTGCCCCAGGTGCGAGTTTGCATGGAATTTGAGGAGAGTTTGCTGGCATGCAAATTTGGCTGCGCGCAAAGGGCAGGATCCAGGTTTAATTTGCATTCAGGAACCTTCCAATGCTTTCCGGGAAGAGTGGCGCGTCAGGCGAATGGATGAACATGTTTGTGCAAATTTCACTAGCAACTGTAGAGATATAGTTTCCCCTTCATGCCTGTCAAAATGGCTCTCGTCTCCCAAACGAGCCCACAGCCCTGGCGGTCTCTGAGTGGTCTCCCATCCCTGCATTTAGCCAGTCCATTTCTGCTTCCCTTCCAAAGTAACCAATTCCAGTTCCTTGAATGATGATGGGGGAAGAAGGAGAAGGAGAAGGAGAAGACAAAGGAAGAGGAGGAGGAGGAGGAGGAGGAGGAGGAGGAGGAGGAGGAGGAGGACTATGGGGTCCTGGGTGCTCTCTGAGCTTGGTGATTTTCTTGCAGAGATTTCATGACCCTACTATGTAACATCATCAAGGCTAGAAGGGAGTGGGGTTTGTTCTCTGTTTGTACACTTGTGTCTTGTCCTGTCAATGTTGGTGGGAGTGTGGTTTTCTTCTCCGTAGTCCCTTGATTACAGTATTGTTTCTGCCAGATTGTTTGTCTGGTGTTAATCACTGCTTATCTGGGTGTTGATTACTGGAGCAGAGGTTGTTCTACTCTCTTTGTTTCTGTCTTACTTTTTTTTTTTAATTGGCTTTTCTGAAGGCTGTGCAAATACGGTTTGTCTCTCCATGCGCCTCTTGATGGCTGATTTTTCTGAATGCCAAACTTCCAGGAATCCTCCAGGTTTTGGACCTAGCACTCGCAAGGATGCTGACAGTTTCCTAGTTAAAACTACATTCTGAATCTTAGAATGCGTAAAGATAATTCAAACCGTTGTTGGAAAGGTGAACCAGACGGAGAGACATTTAATCAAATATGGTGCGCATGAAAAAAGCCATCCCATTTTTGAGTACAAATAAGTGCATTAATTGAGAAGATTTTAAGGACCAGTGTACAATGAACATTAAAAACCTTTCCTCAGGAATGAATGGAGGGGCAGCCAGACCAAAAAAACCCCCCACAGGACTTTGTTTTTTTTATATATATAACAACTGCAGCAAGTTTTCTATATGTTCAGAAGCATAATGGTTTGATACTAGCCACAATAGAAGAATGGTTGATAAAATGATGGAATTTGCAGAGATGACTAAACTGACTTCCTGGATTAGAAAAAAGACAATATCTACATTTCAGGCAGAGTGGAAATTTCTTGTAGACTTTTGCATGAAACTGAAAACAAAATGCACTCATCACTTGTGGTTTTATTGATTAGGAAAAAAAATTAGAAAATGGAAAAAAGTCAGTTTTTTTTATAATCATAAAGATAGCTTTGTAATGAGACTTCTTTTGTTGCAATGATGAGCAATTAAAACACAGAGCCGTTGAAGAACAAAAGCTGAATGAAGGGAGGTATCTTGGTCTGAGAGAAAGAAGGAAAGAAAGAAAGAAAGAAAGAAAGAAAGAAAGAAAGAAAGAAAGAAAGAAAGAAAGAAAGAAAGAAAGAAAGAGAAAGAAAGTAAGAAAGAAAGAAAGAAGAAAGAAAGAAAGAAAGAAAAAGAGAAGAAAGAAAGAAAGAAAGAAAGAAAAAAGAAAGAAAGAAAGAAGAAAGAAAGAAAGAAAAAGAAAGAAAGAAAGAAAGAAAGAGAAAGAAAGAAAGAAAGAAAGAAAGAAAGAAAAAGAAAGTAAGAAAGAAAGAAAGAAGAAAGAAAGAAAGAAAGAAAAAGAGAAGAAAGAAAGAAAGAAAGAAAGAAGAAAGAAAGAAAGAAAGAAAGAAAAAGAAAGAAAGAAAGAAAGAAAAAGAAAGAAAGAAAGAAAGAAAGAAAGAAAGAAAGAAAGAAAGAAA
>JAKJMR010017941.1:25586-41510 GCA_024449315.1 Daboia siamensis
AAAAAAAACGTGCAGTGACATTCCCCTTCTTTCGTCAGCAAAGTGAAGACTCAAGTAAGACACATCTTCTCACGCAGATACTCATGCTGGGCTGTAGAAAGTGGTTTGTTCAGCATATCAGCAATTTGATCACGTGTAGGCACATACTGTAATGACACAAAACCTTGTTTAACCAGTTGCCTTATGTTTTGATATCGGATGTCAATGTGTCTGGATCTTGAACCTGTAAAATGTGTTTCAGAAATATAAACCACAGATTCGTTATCTTCCAACACAGTGATCGGTCGAATCGGATGTGTCCAGATATCTGTGATTAAAGCATCAAACCAGGTTAAGGAATTGCATGCATCAGACACACAAGCATACTCAGCTTCTGTAGAGGAACAAGAAACAAAATTCTGTTTACGCACATGCCAATAAACAGGACATCCATTTAAGAACATCATGTAACCTGAAGTACTTTTTCGTGACTTCTTATCACTTGCCCAATCTGAATCTGCATAACAACACAACTCTGCATAGTCAGTATGTGTTGGTTCCAACAACAACTTCATGTTTTTGGTGTGTTTTAGATACCTCAATAACTTTTTAACACATGTCCAATGAAACTGTTTTGCCTTGCCTACATGTCGTGATAAAAGATTAACACTAAGTGCAATGTCGGGTCTAGTCCAACTACTGATATATAACAGCGACCCAATGACTGAGCGATAAAGTGTTTGGTCTTCGAACTCAGGACTTGGTTCATGTGCCAAATTGTGAAAATCGGTTTGCATGGGTATACTCACAGGCTTAGCATCCTCCATGTTGCAGTGATGTAACAGTTGTTCAATCTTCTCTTCTTGTGTGAGACTAAACCCCTTCTGAGTTTTGACAATTTGAACACCTAAATAAGTGTGGATACATCCTAAAGATTTCAATGTGAAAAACTTTTGTAAAGCTCTAGCAAAAACCTCACTCATCTGCTTATTTGGACCAATATAAACAATATCATCGACATAAACAAGAATTATCTCATACCTATTACTGGATCTTTTAGTAAACACGCATTCATCTGTTTCGGACTTAATAAAGCCCATTGAATTTAGTTTGTCAGAAAGACATAAGTACCACATTAAACCAGACTGTTTCAGACCATAAAGACTTTTGTGTAGAAACCAGGTATCCCCTTCTTGCTGTCGAAAACTTGGAGGACCTTTCACATAGATGTCCTCGTCAAGATCAGCATGTAGATAGGCTGTTTCAACGTCGAACTGGAAAACCTCTAGGCCAAGGATAGTTGCAGTGGCTAATGCAATTTTCACACTCTCAGTCCGCACTGTGGGTGAGTATGTATTTGTATAGTCCTCAGGATAACGTTGAGCGAAACCCTGGGCTACGAGTCTGGCCTTGTACAACGACTCACCATTTGGCTTCTTTTTGATCCTGTAGACCCATCGAGTGCCAATAATTTTCTTGTTTGCAGGAGGGCTTGCAGGTGTAAACACTTGGAGTTTCTTTAGACTGTCCATTTCAGCCTGCATTGCCTCAAACCATTTATCTTGTTCTGCCTCTGGAAGATGTTTGATCGGTGTGAACTTCTCAGGTGGAAGTGTAACATTACATATCAAAGGTACAGGAGTTTTCGTTACTTGCCACGAATAACGTTTTGGAGGGATTCCCTTTGTGGTCCTCTTGGAACGTCTCGGACCAACCGTCCATTCTTCTTCCATGTCGTCCTCGTCTTCATCATCGTCGCCGGCAGCAACATCGGCGGCTTGCGAAGACGGAACAGTAGGTTGAGAAGAACTCGTGGAAGGGACAACCTCCTGTGAATCTTGACCATCAGGTTGTGTGGCATCAGCAACATCATCTCTAGGAAAATAAACTCCAGGATCATTAGAATGAATCCTGGACCAGTCAGCATCTTCCTCAAAAGTAGCAGATTGTGAAACCACAATAACATGATGAGAGTCAATGTATTTGCTCCATTTTGAATTATCGTCAATACCCATAAATCTCATCCTTTTTGCTGCAGGACCCCCTTTCTTTCTTTGGGCTAAAGGAATATTGACCATAGCATAGGAACCAAAAATATGGAGATGTGAGAGATCAGGCTTGTGTCCATACAACATGAAATAAGGGGTCTGATTTATCACACTACTCCAAGTACGGTTGATGATATGGTTAGCATATTTGATAGCTTCACCCCAGTATGGAAGACCAAGGTTGGCGTCTTCAAGAAGGCAACGCATCATGGTTTGCAAAACCCCATTTCTGCGTTCTGCCACTCCGTTCTCAGCTGGAGTATAAGGAGCAGATGTCTGATGTACTATCCCATTCTTACGCATCCAGTCCTGGAAACGCTGAGACATGAATTCAGCACCGCGATCACTCTGGATTCTGGCAATGTTGACCTCGAATTGGGTATAGATAAGACTAGCAAAGTCCTTAAAGATCTGAAAGGTCTCAGATTTTTCTTTCATAGGATATACATATCCATATCTAGAATAATTATCAACGATTGTCAAGAAATATCTTTTACCACCAAGTGTTGGTGCAAAAGGACCAACTATGTCAGTGTGTACCAAATCAAAAATGCGTGTTGACAGGCGTGTAGCGTGCTTTGGAATTGCTGCTGCCTTGGATTTGGCTTTCTTGCAGACAGCACAGTCCAAGAACACCTTACACCCCTTTAGATCCAAACCTCTTGCGAACTCTGGCATCTTCTTCAGAACACGGAAGCTGGCATGACCCAATCTTCTATGCCACTTATGGATACACCTGGAATGCAAAGGTTTGCCTGTTAGTGAATTCTCAACATAAGCATTTTTATTAGGAACCCCAGGCTTGCGGTGAGCAACCTGTGTCTTTTTTGTATTTTTCTTATCTTTAGGAACCTTTGGAGTAGCAACATGATCTCTCTCTGGGACGTCTCTCTCTGGGCCTGTGCTTTTTGGAACGTGTATACTTGCCTGCTTTTGCTGCTTAGACTTTGGTTTTATGTAATAAACACCACCAATCAACACAGTTTCAGCAACAATATCTCCATCTTTGACTATATAACTTGCTTTTTCAAGATGGTGGACCTGAAAATGAGAAAACCTAGACAAATGACTCTGACTAAGCAAATTACTACTAGCAGACGGAACGTAGTAAACATCTGGAATGAGAGCACCGAGCTCTTCAATATAAACAGTTCCTTTTCCCATGACCTGAACAGGATGATTTGAAAAAGAGTAAAGTTCACGAAGTTCAGGTTCAGGCTCGTGCAGCTCTGTGTACAGCTCTTTTCTGTAGGTAACATGTAATGCTGCTCCACTGTCCAAAGTCCAAAGAAGTCGTCTGTCATACTCTGGTTGAGGCTGTGGATCGTTGGACACAACCAATGTGACAAGTGGAGCTTGTGGATCACGCCTGGAACCACGACCACGACCTTGTCGTCCGCCTCTACCTCTGCCTCCTCTGGAATCTGTTCCTCTGGGCTGGTATGTGACGGGCGCTGGAACTCGTTGGGGACAATCCCGGGTGGCATGTCCCACACGATTGCAGATGTAGCATCTTGGCATCCTTGGAACGTAGGCCCTTCCACGGAAGGCACGCCTCACTGGAGCTCTTGATGTAAGTGGTTCCCTTAAATGTGGCGCAGCTTGCATAAGTGCCTCCTCTTCAGTTAAAATTCTGCATACATGATCTACTGTGCGTTGAGCAATAGGCACTTGATTAATCTTGGAAATGGCATCTTTCCACTCATAATTCAAAGAATTGATGATAATGCTGATCATTTGAAAATCATCAATAGGATAGCCTTTTTCACCAAGTTCTTTTCTAATACCTTTCATTTTAGTCAAATGTGCTCCAATATGTTCACCAGGTTTCAATCTGGAACCATGGAACTCAGACAAAAGTAAACATGTAGACTCAATGGATGTAGGCCGGTAACATGCTTCTAACTGAGCCCAAATCTGCTGGGCAGTTGCATCATGTGAAAACGTGAGCTGCAATTCAGTGTCCATTGACATCAATAATGTTGTGCATGCTCTATTATCCAAGTCCCATATGTCAGGAGTCCATGGCTGGGCAGGAGGATTAAACACCATCATGTGAGTACCTTCTCTGCGTAGCAAAAGTCCAACCTCACTGACCCATGCCCTATAATTCTGTCCTGACTTCTTTAATTTTGAGTCACCAGCCAGTGGTACAATCGAAGGTATTTGATGAGGGACATACAATTGAGGTACTGGCTGTGCAGGTCTTTGAGCTGCTATTCCACTCTGGCCAGCAGGAGGCGCTGGTGCTGGGGCAGGTGCAGTAGCATAACCTGCAGATGACACTGGCCTTCGCATATAAGAACCTGGTGGCAATTGCATGTGGGCTGAATATAGCTGTGCTCTGCCAGGTAGAGGGGCTTGCATAGAAGCAATATTAACAGGAGAAGCAATAGTAACAGGAATCCTAGCACCATTAGGGGCTGGAGCCTCAGATAACGGCAGAAATCTTGTATCTCTGAGCAAAGATTCCTCCATGGCCAGTTGAGAAAGTGAGAGCTCCAATTCACGTCTTATTGCAGCTTCACCAGTAGATGGTGCTATAACATTAGCTTCAGGCATCACTGTGGCTCTGTATGTCCTTTGGGACAGCCCATCGTCATGTGACATAGGAGCCTCCGGTTCCCATTCGTCTGGCATGACACTCAATGATGGGCGTGACTTTGGCTTTGGGGAAGAAGGAGGCAATATGGCTTCTTCTTGTGGGTGTGGCAATATGGCCGGTTCTTGCTCATAACACTTCTCATATTGCTGAACCATTGACACATATTCCTTTGCCTGCTGCAAACGCTTTTCAAAAACCCCAATTTGTGCACAGTAGCCTTGCATAGCCCTATCTCGCATAGTTTGCTTGGGGCTTGAAGGAGCAGAAGGAATTTTCTTCGGCTGAACTTTAGGTTTCGCTCCAAGCCTTTGAAATTCATCTTGAGCAGCTACCAGGGAGCTTTGGTACGTAGAAAAAAGAGTGACTGACCTTGCATCGTCGACAGGAGCAGGTGCATCATCTCCAAGGCGTGTGGCTGAAGCGATCGGAGTCTGTAAAGTTGAAGGGAGATGCCCCATGGATAAACTCCTAGCCTCCCTTTTCAGCCTCGGCTTCATGTTTCAGCAGTTAATCACCGTTGCCTCACCAGCACTAACTAACTGATAACAGCCGCAGAAACATGCATCTCTAAAGACATAAATCAAACCATCCTCTGCTACCAAATGTTAAGGTAAAAATCACCTTAGTAGAGGGCGAAGGATCGTGTCTCAGAGAATGCATGATGTGCATGAAGGAAGGAAATAAAACACGACGCATCATCTTACTAAATACCTTTTAATTACAAAAATATACAAACTAAATATATGTGATAAAGAGAGCTAGCTGACTACATCCTAACATAACAGAGAGTAACAGCAAAAATGGTAAAGGACAATAAAGAATAACTGTGAGAAACTTTTTCTAGACATGCGCACATAGCAGTTTAAAACCAAAACATAGCTAGTCATATGGGCTTCACTATGGTTACCAGATAGGTTATCATAACAGGTGCAGAGAGCAGGGGAAGAATACAGTTAGAAATGAACTTTTCTGACGAACAAAAAAAACGTGCAGTGACACTCAAGAAGAGATTGGACAGCCATTTGTCTGGAATGGAATAAGGTCTCCTGATACTAATCAAGGAGAATATTTGTAGCTCATGGTTGACATTAGGGGTCCTTGGTGACCTCTGAGCTTGCTTGTTTTCTCACAGACATTTCATTACCCAAACTAGGGTAACATCATGGTTACCTAGTTTGGGTAATGAAATGTCTGTGAGAAAACAAGCAAGCTCAGAGGTCACCAAAGATCCCTCAAGGTTTCCTGTCTTGAGCAGGGGGTTGGACTAGAAGACCACTAAGGCTCTTTCAGCCCTACAGTTCTATGGCTGTATGATTCTGTAATTCTAAGATTCTCTGATTCTAAGATTCTAAGGTGATTCTGAGATTCTATGATTCTAAGATTCTCTGATTCTAAGGTGATTCTAAGGTAATTCTAAGATTCTCTGATTCTAAGATTCTAAAGTTATTCTAAGGTAATTCTAAGGTGATTCTAAGATTGTCTGATTCTCTGATTCTAAGATGATTCTAAGGTGATCCTAAGATTCTAAGATGATACTAAGGTGATTCTAAGGTGATTCTAAGATTCTCTGATTCTCTGATTCTAAGATTCTCTGATTCTAAGATTATTCTAAACTTATTCTAAGGTAATTCTAAGATTCTCTGATTCTAAGATTCTAAGGTGATTCTAAACTTATTCTAAGGTAATTCTAAGATTCTCTGATTCTCTGATTCTAAGGTGATTCTAAAGTGATTCTATGATTCTCTAAGATTCTAAGGTGATTCTAAGGTGATTCCAAGATACTCTGATTCTAAGGTGATTCTAAAGTGATTCTAAGATTCTCTGATTCTAAGATTCTCTGATTCTAAAGTGATTCTAAAGTGATTCTATGATTCTCTAATTCTAAGATTCTAAGGTGATTCTAAGGTGATTCCAAGATACTCTGATTCTAAGGTGATTCTAAAGTGATTCTAAGATTCTCTGATTCTAAGATTCTCTGATTCTCTGATTCTAAGATGATTCTAAACTTATTCCAAGGTAATTCTAAGATTCTCTGATTCTAAGATTCTAAGGTGATTCTAAACTGATTCTGATTCTCAGGTGATTCTAAGATGATTCCAAGGTGATTCTAGGATTCTAAGATTCTATGTTTGTATTCTCAGTCTCAAGGAGGAAAAAACATTCTGGCACTTTCCAGGAAACAGCCTAGACCCCATCTGGCTGCTGAGTTCAGATTTTATGAACTTCCCAAACAGGAGAAGCTTACCTGGCCAAGTAAAAAAATAAAAAAAAATCCCCTGTTCACACCTGGAAGAGCAGAGACGGGCTCTCTACCTCAGTAAACAAAGTTTGAATCCAGACAAAGTACAAACTTAGCCCCGGGCTGTTCTTGCAGAACACCTTTTCTTTTGCCAAGCCATCTCAGCAGGCTGTGGAAGTGAAGCCACGTGAAGTTTGAGGAGTCTGCAGAGATGCCTCGGCCGATTTCCCTGCGGTTTAAAAGTTCAGTGGGAATGCTTAATCCTGAAGGGTGTTCAGGTTTGAAGACGGTCTGGCATGGGGGAGAAATAAACACATTTTCTCCCGTCTTCAGAGGTTTTCCCACTGGGACCCCCTTTAAGAAAGGTGGACTTCAATTCCCAGAATTCCCCAGCCAGCTGTGCTGGCTGGGGAATTCTGGGAATCAAAGTCCACCTGTCTTCAAGTTCATTAAAAATGTTACAACTCAGTTTGGGCCTGCTGACCGCAGCCTGGGGTTTCCTCCCTAACTTCCAACTTTCCAAGCAACTTTCAGCCAGATCCTTTAAGGATCACTTGAGATCCATCCACCACTGTACGGGTGATCCTCAGCTTCATTTAGCGTCCGTTCAAAGTTACAACAGCACTGGAAAAAAAAGGGAGGGACCGTTTTGCAGCCTCAAAATTCTGATACTTGGCACCTGACTCATATTTATGACAGTCACGGCGTCCCGGGGTTGTGTGTCACGTGATCACCCCCTTTGGCGACCAGCAACGTCAATGAAAAAGCCGTATTCACTTAACAACCGTGTTCCTAACGTAAGAATTGCAAAGATTCGCTTAACGACTGTGGCAGGAAAGGTCGTAAAATGGGGCAAAACTCACTTATCCAATGTCTCACTTAGCAACATAAATCTTGGCCTCGACTGTGACTGTAAATCAAGGACTACTTGTACTTGAAGGCTTGTGCTACCTGTACTATAAAAATAATAAAGGCGGGAGAAATAAATAAATATATAAAGAAATAACCAGCCTGGTTTTTTATTCTGCTTTTTCCCCCACTCCTCCTCTTTAAAATGTTTTAGCTTTGAGGACCAACTTACTAATTTCCTGCTAAAGCAAAGGTCAATCTGGAACTTTTTAGAATAGAATAGAATAGAATAGAATAGAATAGAATAGAATAGAATAGAATAGAATAGAATAAGAAATAGAGTAGAGTAGAGTAGAGTGGAGTGGAGTGGAGTAGAGTAGAGTAGAGTAGAGTAGAGTAGAGTAGAGTAGAGTAGGAAGTTGGAAGTTGGAAGAACATTGAAGGTCATCTAGTCCAACCCCCCCCCCCCACTACCACCCAAGCAGGAGACTCTACACCATTTCTGACGGTGGATGGCAGGCCAGAATTTTTCACCATTCTGACATTTCAGTGACTTTTTAGCCCTATCTTAAAAGCCTCCTAATCCCGGTGAAATGATCCAACGAAGCATCAAAGTCTTGCCGGCCGCCCTTCGTCCCGCTCACGACGGATTAAGACAAGACATGACATTTGATTGGCAGCCGCCACGGAAGTTGACAGGTGAGCTGACGTCACGGGCAGAGACGCCGTCAGCTTTCGAAGCAAAGGCTCGCTCCCACGATCCGGCCAGTTTACTGGATTACAAAACAAACAGGGCTAATCCTTCAGGGAGATTTGCCTAATAGCAGGTTGTGTGTTTATTTATTTATTTATTTTGGGATGGTTTTTTTTTTTGTAGGCGCAAAAGAACAAACGCCGGTCTCTAGAAAAGCGTCGTCAACTTTGATCTGAGCTTTTTTGGGTGGGCCGTTCAAGCCCTAAAAACGTGTGTTACTAAAGTGTCATTCTCAAATAAATGCATAACAACATTGCAACTTATACAGATAGCCCCTGACTTACCCCGTTTAGTGACCGTTCAAAGTTACAGCGGCATTGAAAAAAAGTGACGTAGGACTCTTTTCCACACTTAAGAACGGTTGCAGCAGCCCCATGGTCACGTGATCAAAATTCAGACGCTTGGCAACGGACTCGTATTTACGACGGTCGCGGCGTCCCTGGGGTCACGCGTGACACCCCCTCTCTTTTGCGACCTTCCGACAAGCGAAGTCAATGGGGAAAGCCAGATTCAGTTAGCAGCCATGTTACTGACTTAATAACTGTAGTGATTCATTTAACGGCGGCAAGAAAGATTGCACATATGACTCCTTTCACAGCTGCCTTGCTTAGCAGCGGAAAGTCTGGTCCCAACTGTGTTTGAGGACTGTTTATAGCTGGCCTCAGCTGCCTATGTTGGACGTAAGTTGAAGCCTGCCTGTAATCCTTTTTTTCCACTGCAAAATTTGGAAAAGGGCAAATTTCAAGGGTTTCCCTGGATGCCCTTTCATACCAGTGCAACTCCCCTGCTGAATATTTGTCTGAAATGGTGTAGAGTTTCCTGCCCGAGCAGGGGGTTGGACTAGATGACCTCCAAGATCCCTTCCAATTTTTTTATTTTTTATTTTTTTATTATTATAAAACTTTTATTCATTAAACATGAATCTCAGTCAACTGAACATTCAAACGGGTTGCTGCCAGCATCCTAGGTCTTAACCAGGTATCTCCTTAAAATGTAAGATGTTCCGAGTAGCGCAGTTTTTTGCAGCTTTGCTGGAGTTATTGCAGGAAGTTGCAATTTCTTGAAGTATTTTGCAAAGTTTTTGGACATCGTTCCCAGTGCCCCGATGACAATGGGGATCACGGTTACGCGTTTCATCCATAATCGCGCAGTTTCGATGGCCAAGTCACGGTATTTCGTAATTTTTTTCAGTTCTTTTTCTTCAACTCTGGCATCTCCTCGTACAGCGATAACAATCAGCTGTACGCTTCGGTTCTCTACAACTGCGATATCTAGCGTGTTGTGTTCCAAATGGCGATCTGTCTGTATTCGGAGCTCCCACAAGATCTTCACCCTCTCATTCTCCACAACTTTTTCCACCCTATGTTCCCACAACTTTTCGGACACTGGTAAGTGATATTTTTTACACAATGCCCAGTGGATTAGTTTAGCAACTCGGTCTGATGTTAATTCCTCGTCTGATGTTGTTGTTGTTGTTGTTGTTATTATTATTATTAAACTTTTATTCATTAAACATGAAACTCAGTCAACTGAACACTCAAATTGACTGGCACTAATGGTTGACATGGGTTGCTGCCAGCATCCTAGGTATCAACCAGGTATCTCCTTAAAGTATAAGATGGATTATTATTATTATTATTATTATTATTATTATTATTATTATTATTATCATTATCATTATCATTATTATCATTATCATTATCACATTACATACTATTTATATTATGTATTATATATTATATCACATATAATCTGCCCTGCATTGGCTATGTTTACACACTTGTATTGAATTACTCCGTTTTCCCGGGACACGCCCCCAGATTATCAACTAGCCAAACCAGTTGGGCTCACATCAGGCTACAGCAGCTATAGTTAACCTCAAGTAACCTAGCAGTTTGTATGAATTCATGGGGCTTTACCTGGCTGGATTGAAGAGGTTTATAACCCTCCTGAAGATTGACATAAAATTCACGGGACGTCCTGGAAAACAGAGCTGGGGAAAATTATTTTTTTTCAGGGTTGCCGAAGTGTGGAGTTAAATCTTCCCTCTTATACAATCTGAAAGAATTCCACAGATTTAGCCAAGATTCTTGCATCTGGGGTTTTCCCCCATGCAAAGCAAGTTTTCCTCGGCTGAGCGAGATTCCTCCCCAAGATACATTTTAAAAAATATGCAAAGTGTTTAAGGTTGTTCTAGCAGCTGGAGGCAGTCCCCAACTTATGTCCACAATTCAGCCCATAAGAGTTGCTAGGTGAACGTTGCTCCGTTTGACGACCTTTCTTGCCACGGTTGTTAAGCGAATCACTGCAGTTGTTACGATAGCCACACGGTTGTTAAGGGAAGCTGGCTTCCCCTTACACCTTGTTTGTCAGCAGGTCACCAAAGGGGAATCACGTGATCCCAGGACACTGCGACTGTCATAAATAGGAGTCCATGGCCAAGCGCCTGAATTTGGATCACGTGACCACAGGAATGGTACAACGGTTGTAAGTGCGAAAAATGGTCATAAGTCCCTTTTTTCAATCCTGTTGTAACTTCGAACCATCACTAAATGAACTGTTGTAAGTTGAGGACTATCTGGAAGTAAACTGTTCAATATTATTCTACAAATATCGGTGCCCTGGGTTAATATCTTAGAAATATCCTGCATCAGTGTTTAGTTGTTTTGATGCCTGATAAATTTAATAGATAGATAGATGGATAGATAGATAGATAGATAGATAGATAGATAGATAGATAGATAGATGATAGATATAGATAGATAATATAGATGACAGATAGATAGATCATAGATAGATGATAGATGATAGATATAGATAGATAATAGATAGATAGATTATAGATGATAGATGATATATATAGATAGATAATAGATAGATGACAGATAGATAGATGATAAATAGATAGATAGATAGATGATAGATGATAGATAGATGATAGATAGATAGATAGATTAGATAGATAGATGATAGATAGAGATAGATAGATAGATAGATGATAGATAGATAGATAGATAGATAGATAGATAGATAGATAGATAGATAGATAGATAGATAGATAGATAGAGTTCTTGGATCTTGGCTGTTTCCTTGCAGTCATTTCATGACCCAAAGCAGGTAAAAATCATCAGTGTTAGACAATAAATCGATAAATAAATGAATGAATGACTAAACAAAAATAGGTACAATGTCTGCGCAGGAGAATTTGAAGGCAAATTCTGTTTTAACGCAGCCTAAGCCGCTAACTCAGCTGTGACTGTAAACAACCCAAGAAGAGAAAACAGACACAATAAATAGAAACGAGAAATCTCTAAATTGCTTTGCTGATTAATACCGGGAAAAGGGCAAGTAACCTCACTGCACGACACTTTCACAATGATCCAAATTTACTTTCTCGTTCTCACGGGCCAGCCGAAGCTTTTTGCACACCGGGTGGGCTCCGAGGAGACTGCAAATTTATTTATTTATTTTTTGTACTTACTTAAACCCGGCCATGCAAATATCTGATCTTTATTTCAATGGCTGGGCCAAAAAAACCCATCATCCTGTCCTGCGGAGGCAGGTTGCATCCAAAACTGCAAAGGCCTCTGGAGAGAAGTGGTTGTGGACCAGCTGCAGTAGAGAGATTTTTTTCTCTCTCTCTTTTTCGTTTTGACTCATGGGCTGAGCTGAGTGCCCGAAATTTAGAGATTTAATTCAGTCAAGATGGTCTAGTACAGGGGTAGGCAACCTTGGCTCTTTTATGACTCGTGGACATCAACTCCCAGAATTCCTCAGCCTGCATGGGAACTATGGCCCCCTTGATGACTTCTGGACTTCACCTCCCAGAATTCCTCAGCCAGCCTGGGGGAACTATGATCCCTTCATGACTTGTGGACTTCAACTCCCAGAATTCCTGAGCCAGCATGGGGGAACTATGGCCCTTTCATGACTTGCGGACTTCAACTCCCAGAATTCCTGAGCCAGTGTGGGGGAACTATGGCCCCTTCATGACTCATGGACTTCAACTCCCAGAATTCCTCAGCCAGCGTGGGGGAACTATGGCCCCTTCATGACTCGCGGACTTCAACTCCCAGAATTCCTGAGCCAGCATGGGGAACTATGACCCCCTTTATGACTCGTGGACTTCAATTCCCAGAATTCCTCAGCCAGAGTGGGGGAACTATGGCCCCCTTCATGACTCATGGACTTCAACTCCCAGAATTCCTGAGCCAGCATGGCTCAGCTTGGAAACTCTCCCTTTCCCCTCAGCATGGCCGGCTCAGGAATTCTGGGAGTTGATGTCCACGAGTCATAAAAGAGCCAAGTTTGCCTAACCCTGGTCTAGTAGGAAAAGGCAAGGACCAGGGGTGGATTGAGGGCAAAAAAGTCAAGATGGTGGCCATGGCACTGCTACCATGGGATAGATGGACGCCATGTTGGATGTTCTGAGCCCTCCCCTCAGTGCGATGTTCACCTGAAGCTGAGGGACAAAACTGGAAGAAGGTCTCTGGAAAAGGAAGCAGGTGCATAAGGATTTTGTAATCCCAAAACATCTGGAGCACCTCTTGAACACCACCGGCATTGACAGAATTCCCATTAGTCAGTTGCAAAAGGCAGCTGACATCCCTCAAGGATACCTTTGATCCCATCAAAAGCTTCCACATCTGGCTGTCCCAGGGCCTTGGGAAGGATTCGATGGGTGGACCAAAAGGCCAAAATCCAGTCTGAACATCTGGCAGACCGTGTGGCCAACAATTATAATAACAGTAACCATTGGAAGCCCATCGGCACTGACAAAATCGGCATCAGTCAATTGCGAAAGGCAGCTTGACTCGGAACAGTGGTCAGCCTTTGAAACCTTTAATGTGATTAAACAGGAACATCTGCCTATTCCAGATGCTTGGGAAGGATTTGATAGGTGGATTAACATGCCAAATCCCATCTAAACATCTGGCTGACTGTGCCAGGGACCATAATGCCTAACATGCTTTATTAAATATAGGAATTATGTCACAGGGTCCTTTAAATGGAACAGAGGAATGGTGGTTTGCTGACCGAGTAGCGCTCCCTCATAGCAAGTGCTCAGATTTAGACCTATTTAGACCTGTGCAAAGAGGAGAATATATTTATGTTTTTTTTAATTTGGATATCGCTTCTGGATTTTGTGCTTGGGATGGCGAAAATATATGCAACTTGAACTGCTTTTTGTTGATTAGACAGATGTGCTGTTATAGAAATGGTTAGTTATATATTAAGGTGCAAAAGTAAAAAGCTGAGTCGGAAGCCTTTATCTTTCTTGCCTTGTGCCTCATATTTTCTTTCCCCCTTTCTTTTTTTTCTTCCCTTGATTTCCCATTTTTATTTTTCTTTGTATTTTATACTCTGATAAAACAACAAAAGGTGTATTGCAGGTTTAGACCTGTGAAATAGTACTCAGAGTAATTAGGGAGTCTACGTGACTAACGGTGACTACGGAGAACATAATAATGACTAACAACAACTGTAGACTTGTGATATTTATTTACTTGTTTAGCATAAGGTAAAGGTTCCCCCGCACACGCGTGCTAGTCGTTTCCGACTCTAGGGGCCGGTGCTCATCTCCGTTTCAAAGCCGAAGAGCCAGCGCTTGTCCCAGGACGTCTCCGTGGTCATATGGCCGGCATGACTAGACGCCAAAGGCGCATGGAACGCTGTTACCTTCCCACCGTAGTGGTCCCTATTTTTCTACTTGCATTTTTACCTGCTTTCGAACTGCTAGGTTGGCAGGAGCTGGGATGAGTAACAGGCGCTCAACTCTGCTACGCGGCACTCGGGATTCGACCCGCCAAACTGCCGACCTTCTGATTGACAGGCTCAGCGTCCTAACCCACTGAGCCACCGTGTCCCTTTTGTTTAGCATATGGAATATCAAACACTGGCTGGCAATATATATATATACTTTCACCCAGCTTAGCAAAATGCAAAGAGATACAAATGTTAAAAAAGATCTAGGGTTCAAATATCAATATCTAGGCCATCTGACCCTTGAAATTAACTATTATTAAAACAACAACAGCAACAATAATAATCGATTTGTGAAATAATATGGTGCTATGGCAGCTGAACATCAGGATGGAGCGGGAACATTCAGGTAGTCCTTGAATTATGGCCACAGTCTTGGTTGCTAAGCAAGACAGTTGTTAATGAGTTTTGTTCCACTTTACAGCATCTCTTTCCACAGTTGTTAAGGGAATCAGTGTAGTTGTTAAATGAGGAACTTGGTCGTAAAGTGAATCCGGCTTCCCCATCGATGTTGCCGGTCAGAAGTTCTCAAACGTGGATGACGTTAACTCTGAGACATGGCAACCGTCGTAAGTCCATGCCAGTTGCCAAGCGTCCGAAGGTTGACCACGTGACCATGGAGATGCTGCGACGGTCGTAAGTGTGAAAAAGGTTCAGAAGTCTCTTTTTTCAGTGCCGTTGTAGCTTTGGACGGTCGCTAAACGAATGTTTGCAAGTAGAGGACTACCCGTATTCAAATTCACCTCCGTTTCAGCTGAGCCAGATGTACATCAATCCCTGAAGACTGCTCATCTCATGGCCACCTCTAAGCCGACCAGAATTTCCTTTCTAAGTGAGGTGGTCCTTAAGTGAGTCACACCCACTTTTACCTCATGGGTGTTAAGTGAATCAGGGAATCCTCCGGCGTCCCCTGTTGACTTGGCTTGTTGGGAGCCAGCTGGAAAGGAGGTGACCCTGGGATGCTGCAACCGTCGTAAATACAAGCTCCTGAATTTGGATCCCATGAGCGTGGGGAACACCGCGACGGTTGTAAGTACGAGGACTGCTTGTCAGTCACATTTTTTTCAGCTCTGCCAGAATTTCCAACGGTCCCTAAGCGAATGGTTGTAAATTGGGGACTGCCCGCCTAGCAGGGACCACCAAAATACAGGTAGTTCTTGACCTACGACCACAGACGAGCCCAAAATTTCCGTTGCTAAGCGAGACAGCTGTTAAATGAATTTTGCCCCATTTTACAACCTTGCCACTGCAGTTGTTCAATTAGGAAAACGGTTCTTAAGCGAATCGAGCTTCCCCCTCATGTTGACTTTGCATGTCGGAAGGTCGCAAAAAGGGGATCGCGTGACATGCCAGTTGCTGAGCCTCTGAATTTTGATCACGTGACCCACGGGAGAAGCTGCGACGGTCGTAAGTGTGAAAAACGTTCCTAAGTCACTTTTTTCAGTGCCGTTGTAACTTTTGAACGGTCACTAAATGAAATGTTGCTAACTCGAGGACTGCCTGCATTCTGTAGTCAAGAGACTGATTCGCAGAAAATTTTCAGGGTTCCTGTCACAAGCTGAGCGTTCCCCCAAATTTTAACGTGATGGCTTTGGTAAGCATGAAAAACAGAGAATGAGATTGAAGCTGATTTATATGACAATAATAATAATAATAATAATAATAATAATAATAATAATAATAATAA
>JAKJMR010017942.1:0-78272 GCA_024449315.1 Daboia siamensis
GTGCTCTCCTCCTTAGTAGTTGAGCCTGCCTGCGTTGTTCCCTCCTTCTTTCCACTTTCCGTGCTCTAGGATCAGGAGAGGGTGGCCCTTGCTCATCACCTGAGCTCTGTCTCTCAGGTTCATCCTGTTCCAATACTGAAAGGCCCTGGCCTGTCTCGGCCTGCTCTTCCCCACATTCCTCTGAAGCCACAGACACCTCTCCCTTGATCTCTGTTGGCTCCAGTTCCAGCTCATTTTCCTCAGCAGATTCAGGGTCCAACAAGGGCATGACAGTCTCCAATGGGGTGAAATCAAACGTGGAAGACAGAGCCCCGTCTTCCTGTGCCCGTCACACCGCAATGTCAAACCGGAAGTTTATGTGTGCACAATTATTGAGCAACTATTAGGGTGCAGAATTTGCCCATCTCACTTGTTTATTTGCATCTGTTAAACTGAGAATAAGCAAACAACTCAAAATGTACAAATTAACATTTCTGACATTTAAAAAGAAAGCAGTGACCAGTATCACTACCTTCTTTTCAATAACAGTCATAAGCCTTCCATTCATGGAGTCTGTCAGTTTCTTGATCTGTTGATAATCAATGTTTTGTGCAGCAGCAACCACAGCCTCCCACTGTTCAGAGAGGTGTACTGTTTTCCTTCACCATAAATCTTCCATTAAAGAAGGGCCCCAAGTTCTCAGTAGGGTTTAAGTCAGGTGAGGAAGGGTCCCATGTCATTATTCTTTCATTTTTAAGGTCCTTACTGACTTAGCCACGCAGTGGAGTACTTGGATGCATGTGATGGAGCATTGTCCTGCATAAAAACCATAGTTTTCTGGGAAAGATGCAGACTTTTTTCCTATACCACTGATAGGAAAACTGATAGTAGGTTTGGGAGTTGATTTTGAGTCCATCTTCAACCAAAAAGATCCAACAAGTTCATCTTTAATAATACCAGCCCATACCAGTACTCCATCTCCACCTTGCTGGTGTCCAAGTAGAAGTGGAGCTCTGTGTCCATTACTGATCCAGCCATAAGCTCATCCATCTGGTCCATTAAGACTCACTTTCATCTCATCAGTCCATAAAACCTTTGAAAAACCTGTCTTCAATTTTTTGCCTCAGTCTTGCCATTTCAACATGTGTCTTTGTTCAATAGTGGTTGGTTTCAGCCTTCCTTAGCTTCACTGTTTTACAACAGTGATTTATTCTCAATTGGATATCTGTAATGGGACTTATATTCTAGAGACTAAGATGATTGGATCCCTCATAGGCTTAAAATACTGTAAACATTTAAAATTGTTTATATATTATCCATACAATTAGACTTTCTGCTGAAATCTAAGAAGCTATTACAACTATATTTTCATTTATTTAGATTTATTTGCTGCCCATCTCTGGTGACTCTGGGCAGCTTACAAACTTCAAAAACCAATGAAACCATGAACAATAAAAATTCGTAACAGTAAAATTTATTCAGTAACAATAATTTTCAATTATAGTCTGTTGTGAAAATTCCAATTCCACTAGAAGACAAGGTATAACAGCTAGGCAACAGCTATGCCATTAAAAATAAAGCACAAATGCAGATTAAATTGTTTAAAACTGCACAACAGTAATTAATTGCAATGTGCATGGCAGCATATAGCTAATCTTGAAAGGGAATCAAGATGGCCAGACAGGATTAGCTCTCAATAGGATGACTTGTAAGAAAATCTAGATCTAATATTTTCCTATGAGTGCTAAGAAAACTGCATGGATCAATCTGCAAAGTCCTATCTTATGTTAGGATTTTACTCATTCCCATATTGCCAGTACTTGATCACAAAGAATTGGGTTTTGCTCAACTGGCTTGATTGGTTATATTGTTTTATCTTGCATTAGTCCTGCCTATTTGATTTCCCCCCCCACCTTACACCAGAAAACCTTATTCCCTTGTGTCAAAGTACTGACAATACTAGTTTAGTAATGAAATGTTTCCAGAGAGAAATCCAATCTCCATAAACACCAAGATTCCAACATTTCAAGCCTGATGTGTAGCTGCACATTCTCTACTACTGCAATTTTGCCTTGTGCAAATGTATATACTGCCTATATTAAATTATTCTGAAGGTTACATTTACTTGTTAATTGATTCAAAGTTGTTTTACTAGATTAACAGCAATTCTTTTACTCTTTTAATTGTTGGTAGGAATCACACAGCACCCTAAAGCATGCTTCATTTAAACAGGGTGTATGCTGCAACTCACAGGGTTAACTCATATCAAGATATCAGTTATAAGTCACAATAGCCAAATTCCCTCAATGCAGTAAGGAAAAAATCAATTCACAGAATATTTACTGTAACCTATGATCCAATCATAATATTCAGTATGTGAATCCACTATTGAGCCTTGATGTAAGGCAGACATGTCAAACACAAGGCCCGGGAGCCAGATCCGGCCTGCAAAGTGGTTTCATGTGGCCCGCGAAGCCATCCTGGAAACAGTGAGGGAACGGCCCCCACTGCCTTGGCCCTGGCCCAGAGACCCTCCTCCTGCCAGAGACCCTCAGATCTGTCCCACTCCTGCCCGGGCCCCCATAGGCACCCTTGATGTGAACGATGTAGAGCTGGCCATACCCACCCAGTAGGCCATACACACTCTAGCCACGCCCACCCAGTAGGCCACGCCCACCCTGGCCATACCCATCTGGCCCTTTGAGGGAAACCACAATGCTGATGCGGCGCTCAATGAAATTGAGTTTGACACCCCTGATGTAAGGTAAAACTTATAGGATAACAACACTGGCTTTCTCAGCTAAGAAACGGAGATGAGCACTGCCCCACTACAGTCAGAGACAACTTGACAGAGAAAACCTTTACCTTTATACTTCTCACATATACAATGACCACCTTTTTCTTGAACTGGCTCCAAGAATACTTCTGCAGCAATTGCACCTAAATTTCAGAAATCCAGCTATCCATTATACTGTACACTACTTAAGAGAGACAAAGACTTTATCTACTAGTCATTAGGTTAACAATCCAGAAGAGGCAATTGGCAAAAAATGGATTGGACACAGGCATCCAACGAAGCCTTACATGCCTCATCCACATTCTCTATTGCAAGTAAAGTGTTTTTTCTAGCAATTGGTAAAGTTTGAATTCTAGTCAAGAAAATCACTCTTCATTGTTCTTACAAGGGTTGCACAGAGAACATCTAAGGCCCTCTCCACAGCATAGCTCCTATTCCAAATTCACGTCACAGCAACATTATATATACCGACATTTTTCTCCCAACTTCAGGATAGTATAGCAAAGTTGCTGTGTGGATGAGCTCAGAATATGGTATGGCTAAAATGCGTTACACAGAGCCAGCCAATTTTGCCTTCTGTTGAACAAACCAGTCAAGCAAACACTAGAAT
This sequence comes from Daboia siamensis, assembly GCA_024449315.1. Lineage (NCBI taxonomy): Eukaryota > Metazoa > Chordata > Lepidosauria > Squamata > Viperidae > Daboia > Daboia siamensis. The sequence continues at coordinate 3,387 of JAKJMR010017942.1, forward strand.
AGCAGGCTATACGAGACAGCTTGGGGTCAGATATTCTAATTAATAGTTGTTGACAAAGCTACAATGTCTGGAGCATTAAATTCTCCAATTTTATCCTCACAACACACATCTGAGATAAAATAATCTTGGATTGGGTGGGATCAATACAAAATAAATTTCTGCATTAGCATGATCAACGTACCTTAGCTTGACACAAGAAGTTTGTAGACTGAAGATTAATGAGTAGGGGGAACACAGAAACAATGAAAGAAGCCTTCAAAGTTATAATTGCAAGTTTCCTTCCAGTATTTGGACGGCCCCTGCACGAAGTATTTTGCTGAATAGCCAGCTAACATATTTTGGCTGCGTTCACCCAGCACAAAGAACAACAAACTCATCACGTTTTAGTTTTAAACAATTCCATTCTCGGCCGCATGGTTAGCTTATGGTTTAGCCTTTGAGTAAACCTAATAAATTGCGATCACAACGTAAACTAGGAGTATATATGTTGTATGAATATACCCCTTTTATTTTTAACATAATTAACTCCCCGGCTGTAAAGTCTGAAATCTACTTCCTATACACCCTGTCTTCCCGCTACACTACAACAAAAATGACTACCCACCCAACGCATGCGCTTTTTGTACTCCTTTCTCGACGATCATAAACAGTCTAGGGCGCACGCGTCCTCGCAAGGAACCGGAGGGAGGAAATGACGTATGGGCGAAGTTTGCAACGGAACGATTTTTCAAAATGGAGCCTCGCAAGGAGGGAGTTTCTCGCCAACCCCCATAGCGGGGACGGAAAGGCCTCCGGACCGATAACCTTAGCGACAAGGACGCAGACTAGGCGGTCATGCGATAGTGGTAACGGATAAGACTAAGGAGTGAGGGCATCACCTTCACCATGGCGACCTGCATCGGCGAGAAGATTGAGGTGCGGAACGGCCATTACACTACGGGCGGGGCGGGGGGAAATGATGGACTTGGCCATTCGTTCCTTGGGGACAGGTTGCGTCCAAATCCGGTCGAAGGGAGGCAGGTTTGCTGAGTGATCCAGTAGTCCCATCTCACCTTTCATGACAGATGCGGCGCAAAAGCATCACCTTTGCGGAACACAATTGACGATCAAAGTTACCGGCTTGGGTCCCTTTTATTATGCAAAAGATATTTCTTGAGGTTCTCTGTTTGAGCGAGATCCCAAACCTGTTTTACTAAGGTGGGCTCCAGGTAACTTACTGGACGCGTCCCTGTTTTCTAGTCCGGAAGTGATTGCCACTACTTTCTTCCGAGATACGTTTTAAACTTCCGAATCTCACCCTGCTTAACATTTTTGGTATCGGTGGAGATCAGCTAGATTGCCCTTTGTAAGCAAAGTAAAATGTACCCCCAGCTCCAAAATTTTAAACCTTTGAGGTTTAAAATAAACAATGGAAACAAGTTGGGCATCCAATAGCTGTGCAGTTCAGTTATCCTGTGCAAATTAACCCGAGTAGAAAGCATTCATAGTAACAATATCCCCGTGGCCTACTTGATTGTAGAAATACTTTATGAAACATGCCTTCAATTTTTCAACAATATTAGTTTAGATAATTGCAAATTACACCTAACATTTCTGAGTAGTAAATTCTATCATAACCGTCTTAAATAATTCAGCTCTGGACAGATTTCCAGACAGAGTAAGTTATCTTGTTCAACTGTGGTTTGTTGAATAAGTTGTAAGTGTTGTATAAATGAAATATCTGGCCCAAGTCAGATTTGATTTCTGGTAAATTCATGGACACTTGTGTGTTGTAAAGAAGTGGTTTACAATTGCTTGATTTCCTAGTTTAGGCTAGTCCTGAGATTTCCTGGAGCTGTCCTATTAAACAGGCCTAATTTTGCTTAGATTTTAAATCCAGCTGAAGGACGCAGTGGCTCAGTGGGTTAGGATGCTGAGCTTGTTGATCAGAAGGTCGGCAGTTTGGCGGGTCAAATCCTGAGTGCTGCGTAGCAGAGTGAGTGCCTGTTACTCATCCCAGCTTCTGCCAACCTAGCAGTTCGAAAGCACGTAAAAATGCAAGTAGAAAAATAGGGACCACTACAGTGGGAAGGTAACAGCGTTCTGTGCGCCTTTGGCATCTAGTCATGCCGGCCACATGACCATGGAGACGTCCTCGGACAAGTGCTGGCTCTTTGGCTTTGAAACGGAGATGAACACCGGCCCCTAGAGTTGGAAACAACTAGCACACATGTGCGGGGGAAGCTTTACCTTTAGATAACTTCAGTTATCACAATCTTACCTTCTTAGAGGTAAATTGCTGTATACTAACTACACTGAGCCACAAAGTAGTAAACAATATAGTCCAGCAGGTTCTGTAGAACCAGCTGGTATGGTTAGTTTATAGTTCAGTGTATCTCAGAAAATTGGATTGAGAAATCTACAGTTAAGCCTCTTGTAAACAAATCTATTTTGAGTGGATATGGACTATAGCTTTCAAAAGCATGATCCTAAATTTACAGTTTCAGTTCTATACTTACCTAGAAGTTAATTCCTTAAAATATTATGAGACTAAATTATTTGCTAATTATTTGCATATTAATTTAGTTCAATTAATATGCTGCCTTCCTTGGCCACCTACCATTGTTTCAGAGTCTAATAATGAATAGCAGACAGAAATATAACCAAAAATTGCTTTCAGTATCTGAATTCTTATGCCACTCATGTATAATACTTCCGATTCAACTTCGAAAGATTCTTTGAAAACCAAATACATCATCTTTCTTGGAACAATTTAAAGCAGCTACATGCAATTCCAGGAAGAGACGTAGTTGCCAACAGGTGCTGCCTTTCCTGCTGCAGTACATTCAGAACTGCCCCAGTTTTGTTTTTTTTTACATTAACTCATTGTCCAATTAGACATTACAATGACTTCCCAAGTGTAAGTCTGAGTACATGGTAACATTCCTACCTTCTCAGATCTATTATTTCTTTGCATACAGTATAGGTAGCCCCTGATTTATGACCACAGTTGAGCATAAATTTCTGTTGCTAAGTGAGACCATTGTTAAGTAAATTTTGCCCCATTTCACAACCTTTCTTGCCACAATTGTTAAGTGAATCGTTGCAGTTGTTAAATTAGTAACACAGGTATTAAGTGAATCAGGCTTCTGAATTGATGTTGCTTGTCAGGTCACAAAAGGTAATCCACATGACTTCAGGACACTGCATCTGTCATAAATGTGAGTCTGTTGTCAAGCATCTGAATTTTGATCTGACTGTGGTGATGCTGAAATGGTCATAAGTGAAAACCACTCCTGTCACTTTCTTCAATTTCAGTTTCAAACTTTGGTCAATAAATGAACTGTTGTAAGTCGAAGACTACCTGTATTATAGATTGTAAGATAATGCTGTTTCTGAAAGTGATAAGAAATGGAAAGAAAATACTGCACAGAAAATATGTTGGTCTAGAAAATGAACTAATAAGCCTCTATTTGTTTGCAAAATCTTTTTAAATCTGGTTACTAAATATTTTTTAAAGTAGACACCAGAGACCAAGCTGGAATATTCCATAAAGTTCCTGAGAATGTTTCGTATTTTATAATTGTATGTGTGTGTGTGAGCACACAGGTATATATATAAAACACTTAGATCAGTTTATGCTGGGATTGTCTTAAAACGGGTGTCAAACTACCAGCCCGTGGGCCAGATGCGTCATGCCAAAACTGCGCCCATTCCAGCAATGGGGAAAAAGTTGTGATATGTCGTGTCACGTGGCGTGGCGAGTTTGATACCCCTGGTCTAAGAGAAGAATGAATGTAAGGGAGTAAATATTACTGAGGAACACATGTTTATATGATATTGATATTACCTTTGGTAATGCTCATATGTTCAGTATGTAATTGTAGAAGTACCTTGGAAGGATCTCTTTTACAGATTCTTGTTTATGTCAGTAGTGCAACAAATAATCTCCTATTTCAGTCATCTTTCAAAAAGTTATGAAAGCGCTGCTGTTTAAAAGATGGCATATGCCATTTTCTTGATTAGCATTGTTCTGTTTTAAGTTTCTTTTATGGCTACAGGTATTAAGATCAGATTTTATGTTTACAGTGTTTAATTTGGGGTGTCCAACTAGCATATAACAAAAAATAGAAAACGTGTATTTACAAAATACTAATATTCACATATTATTAAACTCAAAATGTGATAGTGCTTGTGTTTAGAAACTAAGTTTTATTCTGATTGCAATTCAAGATTTAGAGTGGTAAACTGAATCCTTGGGAAAACATGTTTAGCAATTGCCGTAGTATGCTGAAAGTGCATCTGGCAAATCAGAGCTTTGGGGGGGGGGGGAAAACGGGATTTTTTTTTTTGTAGGATTGTGCATACTGGAATCACATATTTATCAGTCAGTACTGCAAAATCTGTAACAATTGTATAATGAAGTAAAGAGCTCTTTTATGTTAAAAATTTGGCCTGTTGCTTAACTGGAACAGGTAGCTATGTTGTCAGATTCTCTTGCAGATTTTCTTTTACTTTCTAGCTTATAACCATGATACAGATAGTCCTTGACAACCATTTGTTCAGTGACCTTTCGAAGTTACAAATGTAACTTATGAGCATTTTTCAGTTATGACTGTTGCAGCATACCCATGGTCATTTGGTCAAAATTTGGACGCTTGGCCACTGGTTTATATTTATGATGGCTGCAGTGTCCCAGGGTCACGTAATTGTCTTTTGTGACTTTCTGAAAGCCAAGTCACAATTCAAGTCAGATTCACTTAACCAACCGTATTATTAACTTAACTGCAGTGATTCACTTAACAACTATAGCAAGAAAAGTCATAAAATGGGGCACAACTCACTTAACTGTCTTGCTTAGCAACAGAAATTTTGGGCTCAATTGTGGTAAAAAGTCAAGGATTACCTGTATTTTATACTGTATCTCAGGGGTCTTCAAACCTGGCCCTTTTATGACTTGTGGACTTCAACTCCCAGAATTCCTCAGCCAGGGGCAAGTTTGAAGACCCCTGCTCTATCTCATCCTTAAATTCCAGGGTGCTTTACAATCTGAAGCAGATCGGAGAACAGTCTGGAAAGAAGAAAAAAAAGTTACCATTAAACCATGTAGAAAGACAGGTGGTGCCTTAGAAAAGGCTGTCTTACTAAAGGTGTAGAGAATTATCCCAATCTGAAGTTCTCCAAACTTCCGTGTAGTAGCAGATTTCAAGCCTCTGCTTCAAATGGGTTCAGGCTCTTGCTTCTTTTCGAGGGGGAGGGAAGAAGGGAACTCCAAACGCTCCTTAAATCACTGGCTTCGTTTTCAAAGTGACGGCTCTAGTCTAGGCCACCGTTGAGTTAGCGTAAGTTAGCATAGCTGACTCAGGAATTCTGGGAGTTGAAGTCCGTGAGTCATAAAAGAGCCGAGGTTGCCTACCCCTGAGTTAACTTGACTCAGTCTGATCCGTTTTGTTCGTGGGCTCCCCTTCCCCGACGCAACGAATAGACTTGGAGTTCCGGACTTCACGGCCGGGCGGCAATAACTTAAATCACCGCGGGCTCCCAAGGGGCAGGGAGGGTGTTCAGGCTCGGCCCCCCTCCGGAGTATTTCCTTGGCTGCGGCTGCTGAGGCTGCTATTGCTATGGAAGCGAGTGTTGGAAGCCGCGTCTCCCTCGGGAGCGGGAGAAAAAGCGGCAAGATCGCCCGTCTGCACAGCTTATGCTTCAGACCTCTCAGTGGGCTCGACTCCCGGGCAGGATGCCGCAGTGGCTGTTCAGTCTTCTGCTCTCTCCGCTGCCCAGCGACGGCGTATCCTGCGCCGGCATGTCCCATTGCTTGCCTTCTGAGAGCTCCATTAAGGTAGAGAGCCTAATCAAAACGGGCTCTAAAATGCCTCAGATTTTTCTCCAAATTACGGACGGGCTAGTTTTCTTTTGGAAGGGGAGAGAGAGAGAGAGTGTCATGGAAATTGTGTGGAGGGAGAAGTGTTGAAAGAACAAGTGGGTTACATTACCCCCCCACACCCCAAATCAGGAATTTCACAGGAGCTTACAGGATTAGTCTGAATGACTTTTCCTTAGGTCTTTTTTCTCTCATTCATGCAAAATGGGAAGAGAGTTGTCTGCACGTGTAGCCAGCTTTTGAAAAGGCTATGGAATAGAAGTTAAGAAGCCAGCAACGCTGAAGTTTGTAGTAGAACAAATTTTTGTAGACTCAGACTTAAGTCCAGTGTGGTAGTCGTATTTGCATGTCCTGGAGTCTTTGCCCTGGGACACAGAAGCATTTTTTTTTTCTTCCGCTATTATAATATTCTTACTTAGCCTCACCTTAATTTATTCCAAAACATTTCACTATTATTTTTTTTGAAGTAAAAGTTAACATGGTTTAAAATTGTTAGTTAAATGTTAATACAATTTTTCTCAATTTTCTGTAAAACTTCATTTCAGAATGGGAAAAAGTGCATGTAGCATATTAAAAAATAGCTAATATTGGGTAAACAAATATCAGATTTTTTTTTTCATTTGTAGGATTTCAAGGTGGGGAACCTTTTGGGCAAGGGTTCCTTTGCAGGCGTATACAGAGCTGTGTCCTTAAAAACTGGGCTTGAAGTGGCTATTAAAATGGTAAGTGGCCAGCAGAACAATAAATAGACTAATAAACTCCACATTTCATGCCTGATATTCTTTTATTTGCACCTGTTTAGCTGATTTCTGACTAGGACCTGACACTGGTAGAGTTTCAAAAATATTACTGGTTTGAATGTTATGCTCCAGCATCTACCAGTTTGGAAATGATGTTTATTGCCACTGAAAACTTACAGTATAAAAGTATGCTACATTTATATTGTAGTCCCAATCTGTTCCCCCACCCTTTGATTGCTATTTAAACTTAAAACAATAGCCAAACCTTGTTTTAAGATAAGTTGGCTTTTGTTTTATGAGAAAGTTCATTATATTTCCATATGCCTTACAAGGCATTCAAAGCAATACTTATATCCAGATCCTAACTATACTGGAAGTAATGCCAGTTTGATTCAGTTCATGTATTTCTCTGTGATCCAATGTGAGATTCTGGCACCAAAACTCATTCAGAATTTTGGCTTGAGAGTAAAAAAGCAATGTGTATCTGAAATAATACTGTCATTATTCATTATACTGTTAAATGTGTTTGCTCATTCTAAATAGTTATTTTCATTTTTGTATATGAGCTGAAAAGATTTGTTACCTTTTTAGATCGATAAAAAAGCTATGCACAAAGCTGGTATGGTACAAAGGGTACAAAATGAGGTGAAGATTCATTGTCAACTAAAGCATCCCTCCATACTTGAGGTAAGAAATTATCTTTAGAACCTGAACAGCTATAATTAAGGTTTAACTTGTTATAACTATTTATTTATTTTTTCTAGTTGTATAACTACTTTGAAGATAGTAACTATGTCTATTTGATACTTGAGATGTGCCATAATGGAGAAATGAGCAGATATTTAAAAAACAGGAAGAATCACTTTTCTGAAGAAGAAGGTAAGATTGCTATATGTTGATTGTATACAAAAATATATCCATTTTAAAACATTTACATAAAAAATCCTAACTTGAATTTCAGAAATTGAAATTTCTAAATACTGCAATGCATTTATATGACATGTGTTAACTTTCTACACTGAGACAGATGTAATTTTACAATTAATATAACCAACCTCAGCTTGAGAAACAATTCAGTTTCAGAGTTTACTATTACAAACATTTGCACAAAAGAAAGGACAGGATTTCAGAGGAAAAAGTCAAGACATTGTTTTGCATGTAGTCTAAACTGAATTTTGATTCTTTGCTCTGTTTTATAAATTAGAAGCTTTTAATTGAGAGTGGTATAGGAATATCACTTAGACTTATATACTTATAGCCTTCTCTAAGCAGTTTACAGAGTCAGCATATTTTCCCCAACAATTTGGGTCCTCATTTTACAATTTCATTGTTATGGGTAGGTCTTGCAGTATTTTATTTGTAAATGGTAGTTTATATTTCCCTTCTTTCATCTCTAGGTCCATTTCCTCTGCTTCATCTTCCGATCTCTGGTTTATTTGTTCATATCTAGTTGTAGATTTAATTTGGAGATTTGCTCATTTATATTATCTAAATTATTTTTAGTCTCATTGTGGTTTCTTTTTATGTCCTCTTTGTATGCAACAATTGTTTGGTGAATTATATTTTATTTTATTTTATTTTAATCCCATTTATATCCCACCCTTCTCCGAAGACTCAGGGCGGCTTACAATTTAAGCACAAACCAATGTGCTTAGCAATAGCCTTCATTCTATGTATATGCCTGCTTATTAGGGCTTTCGGCCCCCGCCAAGCGGCATTATTACAAAGTCAGCTTATTGCCCCCAACAATCTGGGTCCATCCTACAATTAGTTGTAGTGTAGAGTATATTTCCTTCTGAAAGGTATTTGTTTTTTCTCAAGGCATCATTCCTGGAGATCCTCTAATATCACCAGTCTCAGAGTAAAACAAAATTTCCTCCAGTTTTCTGGTCTTTATAATCCAATAGATTTTAGAATACCAGTCCAGTCCCCAAAGCAGTATTTTATAGTGATCCTTTGTGTCAGGCATCCAAAAATTGTCAGTCAGGCAAGTTATAATCAACAATGTTCAAAGTGTTCAACTTACCTGAAAACAGTTCAAAAGTCTTTCCCAGCCAGATGTAATCAATGGTCAAGTTTTTCTTTCTCTTCCATTAGCTCTTGAGATTAAAAATCCAAGCTCAGTTGTTGTTTATAGTCCAATAAGGTCAGGGTGATAAGTATGCAAAATATTTTCCTTTATTGCCAGCTGTTCTCCCTTAGGCTAGGAATCCCCAAGCAGACAGGAAGCTAATTATAGTGCTGTACTCAGATCCACCACTAGATGTCATTCAAAATCCATTTTTCACTCTTAAAACAAAGGATTGATTTCTTATATTTCATCTCAATGTTTTTTCCAAAGAGAAAATCTTAACAATTATCTCAGTTCTGAAATTTCAAAACTCCTGCTTTACGTTACTTCCACTTCAGTATTGTGTATTTCTGTCCCTCATAGAAATTAAAACGCAGCTTCCGTTCATGCTCGGAGGTTTTTAGCTTCTTGGGAGGCTTTCCCAGGAAATTCAGTTGTAAAATAATCAAGAAATGATCAGTATTCTCACCCAATTTCAAACATGCTTCTTTACGATGTGTTAATTGGTGCTTTTCTTCTTCAGTTATCAGCAGCTAATGGCTGGCCATAGGAATGTAGCCAATATTTCCCCTGCCAGTTTTGAGGGCTTTTCTCGGATCATATGGAAAGACCACCGTCTCTCTGTGATCAATGAGACACCCCTCCTCCTTCATTGCTTCTTTAGGATGACTTTAGGCTCTTTTTAGGGCCCCCAGCAGGGTAAAATTGGGCATGGAAGACGGAGCCCTGTCTTCCTGCATCCATCTTTCCGTGATGCAAAACTGGAAGTCCTGGGTCCTCATTTTATTGACCTCGGAAGAATGGAAGGCTGAATCAACCCTGAGCCAGACATAAACAAATTCTTGGGAGTGAGCAGTGAACTAGCTTGCAATACTGCACTCTAACCACTACACCACCATGGCTCTTAAATAAATCATTCTGGTTTGTTTTACACTAGCAGAAGGCATATGTAATAAGTATATATGTGCTACATGCTTCAGCGCATAGCTTTTTTATGTTAAGGCTGAGATTTTCTTAAATCCTATCTTTATGAGTTCTGTGAATACATCAGCTTTCTCTCTGAATATGTAAGATGTATATTTGGTATAAAGCATCCTGTATCTCTCTTTGTTCTATACAGTTCGGAACTTCATGCATCAAATTATTACAGGAATGTTGTATCTGCATTCCCATGGAATACTCCATCGGGATCTTACACTCTCTAATCTCTTACTCACCAACAATATGAATATCAAGATAGCTGATTTTGGACTTGCAACACAACTGAAAATGCCTCATGAAAAGCATTATACAATGTGTGGGACTCCTAATTATATTTCTCCAGAAATAGCTACAAGAAGTGCTCATGGGCTTGAGTCCGATGTCTGGTCTTTAGGATGTATGTTGTTTACTCTTCTGGCTGGAAAGCCACCTTTTGATACTGATACAGTAAAGAACACTTTGAGCAAAGTTGTACTAGCAGATTATGAAATGCCAGCATTTTTGTCAAGAGAGGCTCAGGATCTCATTCACCAATTACTTCGAAAAAACCCAGCAGATCGTTTAAGCCTTTCATCTGTATTGGATCATCCTTTTATGTCCAGTAGTAGATCAGTAAGAAGTAAAGATTTAGGAAACGTAGAAGATTCAATGGATAGTGGAAATGCCACAATTTCTACTGCTTCCACTGCTTCTCCCAGTGTCAGTACAAGTGGCTTCTTAAAAGAAAAGAAAAGACTTTTAATTGAGCATCCACTTCCTAACAAAATGACAGTTTTTCCTAAACATAACAGTGCTAACAATGTTGCAACTGGTTGTGGAAGCTGTCCTCACGACAACCACGGACTTCCAATAAATGAAGTTACCAATATTGGAAGGGGAAGAACAATGCAGCTAATTGAAGAAAGACCTCATTCACGCTATCTCAGGAGGGCCCATTCGTCTGAAAGATCAGGCACATCTCACAGTCAGAATTCAGAAATATCAAGTCAAGTGGAAAGGTGCCAGTCCTTGGAAATCCTCCCAAAACCAAGACAAGGACTAACAGAAAATACAAAAGAATTTTCTCCTGCAAATTGTTACCATGATTTCCCAGCTGTATTTAAGGAGGACCTTCCCACTAACTGTGACTTAGTGGAAAAACATTTTCCACCATCTTTAAAACAGCCTTGGTAAAAAATGAAATCTTATTTTAATTGGGTTCTCTATATTATCTTTCTTTTACATAATGGTAAGCAATGATTTAGAATCCAGTTTGCTAATGCTTTCATTGCAGAGGTAATATTAGAAGTGTACATTTAAATTTGTATCCAGTTACAGTTCAATAGACAGACAAACTTAAACTGAAAACATTTAATTGTGGTTTAAAGAAATAAGCCAACTACTTTATACATTTAAAATGCAACTTCTATCTGAAATAATTCTTTATATTGTATTATGTTGGATTTATTACCTAACTCATTAACTAAATATATATTTAAATATTAAATATAGCAAGTTATTTGTGTTTTTTAATGGAGAGTGCTTATAAGTGCTCATATTTTGTTTTTAGTTCAGATTTTCCCTGTCCAATGAAGGCTGACAATGCTTTCTTAGAGCTGAAGACTCAAACTGAAACAATGCAGCAATGGCTTGGAAATATCCAGCTGGGTGGTATGGATTTATTTCATCTGAGTACATTAAATTTATATAAAAGTAATTCTTGTAATGAAAATTTGCAGGAAAACTTAGTGTGGATATATTCAATAATGACGTAAAAGAGAAAATTCTTTTCTGGCGGGGTTAGAGAATATGAGGGAGGTTATTTTGAAGGCTAAATCTGCTCTAGAGGAAGAGTTGTGTTGCTTTTCTAAGCCTATTGTGCTCATCAGAAGAAAGACACAGTCCTAGGATATATTCAAGCATACATATATTACAACTTTATAGTAAGCTACAGTTGGGACAGGATAGCATGTTCAATATTAATCTGCCTTATCGCCTTATTCTTCCAAAAGATTTGCAGGAATAATTAACGTATGTATAGTTGGAGGGAAGGGAATTACAGGGAACATAATTTATTTTCTCTGTCTTTATGTCTGCGTGGAGATATGTTTATTCATCCTTAGCTGAATCCCAAGTTTGATTCCTTGATTATAATGCAGAGTTCTGGAATGTAGAACTAGCCTTTACTTGATACAAAATGTTTCAGTGTTTAAATTAAAACAAACAGATGTTCCCAAATAGACCACATTATAATTTGAAAGTAAGTAAAAACAGTACTAAACTACTCTTTCAACAAGAATTAGAATTGTCCGCATCTGTCCTTAAAATTTGTTACTTGTAATTCTTAAGTATTTTTTTTAATCTTTTGAAACTAAAATTGTTATTATCTCTTCAAACAGCTTAGGTATTGCCTGGAAATATATATAATAAAAACAGCAAGTGATTATTAGCGTTAGTTTGTTTATACGTTAGGGGGGAAGAACAGCAGGAACAGACGGGAAGGAGGAGTTTTCTTTCCACTGCATCACATTACAGCAGGAATTGAAAGAGTACAGATGTAATTTAAAACTCTGGTAGTTAAATCTTAAACATCTTTAATTACTAGGAAACCCTTGGGAATAAAAACCAAGGATAAACAGTTTGGATTATCTGAATCCTTGGATAATGCTCTTTTCAATTTTTGTTCTTAATTATGTTTCTGCTTTGACAGAAGGGATGTGTTGATTCATATACTTTATCAGGATAGCTGTTGGGATTTATTTTTACCACTCCCCATCCATATGCTTATCTTGAAAGGAAGAAAACGTATAATTAGGTGTTTTCTAATGCAGGAGACTGACAGAAATCTGATCAGGGTATATACATCCTGAAGGCAAGAGAATTAAAATTCAAATTCTAAGTACGGCAAATAATTAGAAATATTATTGCTGTTTATTGGGTTTCATGCTTAGGAAAACAATTTACCCAATAAGAAATCTAGTTTAGCAGTTATATAATAACATATGCTACCTTAATCCAAGTAATTCAAGTGGAATTGAATTTTGTTGAACATTTTCATATTTGAATGAGAGATTTAAGGTAGACTAACATATGCTGTATCTGTTAACCTTGTTTATTTTTTTAAATGTACTCTTATTTTTTTAAAGAAAATTCCCATAACAATGCATTTCCAAAATGATTAAAATGTTATTTTGCTACTTCAGTTCAGGTGTCAGAACCTTCATATAAAATAAATGGGGATTGTCAGTCCTACCTTGGTATGCCCCGAGAGGCTCTAAAGACAGCGAGAAATGGTTCACAAAGTAAAAATTCTCCTGATTCTGCATCAATTGTGGGTCCACAAGAATTAAGAAAATATACCACTAGACCTCCAAGTAAATCTGAAAAGGCCCTGCTAGCACCTGCATTTGGTCTCCATCTTGTGTCTGAAATAAAAAACAGAGACAAAGAATCACAGTATCGACAACCAAAACCTCTGCTGCGAAATATTGTATCTCCTCTGAGTGCTCATAGACTGAAACCAATAAGGCAGAAAACAAAAAATGCTGTGGTAAGAGCTTTGTGCATTTTTGAATAAATCTCTGCAGAAATAAAAAGTAAAATAGAAAATTAATACTATAATAGTAATTACTTAGAAAAATAACGTGATTATAAATATAAGCACGTTTCAATGTGTTTAAATTGCTAAAGTATAAACTCGTGTTTATAATATTCGATTTTTCTTCTAAAGTACTGAATTCCAAACATTAACTACTACCTGTGACTAGTTCTTGTCTGTCATTGGGTTAAAGTTGGTGGATACAAACAAGATATATATAGATTCAGTTTATTCCTGTTGCTTTCAAGCAAACCATACGTGGTTCTCAATACTACAAAACCTATACCACAAAGGATTTCCCTCAGTGAAAATGCAAATTGAGTAGTAAGTCCTCAGTGGAATATGAAAATATCATTGGTGTTGGTTGATCTAGCACACACATGTCAAACTCGCAACGTCACGTGATGTCGCGCGACGTATCGGAGCTTTTTTCCCATTGCCGGCAATGGGGTGGGCACAGTTTCCTCGTGACATGTCTAGTCCGCAGGCCAGCATTTTGATACCCCTGATCTAGCACCTTTATGCAAATAAATTTCTGTTCAGATTCAGTATCTTAAAAAGATAAAATTGGAATAATCTTTCATGTTTTTGTGGTGCTTAGTGACTACCGTATTTTCCGGTGTATAAGAAGACTGGGCGTATAAGACGACCCCCTACATTTCCTTTTAAATTATAGGGTTTGGGCTATACTCACCGTATAAGACTACCCCTCTTCCAACGCACACCAAATAAAAATTAAAAAACATTTTAATATGGTAATTTTAATTCAAATGCTTATGGCATGCAGGTACTTAGTAGGAAAACTGTCACTTATAAACATAAGGCTGTTTGTCATCAAACATGTAAACATAAAACAGTGCAAGTGAATTAAACAATAAGAAGAAGGAGAAGAAGAAGAAGTTGGAAGGGACCTTGGAGGTCATCTAGTCCAACTCCCTGCTAAGGCAGGAAACCCTATACCGTTTCAGACAAATGGCTGTCCAGTCTCTTCTTAAAAACTTCCAGTGTTGGAGCATTCACCACTTCTGGAGGCAGGTTGTTCCACTGGTTAATTGTTCTGTCAGGAAGTTTCTCCTTAGTTCTAGGTTGCTTCTCTCCTTGACTAGTTTCCATCCATTGCTTCTTGTCCTGATTTCAGGTGCTTTGGAGAATAGCTTGGCTCCCTCTTCTTTGTGGCAGCCCCTGAGATATTGGATCACTGCTATCATGTCACCCCTCACCCTTCTCTTCGTTAAACTACACATACCCAATTCCAGCAACCATTTCCTATTTTCCTAATTCACTTTTTTCACTTTTCCTAATTCACTCTAAAGCTTTCCCTGCGCAGAGCCTTAAGTAACACCAGCTGCCTGCAATTAGTGCAGGTTCGCATCCCACCAGGCTCAAGGTTGACTCAGCCTTCCATCCTTCCGAGGTAGGTTAAATGAGAACCCAGATTGTTGGGAGCAATAAGCTGACTTTGTAATAGTGCTGCTTGTGGGGGGGAGGGTGAAAGCTCTAATAAGCAGGCATATACATAGAATGAAGGCTATTGCTAAGCACATTGATTTGTGCTTTAAATTGTAAGCCGCCCTGAGTCTTCGGAGAAGGGCGGGATATAAATGGGATTAAAAAAAATAAAAGACCAAATGGGAGATCCGCTCCAGGTTTTCCAGCCAGCCCGCCCAGTTCCTGAGTCAAATGTGTCCTTAGAGCTAAGCAGCTGCTCTGGCTGCAGTATTCCCCACCTGCCTTTCAAGTTGGGATAGACTACAGCTGCTCTTCAACTTTAAAGGAAAGACGCCCAGACCCCAGCCTGTAAAAAATCACAGACTGCAGCTTCTATTCCAATTGGTCCCGCTTTCCCTGTGCACTCTAAATGGGAGATCCGCTCCAGGTTTTCCAGCCAGCCCTGTCCCTAAAGTTTCAGCACCCGGCGTATAAGACGACCCCTGACTTTTGAGAAGATTTTCATGGGTTAAAAAGTTGTCTTATACGCTGGAAAATACGGTATTTTTTGGGATAACAGCAACAAGTATAACTGGCTTTAGAGTTTCCAGTTCAGCTATTGAACTTGGAAGGCTTCTTAGTCCTTAATTTTTAATTTTACATCTGCCTCTATTTGAGTGCTGTTGCTTTATTTCTCCCCCCCCCCGCCCCTTTCTTTAGTTCAGATCTTTTGGTTTAACTCATATTTTTCCATTGATCATCTCCTTTTTTTCTGCTAATATCCATGTCTAGTATATTCATTGTTTTAAAACTCTATAATCACTTTTCTGTGACATAAAAGGATTTTTTTCTATTCTGAGTGATAGCAATATGTAATATGTTATAACTGACTTGGCACTACAGATATAATGCATATTTGGTGAAGGAAGTTTTCCTTTAGATTTCCTGCACTGTATTTATTTTGTTGATTTTCAACTTAAATTCTAGGTAAGTATTCTAGATACCGGAGAAGTATGTATGGAATTTCTAAAGGAATGTAATTCACAGGAGTTTGTAAAAGAAGTTCTAAAGATTTCTTGTGATGGAAATGAGGTAACTATTAACTTCTATTTTTTATAATTTGAATATTACTAAACTAAATGTTTATACCAACATTAACATATTATGTAGAATTCGGCTGAAGATATTTGTTAGGTTTTCTTTACCACCTTGAAAAAAAAACCCCACACATATATTTTAAAACTCAATATTCCTTCTATACAATCTGGGATGGGAATCACATTTTGCGTTAAACATAATATTTGTGTATTCTGTGAATCCAATCACAGGTTTATTTAATTATATTGTATAAATCAAGTTTAGCCTTGTATTGTGCACAAATCCAACCAGTTCTAATTTATTCAATCTGGCTTAAATCATGTAGTGTTCTCTTAATAGCTTCTGATTTGATTGATCTTAAAATCTCTAAATACGTCTAAAATCTGCAGATGATGTTGATCAATGAAGATAGCAAAGTATTCTAGAGAATATTAGTTGGAATTGAGAACCTACACAGTTTTAATTTGAAGTACTCTTTGCAATAGTGGTGAATATGTAGCTTGGGTGTAGGTAGGATGAGGGTGAAGGTTCGTTCTCTGAGCTTGTGGGTTGGTTTCCAAACGTTTCATTACCAGGCTAGGTAACATCTTCAGTGACATTTAGGGGATGTCTGTGTCAGTGCTCTTCTATTTATGAGGGCTTCAGATGTGGGTGTGTCAAGTGAGTGTCTTGTGATGAGTCATCAGAGAGAGGCTTGTGATGGATCTCGTGACTTCAGGTCAGGGTCATTGGAGGGTGTGAATTATCAGTGGGTCGGGCTGAATCATCAGTGAGAAGCTGGTGATGAGTCTTGTGATGGGAAGATTATATCAGGTCAGGGTCATTAGAAGATGAACTGCTGGAGGGGAGGGGCTTGAGGATTGGTGCTATTTCCGGATGGTTGTGCGATTGATTTGGATTCTGAGGGGTTCATAGGCTAGTTGTAGATCAATGTGTCTGTTGATAGAATTGCTTGTGGAGTGCCAGGTTCAATGATCTAGCAGTTAAACGCCATGATCCCAAATCCTTAATCACTACCAACACCAAACAACATCAGTTCAATTGGAGCAACACTAAAATCATTGGCCACACTACTACCCGCCATGCTCGTGAGTTCATTGAAGCCTGACATACCACAAGCAATTCCATGAACAGACAGATTGATCTACAACCAGCCTACAAACCCCTCAGAATCCAAATCAATCGCACAGCCATCCAGAGACAGCACCAACCCTCAAGCCCCTCTCCCCCCTCCCAGCAGTTCACCTTCCAACCATCCTGACCTGAAGTAACCTACCCATCACAAGACCCATCATGAGCCTCTCTCTGATGACTCACAAGACCCTCACTGGACACACCCATATCTGAAGCCTTATAAATAAAAAGCACAGATATCCCCTAAACACCACTGAAGATGTTTCCTAGTCAAAACATTTGGAAACCAACCCACAAGCTTGGTAAAAGAAACTTCACCCTCAAAGTAGTCTTCATTGCGTAACTGTTGTTCAGTTTATAATTTAGTTTAATGAGACTTTTTTCTGTATATTAAGGTCACAGTTTACCATCCAAATGAAGGTTTAGGTATTCCTCTTAATGACAGACCACCGGCATCTCCTGAGCACCTAAATGTATATAGCTTTGACAACTTGCCAGGTAATTATAATTTCTTTGTGTCATTTAGAATTTTTCTTTCTTTTAAGATCACATTTTTGGATGGAATTTGTGACAGGATTCAGATTGACACAGAATGAAACCAGGAACAAGTGGAAGTGATTGATCAGAGTGTATTAGTACACT
Source organism: Daboia siamensis (assembly GCA_024449315.1). Classification (NCBI taxonomy): domain Eukaryota; kingdom Metazoa; phylum Chordata; class Lepidosauria; order Squamata; family Viperidae; genus Daboia; species Daboia siamensis. The sequence goes on from JAKJMR010017942.1 coordinate 20,918, forward strand.
ACTGATTGAGGATAAGCCAGCAATCTAAAGAATTATGAATTACAGTGATGTCTTATAAAGTTATAGAATGTGCAATATAATCTTGATAACATTCCATTTTTTCTCAGCTCATTCAGTTTCTTACTATCCTGTATATCAGCAGAAATATAAATACACACATCTCTTAAGTGTGTGTATCTGAGTGTGTGTATGAATATTTATATGAATTATTTATTCATTAACTTGCATACTGGGGCCTTCTGAAAATAGTGATGCCATAACTCTTTAAAAAGTTTTTTTCCTTAACTGCTTTGAAAAACATAAATTACCTTCTATTCAAATAAATAGCTTTTTAAAAACATTGTTGTCACTGATTTTGCACTTCCAAAGTATTCTTTCTTTTCTGTTCATTACATGAGATGGGAAAGTTTAGGTAAAACCTCTCACACTCCTACATACCCTCCCCAACCTCCACAATGCCTGTTGTGCATCACTACAACCCTGACCTGTGCCATGCCTCTCGTACATGCCCTCAAACACCATCCCCAACCTGCACTGTGCCTTTCATGCTCCCATTTGCAACCTTGTGCACTGACACTGCCTCTCTCACCCTCTACCCAGCCTTCCCCACCTGGCAGCAGCGACTTACCTTCTTGTGGCTTGGGCTTTATAACTTCCTGCCAGCTTCCTCAATGATTTTGGTTGTGGGAAGCCAGCAAATGGTTGCCTCACCTAATGACCATGTGATTCATTTAACAATAGCAATTGCGTCTGCCAGGATTGCCATCACTAAGCAGTGTGGTCGCAGTTTACAACTGCATTGCTTAGCAACAGAAATTCTGGTTCCAATTCCTGGTGTAAGTCAACTATTACTTTTATGTTAATGCGCAGCAACTTGTTAGCTTACCTCCATTGCTTTGCAGTACCAAATTTCAATATTAAAATAAATTCTAGATTTTTAAAAATGAAAATATTGAATTACTGGAATAAACATTAAAAGTTTTTAAAGGACTTTTGTTCATAGTATCCTTGAACTAATTGGGATCAGAATTTCTATCACTAAGTGGTCATTAGGTGAAACATCATGTAACTGCATCATTTAGCTACGGTAACTGTGGTGGTCCCAGTTGTAACCATTAGGCCTAGTTCTCGGGCTTCTTCTGCCTGTCACACTTCTGCTTCAACTCTCCCCAACCTACCGTCCTCCATCTCTGCCCTTGAGGCCAACCTGCGCTCCACCGCCACTTACCTCTGTTGCCCCCAACTGACCTTGTCTGTTTTCTTCCTCCTCCTTGGTACGGGGGCTTCGTCAATGCCAGGCTTGCTGCTACTGCCTCTCCTGGCCGGTCTGCCCTACTACAAAAAGCCTCCTGCACATTCCCACCAGCCTGTCTGGTCTGCCTGCTGGGGCTCTTTGTGCCAGACATGGCTCGTTGCCTTCTCTGCTGCAGACCCTGCTCCAGTAGTGTCAGCCCCCTGCCTGCCTGGGTCTATGCATGCATGCTTGCTTTCATCCTGCACAAATAAGAGTACATTTATTTACAGCCTGACTGCGCAGCCTCTCTTTAGCAATAAACAAACTTGCTGAATCAAATAGCTTCATTAGGAAGTTGTCTTGCACAGAATGAATCCATTGTTGTCTAGTGTCATGATTGGCAGTTAGCCAATTTCAGACAAGAATGTTCCAATCCTGCATAAAATGCAAGAGGTACATTACCCCTAAGCTAAAGCAGTTCCTCTTTCGTGTAGAATTGCCCAACAATCATGCTGTCCATCCTTCCTTCCTTCCTCTCATTCCCACAATTTGTAGGTTAGCCATCTTAAATATATGACTCTGGGGAAGTAACAGGATTTAAAAACAGAATTAAAAACATAAATCAATAAATAACAGATATAGCTGTCAAGGTAGAAATTCAACCAACCCATCAGCAGTAGTAGTTGTGATATGGGTTCAACCACACACTTGGTTAAGCAGCAAAACCAGGTCCATGGCCTTAGAAAGATCAGAAACTCAAGTTCCCAAATGGATGATTTATCAGGAGCACTGCATATTAATTCATAGAGGCTGATTTATTTATTCTGGCAACTTGTTCAAAGTTTTTCAAGTGGCTTCAGTAGGCACTGTTATTTAAAGTTTACTACCCCATGCTTTCAGTATAATAATCAGTAAGGTTGCCATAATGATTTGTGCATTTTCTTTTCAAATTTAAAATAACAGCAATATATAAGCATTAATCTATATATGAATAAAATTTGGAATTATGGCCCAAAGGCCATAATATATATCAAAACAAAGGAAGGAACAGAAATGAAATGTGAGATGATTTACATATATGGAGTGTAAGGAAAAATGATTTTCTTGTTTTTCTTATGTTAAAATCAAAATATATTAGCTTGTTACAAGTTAAAAAAAAGTGAATTGCAACAACTTTAACTCTTTTCTTTCTTTTAGAGAAGTACTGGAAAAAGTACCAATATGCAGCCAAATTTGTGCAGCTGGTAAGATCCAAAACGCCCAAAGTCACCTTCTATACAAGATATGCCAAGTGCATGTTGATGGAAAATTCAGTTCCTGCAGATGTGGAAATTTGTTTTTATGATGGTAAGTGTCCTTCAGTTCTTCTACAAATTTCCTTCAGTGTTAAGTTTGTAATTAAAGTATTAGTTGACCATGACTTTATACTGCTAATGGTTCCTTAACTTGTGTATTTTAAGAAATTTTGTTAATTGATTCATCATACACTAAATATACTAAAACTCTTAAAAGTTTCAACATTGAAATGAATATATTTGGCTATATTGACATTACTAAATATGTTCTTCTTATGCTTTTATAGCAATAGCACTTATATACACACAGTGGAGACCATTTTTTATTTACTTAAGGAATTTGTTTTATAATATTCATGTGATTGTAAATATAAAATTATTTTTTGATATTTATTAATATTTACGCTTTTTCTTGACTGACTTCTGCATGCAATTGACATGGCCATGTGTAATCTGAAGCCCCTTTAGGTGGCCTTCAGAACCTCCTCTGATCACAATAGCTGAAAACTGGCAAAAACGTCCTTTTTGAGAGAAGCAAATCATTAAAAAAAAAAAAGGATTTCAACCCACCCAAATTTAATTTCACTCCAAGAGGTCATATAGTCTCATTCTCTGAGCTGACAAACTCCTTCAGCAGAATGTCCATAGGCAGCTGATCATTAGAGGAAATCCTCAGATTATAGTAGCCACAGGGACTGATTTCCTATTGCTAAACAATGTGTTTGTAAAATGCAGTGACTTGTCACCATGTTGCTTAGCAGTGGCAATTCCAGCAGTCCCGGATGCTGTCTTTGCATGATTGCAACTTCTGGCCTCCTGCTAGACTCCCAATGGATTTTGATTGATTGATGTGATTGATTGATCGATCCCATTTATATTTTTATTTATTAAATTTCTATGCCGCCTATTTCACTTACTAGCTGGCTTCCAATATAATAAAAACAATTACCATTAGAAAAATTGATCAGAGAAATTAAAAGATAAAGCTTGGCGGGCGGAGGTGAGAATTTTCTCTACCCTGTCAGCCACCCCCATCATAGCAGGTCCCTGTTGGGCCCCTAGGCCAAGTGACAGAGCCAAGTTTTTAGGCTCTTCCGGAAAGCCAAGAATGTGGGGGGTGGACTTCACCTCTGATGGGAGAATATTCCAGAGGGCAGGGGCCACAGTAGAAAAGGTTCTTCTCCTGGACCCTGCCAATTGAAATTCTTTAGCCTACATGATCCGAAGTGGGCCCTTTCCACTGGAATGAGTGAGATGGGTGAGTCCCATTGGGGTAAAGTGATTCCTCAGATACCTTATATAGCTGCTCATCTCACAAAACAAGTGATTCTGGGTGATGTAGTGGTGGGAGAATATCAGAGATCATGGTCATGTGACTGTGAAGTTGCTGTGATATCTGGAACTATGAGGACCTGTCCTAAGTACCGTTCATTCAGTGCTGTCATAATTCTGAATTATTCCAATTATTATATTGGAATGAGTGATCATAATCTGAGGACTATCTGCAAAAGATTTCCTAACATTAATTTAGTATCATAAAAGAGCTGCTATTCCTGTGCAATTTTTTGTAGGAAGTTTTAAAGTCTTGTATTCCAATTTTTTTTTCATGATATTTATTCTGCTGGCAGACAGATTGCATATGTGTTTTATTCTGGTACTAGATAATATTAAACTGTTGGAAAATTTCAAATGTAATTTTATTTTAATGTGTATCAAAGCATACGAGACTACATTTCCTCTGCTTGACCATTTTTTTCCTTCTAGGGGCAAAAATACACAAAGCAGCAGGAGCAATAAGAATAATTGAAAAATCTGGAAAAGCCTATACAATAAAAGAAGAAAATGAAAATTTACAGAAGGATATACAAATATATGTGCATCATGCAAATGAGGTGAATATTGTTTATATTTTAAAATGTGGAGGTGTGAAACTGCATTTTCTAATCCATCTATTCTGTTCCAGCTCCGTATTTGTGGTTGAAAAACCATATGAAGTTGTGATAGACAGCTGGGGCAAGTGAATCAGTGAAATATAATCTCTTATCAATTGTCAATTTTAATAAATTGTTTTCAAATATATAGCTTTAAATTGCCTTTTTTATAGAATTATCAATACTTTGTTTGTTTTGCTGTTGTCCACTGTGCTCGTTCCATCATAAAGGAACTACACTATCAATGTAATTTTAATATGCCTGTACGTATATATTTCCTTATTTTAATAGGCTCATCGTATTTGCCTTGCACTAGAAACTGCCATTTTGGCAGAAGAAAGAAGTGAAAGTGTTCCATTTTTCCCCATTATTGTTGGTCGGTAAGCTGTCACATTTGGTGTTCTTTATTTATTTGTTTGTTTGTTTATTTGTTTCGATTTATATACCGCCCTTTTCCCGAGGGACTCAGGGCGGTTTACAGGGCAAATTAAAACAGTGCAATGTACAAATTAAAATAAAATTAAATTAATAGTCCCAAAAGAGTTTAAAATTTAAAACCATAAAACCCTTCAGTCCAATTGCTTCTCACATGGTTGACACTTTTTCATAGAGATTTTTATTTATGCTTTCATGTAGAGCTAAATATCTTTTCTCTACCTCAGTAAACCAGGAAATCCTGAATCTCCAAAAGCTTTATCAAGTATAGCCCCATCTTTAATGAGTGTAGCTTTGAAGAGAGATGTTGCCAAATCTGAATCAACTCAAGCCTCCAATATTAACCTATCTGTAAGTAAGCACATGTACAGATCATTCTTTTATTATGAGATTTTTTAAAAAAAATAAGCTATAAAGTTATATTTTAATTTTGGTAACTGTCCAAGGTTGTTTAGAGAAATCTGAGCAATGGTATTGAGGTGCATAATGACAAGATTGAATTCTTGGTATATAATTAATGAAATTAAATTATTTTGTTAATCACTGAAACCTCTGGCAAAGTTTGATCTATTATTGCAATCTTATATTTCCATGAATACTTTCTAGATGTGCTATGAAGGATCTGCGTTCACAGAAGCTACAGCTGAATCAAAGAGTTCTTCTAGCAGCTCCAATGACTGTGTTCCACCTTCAGCACAATTGCTAAAGTCTGTCTTTGTAAAGAATGTTGGCTGGGCTTCTCAGGTAAGTATGTAATTCACTCAGAAAAACCTCCAATAAGCTTTATATGATCAGAGTGAAGATGGAGGAGAAAACAAGTTACAAGTAGATTTGTAAAGCTGTAATTCTGTTCTCACTCTGCTCATGTTTTGATATTTTTGATTAGGCTGTAGCTAATAGTAGAACATAACTCTAGGTATTATTTCTTACTTGAGATACATAAAAATTGCATATGAATAGGTGCATGAATCAGTATATAATTAGCCAAAAATCTGATTACACCTTGCCTAAATAGTAGGCAACACTATTTCCATTGAAAAATTAATACAATAATTTTCATCCATCCCAATTTTTCTGTCTCCAGTGGAATGAGTTATTTCTCTGAATAAATAACTATTTTGAGACCAAGCCATTATGCACCAGGCACCGTTTAATGCTTTTGGCTAGGATTAGTATTTTATAGCCAAAATAATGAAGATTGCTTCTCATTTAAGCCTGAAGCCAGGACCTAATTATGAAACTATGTTAATAAAAAGTAATGACTTTACAATATGGGATCATTTTTTTGATAAACAATTCTTGTTGACTGACTTCCGTATGTGAAATAATCTTTTTATCTTTTCTACTAGTTGACAAGTGGGGCAGTATGGGTTCAATTTAATGATGGATCCCAATTGGTTGCTCAGGCTGGCGTTTCCTCTATTACTTACACATCTCCAGCTGGTGACACAGTTAGGTATGTATCAATCTTGTTATTACTAATAACAAGATCCTTTAATAAATATCAGTCTCTAGACTTTATATTTTCTTATTTGATTTCTAAGCAAGAATGTGGGGACTGGAGATTTTAGTATGTGGGAAGTTCCAAGCAATGATTTTTTGCAAAGTCAGTGTGACAATTTTGATAAAAAAAAATAAATATTAAAATTTCAGTTTGAGAATTCTCATATTTTGTTACTTTCTCCATTTGTTTTTCATCAATTCAACCACCTGTTGTACTGCTACAGCTATATTACTTTTAAAACGTAACTAAAATTTCTTAAAAGGCATTCCATGTAATCAACTTTATAACAATATTACTAATATAACAGATGATTTTACAGAAAAAAACTTATATATATGTTTAACAAATAATCTGAACTAAAATTAAGAGAGAATAAGAGGAACCCCCTAAAAAAATAAAAATAGGAAAACCACTAAACAATAAATAACTGAAACTAAAATTTTATGTGTATATGTATATTGAGAAAAAAAATGTCAAATTATTCATATGCCAAATTATATTTTTCAATGTCATCATGATTAAATTTTTAAAAGGAAAATTACATCTACACTGCCCTAAATCATGTAATTTTGATCTTGCTTCTCCTTTAACACTGAACTAACTCAGAGGCCAAGTTGAAAAAAGTAATTAAGCCATCTTTGAAAGCATGGCACATTATTCTCTTCCAAGAGTAACGGAGCCATTTTTTTACAAGCTCATATTATGCTGTAAGCCAGTCTGCTTCAGTGTTTTCATCTGAACATTTTATAAATGAATGGACAATCCTTTGATAGGATAATTCTTGTTCGGAAGTCATTTTTCATGAAAAGACTAGGAAAACAGAGAACATAAAATATAACCCCTTAGTAGGCCTGTCTTGAAATGTGTCCTGAAATGAATGCTTTGTTTGCATGTTTTCACTCCTCCTCAATTGGAATTATTGCACTGAAACAATCTATGAAGACTGATTTATATATAGACCAGCAAATGTGATTAAACTATAATAACTCTAACTCAGAATTCTTAAACTCTTAATTCTTAGACAAACTAACTTATTTAAAATCACAATTCCTGATTTGTGTATAATGACAAAATAGGACACTGCTAGTGAAACTAACTAAATTTTTGTGGACTCCTCCTGCCTTTCCTGGGGGTGGCAGCTGCATATGCATATGCACTTATGCAGAAACCATATGTTCTACAATTATGTGCAAATTCATCTAGCTGTTTTGTTTTAACATTAAACGACAAAAACTCCTGATGTCTCAAAACAGCAGTTGACGAATTAATTTTAGGAACTTCCAGTATTTAAAATATATTTATATAAGAGAAATGTGAAAAAAATTGCTATCTATCTATGGCTAACATAACTATAATTTACTCAATCCTATTTTAATTTGTACCATACAGTAACCACACATTAGGTCCACAGTGCAGGTTATAAGTGGTTGACTAATTTTTGCTCTGTATATGCAAAGTACAATCATAGCATACAATTGATGTTCATTTTTTAAAGTCTCTTAGCTTTGTCCTTAAACTGTGGTTTAAATCACTAGGCCATTATTTTCATTTGTTAATGAGATAATAGCCCTAATCAGAACATTTAATCCAAGAGATGAATGCTTGTGGACTCCAGTATGTCCCTTCTCGAACCTCACTGATTTTTAAAAAAATGACTTTTCATAAAACAAAATTAGAAAGCTTGCCTGCTGTAAAGCAAAGTACCAACTTTCATCATATTTAGTGGGAGAATGCTTTAGGGGCTCCAGAAAGGTACTTCAGGAGACAATAGCCTATGAGGACTCACAAATGAGTTCTTAGTAATTGGTCATGCCCATCACCACAGTCGTAATTTCAGGAGTTTATCCTTCATATACAGTGGGACAAAAAAACATTTAGTCAGCCACCATTTGTGCAAGTTCTCCCACTTAAAAAGATGAGAGAGGCCTGTAATTTTCATCATAGGTATACCTCAACTATGAGAGACAAAATGGGGGGAAAGAATCCAGGAAATCACATTGTAGGATTTCTAACGAATTTATTTGCAAATTATGGTGAAAAATAAATATTTGGTCAATAACAAAAGTTCATCTCAATACTTGGTTATATACCCTTTGTTGGCAATGACAGAGGTCAAATGTTTTCTGTAAGTCTTCACAAGGTTTGCACACACTGTTGCTGGTATTTTGGCCCATTCCTCCATGCAGATCTCCTCTAGAGCAGTGATGTTTTGGGGCTGTCGCTGGGCAACACGGACTTTCAACTCCCTCCAAAGGTTTTCTATGGGGTTGAGATCTGGAGACTGGCTAGGCCACTCCAGGACCTTGAAATGCTTCTTACGAAGCCACTCCTTCGTTGCCCAGGCGGTGTGTTTGGGAGCATTGTCATGCTGAAAGACCCAGCCACGTTTCATCTTCAATGCCCTTGCTGATGGAAGGAGGTTTTCACTCAAACTCTCACAATACATGGCCCCATTCATTCTTTCCTTTACACGGATCAGTCGTCCTGGTCCCTTTGCAGAAAAACAGCCCCAAAACTTGATCTTTCCACCCCCATGCTTCACAGTAGGTATGGTGTTCTTTGGATGCAACTCAGCATTTTCTCCTCCAAATACGACGAGTTGAGTTTTTACTACTTTGATTTCATCTGACCATATGACATTCTCCCAATCCTGTTCTGGATCATCCAAATGCTCTCTCTAGCAAACTTCAGGCGGGCCCGGACATGTACTGGCTTAAGCAGGGGGACACCTCTGGCACTGCAGGATTTGAGTCCCTGGCGACGTAGTGTGTTACTGATGGTAGCCTTTGCTACTTTGGTCCCAGCTCTCTGCAGGTCATTCACTAGGTCCCCCTGTGTGGTTCTGGGATTTTTGCTCACCGTTCTTGTGATCATTTTGACCCCACGGGGTGAGATCTTGCATGGAGCCCCACAACGAGATTATCAATGGTCTTGTATGTCTTCCATTTTCTAATAATTGCTCCCACTCTTCACACCAAGCTGCTTGCCTATTGCAAATTCAGTCTTCCCAGCATGGTGCAGGTCTACAATTTTGTTTTTGGTGTCCTTCGACAGCTCTTTGGTCTTGGCCATAGTGGAGTTTGGAGTGTGACTGTTTGAGGTTGTGGACTGGTGTCTTTTATACTGATAATAAGTTCAATCAGGTGCCATCTATACAGGTAACGAGTGGAGGACAGAGGAGCCTCTTAAAGAAGAAGTTACAGGTCTGTGAGAGCCAGAAATCTTGCTTGTTTGTGGGTGACCAAATACTTATTTTACCGAGGAATGTACGAATTAATTCATTAGAAATCCTACAATGTGATTTCCTGGATTCTTTCCCCCCATTTTGTCTCTCATAGTTGAGGTATACCTATGATGAAAATTACAGGCCTCTCATCTTTTTAAGTGGGAGAACTTGCACAATTGGTGGCTGACTAAATACTTTTTTGTCCCACTGTATGCTCACAAAATCCAGTATTGTCTGGCTCAATATGATTGTTTATCCATTTTAAATAAATTGAATTAGAAATTACCATCACCTAGCAAGATCAGGAATGGAAACTTTTTAACCTTTAGATACATGAGTAATTAATTCCTGGCTAACTCTGCCTCATAAATTAAGATCCTGCTTCCACAAGTTATTCATGGGTGGATTAATATCAGCTTTCTTAAATTCTCTTCAGTGCCTCAGAATATTATGAAGAATCTTTTGTGCTTCAGAGATCTCCAGCCATTTTATAGCTGAGGACAAACTATAGATTACCCCTCCTGTCCCTCCATTGCACAGAAACCTAGTTGAGAATTCATTGTCAAACCATTTTACGTTTGCACAATTTAATATAGTTTTGAGAACTAAAACCTACACCCCTGCCCCCGCCAAAAAAAATTACAACAGAGCTCATTATGATTTTGGTTACTTTCCAAGTTTTCAGTGTAGTTCTTACTGTAAGATTACTTCTCTTAACATACTGGAATGATGTAAAATAAAAAGTGCCATCCGAAAAGATTAAAATTGGAATATTGGTATCTTGTGTGTTTTCTTAGGTATAGAGAAGATGAGAAATTGCCAGAATTCATCAAAGAAAAGTTACACTGTCTATCTTCCATTCTGGTAATGTTTACCAATCCAGTTGGCCCCCACTGACAAACTGCATATGACAAATTTAAATAACTCAGTGGTAATAAATTCTTTTTATACTCACAGTAGTAAACTTTCCTCAAAAAATCCAGACTGTTTTTTCTTGACTGGAATTGATGTATAAGTGTTCTTTAAAACATTAAAGCAAAATTACTTGCATTTCATGTAATTTAAAGAGAATCCTGTAACCATCTTGATTTCCCCACACACACAAATGTATATATGTGCATGTTCTGTTATTGCAGCTCTCAAGAAAAAAAACCTGCTATTGCAATATATGTCTGTAAATATTTTGTATTTTATGCTATTTTCAGATATGAAAAGTATTGTTTTATGATTGTTTTATATTTTTGTAACTTTTTAATGAAATATCCCTGCAAAAGTGTTAAAAAATAAATGCAGTGATAATTTAGATCCCTTGATTTATTTAACACAAATGTCTAGGTATGCACGGTGATACTAGTATACTAATAAAACTAATCTGCAGTAGAATCCATACGTTTTGTACACTTGCATGCACTCCAAGTAACAGGTTTATTTAATGGTTCTAGTGTTGTATTAAATTTGGGGAAGAAATCTAATGTGGCAGAAACATTCCTGGGAGTGTTCTAGAACAGGGATCCCTACCCCTGGTCCATAGACCAATATCTGGCCACAGCATGCCAGCAACTGGTCCGCACAAACAAGTAAAGCCCCATTCGTGGCATACAGGCAGCACACAACCACGCACTCTGGTCCGTGGAGAAACCTTTCTCCACGGGACCAGTCCCTGGTGCCCAAAAGGTTGGGGACCTCTGTTCTAGAGACTATCTATCTCTAGTTTGTATTTTAGTTTAAAGGGAAGTTGAAAGTTCAAACAGGGATAGTAAAATTAATATGGTAAAAAAAAGTTATTGAGCCAACAGAAGTATTTCTTTCTTTGCATTGGAAGTAAAAGCTAATATGAAAAACGCAAACCACTAACAAAAAAAACCCCCTCTTATAGCACTGAAAGAATTCTGGAGTAAACAACAATCCGGGTCTCAATTGCAAAAGTTTCAAAATAAGGAGAAAGCAGGTCAGAGAAGAAAACATAAATTAGGCAAATTTCATCACTGACCATTATGATTTTATTACCTAGCAGCTATGTGACACTATTTACTTGTTTGGGTCTATATTATATTTAACTTACCAATAAATAAACATCACATATAATAGAAACAATTATATATTTATAAACAAGCATATCCTATGGTATTGAGGAAGCAGCACTGCACATTTCATGACATCAGCAAGACTGCCATTTCTTCTAAAAAAATTTTAACCATTGTGAAAACAGGAAGCATGAGGACCTTCATAAGTACTCTCAATTCTTTTTTGTGAAGATCATTGTAAAATACATTGTTTCACAAATTGAAAAATGAATAATAGGAGAAACTTAAGTGGTTTCTTAAGGAATTTTTACCAGGGCTATACAGTGCTTTAGTTTCAATCTCCATGGTGCTTCAGAGTGGAAGAAAGCACTATAATAGTAATTATATGCTATATTTTGAAGTAATCCCACCTTTTTCCAGGATAACAGCTGGTCTAAAATGTTGCAAAACATATATTGGAGTTGAAACCTGAAATATTGTAGTCCTGGTTTTTACATTGTTCACTATTGGTAGACAATTTTCATTACAGTTCAGTGAAAAAAATGTGGAAATGAGAATATATGTATGTGTAGCGTTACCCACTCAGAGGCCGCCAAAGTCCAGGCCCTCCCAGCCCCGCTCCCCTCTGTTGTGCTCTGCAGCTGTGTTCTCAAGGTGTTAGTAAAGTGTCTCTTCTAGCGGAAGCTCACGTGAAGTGAGGTGGCAGACTCTCGTCATCAAAAGGGGGGCTTTCAGGAACAAAGATGACCAGCCCCTAGCCCCGATAGTCAATGCCTGACGGTGTTTAACAGCCCCAGGCAGTCATAGCAGCAATAAATGATTTCACAGCAACTGTTTGGAAACAAATGGGGTGGGGAAAATCCCGACTCCAGGCAGCGATAGGAACATGAACAAAGGTAGTCAGCATTCTGCAGTAACAGCTCATCGTGCAAGGGCAACTCCGCCCCAATGTCTATAACTTGCACAAGTAACAATAATCAAAGTTCGAGTGGCCGCTAAGTCTCCAAAGCAGTAATGACCAGCCTTTCCTTCTCTTCTGTTGTTGCTCGCAGTCTCAGGTCTCGTTGGTATCAAAACCCCTCCCCCCTTTCTTTTATTGTTAAAATCTGAATTTAGCAAGCCCAGCAACTTTCTCTCTCTTCACTCACTCTCTTGCCTCTGCTTGGGGTATCACCCCTGCAAAAGAAAGCAGTAAAATTCACCTTCTCACTCTCTCCTTCCCAGAAAGGGATCAGCTTAAAACCTCAAATCCCTCTTTGATTTCACCTGGTCTCTCTCCGACAACAGCAACAACAACCACCATCACCCTTTCTTTCCTTTTTCTTTCCTTCCGCCCGATCCATGCCCACCACATCCAAAACTGGCAGCAGCTGTCGGAGCTTCCCTCTCCCCAGGCAGGCTCCTGCAAAGCCTTTCAGCCAGCCCCGCTATGCATGAATGTTATATACAGAACATAAGACTATAAAGACTTTTATGTATTTTATTTTATTTTGCTTTGACTTAGATTAACAGAAATAAAAAAAAAACATAGGTGTGAATGGAATGGAAAATGATTTTTCAAATTTCAGATACGCATATTCTTCCAAACCATTCTGGATGATGCTTCAGCAGGAACTTTGATCTTTGAGCATTGTTATTGTACCGGGTTTTGGATTAAACAAAACCAACGGGCTTAGAGTGAACTGGTACATTTCCCTTTAATATTTCCATTGTAATATAGTCCCAAAAAATAATGGCCTGCCTCACCATCTTCCAGTGCATTCCCTTGCCTGTTTTATCATAGTGATGTGTCAAAATGGCATCTCCCATCATACTGTGCAATCTTCACACTATATTGCCTAGTATTTTCCTTCCCTTCCTATTATTTTCCTGATCTACCATTGCTATCTTTGACTTTTCCCCTTTTTCATTACCTTCCCACCAAACAGTTCAGCCCAGATATCTACACTTTACTATTTAGTTGGAAACAGACAGCTGTACAGTATTTCATTTTATTTCAGAATGAAACTCATTTAGGAAAACAATCAACTGATACCAACTATGTCAAGCACAAAACAATTTACGAATTCACTATTTTCTATATCTTTATCCAAAATCTTGTTACCAAACATGTCATGTAAGTGATCTGCAAATGAAAGGCTGTGCTATGCAACCAGAACCCTGCTTTAGTGACATCACCAGGGGTGCACTGCCTCCAATTCTCCCAAGTCTCAGCTACTTCTGACATCACCAAACTTCTGATTTGCAATCTGGAAGTCCTGTTTATGAGACATGGAACTGTGCAAGATAACTTTGGGATGAAAAAGTTTGATTTTTTAAGAAAACCAAATCTAAAATCAATTTGGTTAGACTGTTGCACAATTAGGGAAGAAAAGATAATTATAGTCCTGGGCAATTACCATTTAAAGGTTTGTTCTTTTCAGTTTCATGTGTATTTCACAATAGGTTAAAGTTTTACTGTTCAGTGTCTATGGAGATTCTCAGACATCCAGGCCATAGTTATCCCAAAGCTCCTTTTTCATGAGGCAAGGTGTTTTTCTTTGAGCTGAAGAAGCTTCTTGGATGAGAAGCTAAACGTCTTCAAAGAAAAAAAAAAGAATGTCCGAGAAGCTAAACATCTTCAAAGAAAAAAAAGAATGTCCAGTTGGCTTGTGAAAAAGTACCTTTGGGTTTTACCGTTCATGAAAGCAATGATTAAGATTCTTGGTGTAATGGTAGAAACCTCAGGTATCTACCTTACTAGCCTCCAGTTATTAAATCTACTATCAGTTTCAGTACTTACAAGTGCTGCATCAACTGTCTTTATTTTTATTTTGAATCTTGATCTTATTTGAACCATTTTTTAAAATTATAAATTACAAAATATGTGCAACAAAATATCAGGATTAGTTTCTGCTATATTTTACTTAAAATACATTCAATTTAAAAAAGCCAACCAATTATAAAAATGCATAAATAATCATGCTCATAAAACTTTGTTACAATAGCCTTTTTAAATTCAGTTTAAAAAGCTTAATTTAAGACATGATTCACAGAATCAATGTATTTTAAATATATCTAGTGTATATAATTAGAACTAGTGCCATCTCTTAAAACCATACTCCAAAATAATAACATCTATTGCATCATAGTTCATCATTTCCAGTATTAAAGTGATATAAATCTGGTGGCAGAAATACTGTCTGTCCTGTTGAATGATAGACCATCTGTCAAAGATACAAAATACTGAAAACAGCAAATAATGATTAAAGCAAAACAAGACTGAACAGATAGCTAGGAAATCTGTTCTTGTAGCATCTCGTATCTGACTGAAAATGCAATAAGTCTCTTGTACACCACTTCAAGTAGTAAGAGAGAAAGAACAACAATTCCACAGATGAAACCAAATGCCCAGCGGGGTCCTAAGGAACTGTAGAGTTGACTGACAAATACCGGGCCCAGAATACGTGCACCACTTCCACAAGCAGTTAGCCATCCCATATAAATGCCCTAAAACAGATCAGATTGTGTTCAGTATTAATGACAGGTTTTAACCCTGAAATATTCAAACAAAATCTATTATGATTCTCCCAGCTTGGCAACAGCAAACTACCACCATCGTTATCAGTAATAATAGCAGTAGCATTATTAGGATTTATGAGCTGGCCTGATTGTCAAGCAACTCAAGGTGACATATAAGCTAAGTTAAAAATAGTATAATACTAAAAGAACAAACTATGAAACAACCAGTAAGGAAATAAAAAATTTAAAGCAGACTGTAGCATATTCATTAATTCATGAAATTCATCTGCCCTGATGGAAGAGCCAAGTCTTGATAGGATAATAATAATAGCTTTTACTAAAATGGTCGCTGTCCCCAAAAATCTCATTGTCCTTCATACACAAAACATTCAGTAGCTCAGTTTTATTTTTTTAAAAAAAAGAAATCTGAAGGGATAAAAAGGAACTTCTTTGATGAAATAAAAATATTATAGGAAGCAATTCATAGCAGTACTGCACCAGATCATGTAAGCTAGATGATACTGATGCTATGTAGTTTTATCGCTTAACCAAAGCATGACAAAAGAAATAATTCCAAGCTCACTAATCTACCACTTGGCAACCTATTTTCCAAAACTGTTAAACCAGTTAAAAAAGTATCAGCCTAAATTTAAATCTTACCTGAGGTTTTGGCCCTAAAATTTTTGAATATAGAGTATATGACATCACATTACATGCTGGATAACCCATTCCTATTAGAATGTCGGAAGTGATATACTGGCCCAGATGAATTACTGGAGTATAACTGCACCACGATTGTATACTAGGACATCCTGTTGCTTCAGTTGTATTATTAGATGAAAATTCAATCTGTGACATCCACAAAAATGCAAAGGTTTCACCAAAGATCTTTCTTGGAGTAGAATTATTCCTTATGTCTGAAAACATACAAATAAAATACCATATATGGCCAAATGTATTCATCAAAGACCTTAAAATAATAATGCAAACATTTAAATTTATACCTGCCCATTGGATATTAGGTAACTGATTTCCCCAAGGTAACAGAATAAAGAATCCAACCAAGATAATGACTAGACCTCCATGGAGGATTGCACGTTCACCAATTCTGTTGAATAATGAAAACTAAAATTACAATACCCATATTTCATCCAAGTAAAATTTTCCATATTCAAAGCCTCAGTCCTTTGTTCTTAATAGTATAATAAATGTTTCAAGGTAATGATTTAAATATCAATGATTGTGCAGAAACTGATTGCTACAGGAGAAATGTATTTACACACAGCCATTTGTATTTTAGAACATGACTTTTTTTGAAATCAGATTTTTCTGAAAATAAAAATTATACTGAAACAATATAATTCAAATATATTACCTTTTAGAAAGTTCTTTAACTGCTAAAAACACAACCACTGATTCGATGCCAACAGCACCAAGAATTAAGCCATTGATAAACACTGCTTTTTTTCTGGTCCACGCATACATATCCATTGTTAATGGTGTAGCTATGCTAAAGAATACAATAAAAGACAAATTAAATATAGTAGAGAACTTTCT
Source organism: Daboia siamensis (assembly GCA_024449315.1). Taxonomy (NCBI): domain Eukaryota; kingdom Metazoa; phylum Chordata; class Lepidosauria; order Squamata; family Viperidae; genus Daboia; species Daboia siamensis. The sequence continues at coordinate 37,625 of JAKJMR010017942.1, forward strand.
GAATTTCATTGTTCACCAACTATCTAACAACTTTGAAACTGAATAAAAACCCCATGAAGCATTTGTACTAATAGCATAAATACAAAAAAACAAATGCTACAAATAGAAAACTCAACGTGATTTATTCTGAACATAACATTAATCTAATTACACATAACTTCACACTTTAAGGCATTTTTTTCACTCCAATGCATTGTTTCTCTAACAAGTAAACATAAGTCTTTCATTTTCTTCAGAAGAAAATCTTCTGATGTCAGATAATCATAAATTGAAGTTCCTATGTGTGTGTGTGTGTGTGTGTGTGTGTGTTGTATTCTGTTGTAGAACTATAAAATATGAATGAAATTTTGGAAAGTAAAGGGAGACACCGTTTGGTCTAGTGGTTAAGGGCACCAGGCTAGAAATCACAAAACAATGAATTCAAGTTCCACCTTAGCCAAGACAACCAGTTGAGTGACTCACCTGACAGGATTCTAATGGGGAAAATAGGGGAAAGGTGTGTTGGATTTGTTTAATGCTTTATTTGTAAAAAATAATACAGGTGAGGTATAAATAAGTAAATAACACCCCAACTACAATGGATGATAGTGATAGTTCATGTATGTCTGGATGTATTAAATCTATTGTGTATTAAGAAAAAGGTATTGTAGGAAATGTCACAGCAGACTTTATTCATAAAATTATGAGGAAATGCAAGAAATATTATTTTAAAAAAACAGATACAGAACAATACTTACGTTTCAAAAACTGCAAAAATAAATAGGATAACAAAGAAAAGAAAATTTGTTGATACAACAGCCACATGGTCAATGTATCGCTGATTATCTTGAACCACTTCATTATTTTCTGTATTTGAAAAAAAAGGTAACTGATAAAATAAAGACCTACATCACATTGATATAGATTCAATTATTTTAATTTGAGAAAATCTTAGTTTATGCAATATGCATGAGATTTATGGATATAAAGGACATGCAGCGCCTTTATCCCCCTTTTAATGGCAGAACAAGACAGGAAGCTATAGCTATAGCTAAATATAATTTCCCACTTCATTAGAACATGGTACTACAGCTGATAATGTCTATGCAGGGAAGAATCTAGCATGCACATTAGAACCATGGTTAAGTGTAGGTTTCCAATTTATTGCTTTATTGATCTTCCATAATGGCCTTAAGACCTGGTTCTGCCAGATGGCGTGGGGCCCCATTGGGGGTGTATCATGATGGAGATGGTTGATGGATTAAGAGAAGACCCCATCTTCCCGCCCCGCTCATCCTATTTCCTTTCTCTCCATCTCTGAGTTGTAATTTTTATTATTATAAATACTTATTATTCATGGTTTTACTGGCTCTTAATGTTGTAAGCCATCCAGAGTTGCTCCAAAGCAATATGGACAGCAAACAAATCTCATAAATAATTATTTCCAAACTGGGCAGAAATATTTTTCTTTCATTAAGAATCTACAGGGGTCTAGAAAATCAGGTACATTGGTCACCTTTGGCAGCATGCTCATTACTTTTAAATTTCTCTTTAGAATTTGGTACTTTAAGATGCCTTCATATTTTCCAGTAGAACATTAGTATACAATTAGATATTAGTATTTATTTAGAAGTTGCATTGTAATAACATTTATACTCACTGCAGATATATTTCTATTCATGACCAATTGCAATTATTAGTGCTTGCTTGTGAACCATCAAATCTAATAAATTTCATTTGAATTTGTAGGTAGTTGCTCATAGACATGAAATATTTATTCCAAAAGCTATCACCTACATCCTTCACACACTGTCATTTGACTCTATTTCTAACTATATTAGCAAGTATATTAAAATATTATATTTCAAATTACCTTCAGTTTCAATATTAATACTATTTTGTGGTCGTCCCATGTCATCCACATGATGCTCTCTAAAAATTAAGATTGTATGAAACAATAATTGAATATATCAAAGAAACTTTCAATGTAACTGAAACAATGTTATTTGGCACAATTCTTTGTTAATTCAATTATGCAACGAATCTTGTTTTATGAAGTCTTATAAACAATCTATACAAATAACTTGAGAATAGAAAAGTAGCACATATGTTATTTTAGAGAAATTATGCTCACTGATGAGATTTAGTAACTTCAAACTAAGATATACTGCAATTGTTGATCGAGAAATATTAAAAACTACAAAATCCACAAATTACTCTTTCTTTTTCTTGATTCATAAACTTAAAAAAAACTACGTGGACTAAAAAGAACAAAGATTTTTATGCACAAATTGAAAGACCTTTCTTATAAACATTCACAAGTTTTAAAATTTCCAATTACCTAAATACAGCAATTATGAGTACAATATTAATAATTCCTAGAAGACTTCCAAATAAAATTGGAGCTGTGTACATGTTCACCTGAAGATAAATCAATTTCCACGAGATTCCTTCTTCTCCAATAAATGAAAAGAGAGTCTGAAAAACTAATATAAAATTGGATTTTAACAGCATGTATGCCTGATGTTAATTATAAAAAATATAGAAGTTTTATTGCAGCAGCTAAAAACCTAATGCATTAAGTAAATAAAAAATCAATTGGTAAAGTGTTTAGCTTGCGATTAAAATACCAAATAATTACATAATTCTTTTAGTAGTTTGTATGAATTTTTTTTCCTTGACATGCACTGCTTTAGATTTTATCAATAAGGTAAAGGTAAAGGTTCCCCTGCACAGGCGTGCTAGTCATTTCCGACTCTAGGGGCCGGTGCTCATCTCCGTTTCAAAGCCGAAGAGCCAGCGCTTGTCCGAGGACGTCTCCATGGTCATGTGGCCGGCATGACTAGACACCAAAGGCGCACGGAACACTGTTACCTTCCCACCGGAGCGGTCCCTATTTTTCTACTTGCATTTTTACGTGCTTTCGAACTGCTAGGTTGGCAGAAGCTGGGACGAGTAACAGGCGCTCACTCTGCTACGCGGCGCTCAGGATTTGACCTGCCAAACTGCCGACCTTCCGATCAACAAGCTCAGCGTCTTAACCCACTGAGCCACCGCGTCCCTCTAGATTTTATCAATAAACTGTCTTAAAAAAACAAAATGAAAATTGGAGTCTGAAGTCAAATTTGGAAAACAGTATAATACTATTATTATATTTTATATAGTAAATTAAAGTTTAAATATGTACATATAGATTAAGAAACGGGAGTGACATTTTCCTCCTGAATTGATTAATGAATCACTTGAAGAAAATGGGAATACAATGCATATCGTACCTGGTCCCAGTATGAATCCTACTGCCTGGTAAGCACTAGTGTTTGCCATGGCATTAGTTCTTTCAGTAAGAGAGGTGGCACCAGCAATATATGAGCGAACTACTGCTACATTTCCTAAAACAAAACAAAAGCATCTTTATCTGGAAAACCTAAGAAACATATATGTTTTTAATCATATGTGTAAGCTAGCTAAAAGGCCAACAGTATAGTATGCAAAATCTTGGTTTTTTGTCTGCTCACCAAATCTATTTTTAATAGATTTCATTACTACAGAAATTAATAACTAAAAAATGCTAAAGAATCTTTATCTTGAAAACAATTATAGTAGTCAGAAATTTCAATAGCTTGAGAAAATCTTTTAGAAACTCAAAACTAATCAGGAATAATTATTTCATAGCATCACTCAGGTGAAATCTGAGTAATTTAGCTTGAAGCAACTATAGCAAGTTCCTTGCAATTTTTTTCATATAAGAAAAATCCCTAAAACTAATATGAGTAGTACTTTTAGACTGATGTCTCAGGGAATCTTTATTGCTCTGATGAATCTATTACTTAGAATACTGCATTTCAGGGTAATTCAACTTAGGACTCTCTAATCCTACAGAAAGCCATGGCACAAACATTAGTATGTAGGATTCCGGGAAAACCTTTCAATCTATATGTTGAGACAATCAGCAGGATTATACATTTACTCAAGAGGTTCTGAATGTCAACTTGTTGGGGTAGAAGGGATCTCAAGGGCCTGAGATTTTGATTTCTCTAACAAACAGCTTAATTGCTTTAAATACACATAGCTACTAATATAGCAAACTTTAAATATTTCTAAAATTACCTGCACCAAACCCCACCAATGCTCGAGCAGCTAGCATGTAGTATTTGTTGTGTGAAGGAGGCAAATGGACATAAGCATAGAAGAAATTGGCAGCTATTGAAATAGCAGTTGAAACCACAAGGGGTTCTCTTCTTGGCCTACAATTAGACCACATTCCAAAGAATGGAGAAGCTATCATCTGACCAATGCTGTATGAAGCAATAATCCAGCCCAGAAAACTTGGATCTGCAGTTTTATCTATCTATGGAAACCATAAATATAATTTCAACAATATTTTATTAATTAGGATACCATAATTAAAATATTCAATTCTAACAGATATTGTCATGCTACTAAAACATAGGTAAATGTTAATGAAGAGAACATTTTTAATTACAAGGTTAAATTAGAGAACACAGGATTTATATATTAAATCTTGCAGACTATTAGTGAATTAAGTTTATTAATAACTTATAAAATAACATTGTTCAACTAGAATGGAAACAGACTGAAGTTTAAATTTAAAACTAGTCTATGAAACACCCATTATAATAGTCACAAAAATAGTATTTTTAGCAGTATCACTATAAAGAGATAAGAATGCACATTCCAAATTGTAAATGAGCGGTTACTGAATAATTTATATATTACTAGGTGGCTGGTACAGAGTTTGTAAAGAATCAGTGGCAAATATTTTGAGGGGTTGGCATCATGCACTTTCTTCTTTTTATTACTTAGATTTATAAACATCATTTTCTCCAGAAGTTAAAAATGGCAATCAAAACACCAATTCTCTAGAATATGTTTGGGTGAGGATATTGATTGGCCCAAAGTCACCCAATGAGCTTCCATAACTGACACGAGGACTTGACCTGGTCGTCCAAATCCTAGTCCAACATCTAAACTGTTACACTTCAATATGTTTTTTTTTCTATTATAGCTGTTCCTCTTTTCCATAAAATAAATCTCTGCAAATTATGATGCTGGTCCCAGACCCTAAATGGCTTGGGTCTGGGATATCTGAGGGAACACCTGCTGCCGGCATCAAGCTCCCTTCGTCCTGTGCGCTCACACAGGGAGGGTCTTCTCAGGGTACCACCGGTAAAAGATTGCCGGCGGACAATACCCAGGGGAAGAGCCTTCTCTGTGGGTGCGCCTGCCCTTTGAAACCAGCTGCCTGTAGAGCTTAGGACTACCCCTGACCTTCGCTCATTCCACCGGGACCTGAAGACCTGGCTCTTTGAGCTTTCGGGCCTGGACTGAGAGTATTAATTGGGGTTTTAATTGGATTCTAATTGGGATTTTATTTATTCAAGGTTAATGTAATCATTTTAATTGTTTTTAATTTTTGTAATTTGTTGCATTTTTAAAAAACCTTGTGAACCGCCCTGAGTCCTACGGGAGAAGGGCGGTATATAAGTTTAATAATTATAAATATAATATAAATACTTTATTTTATTTATTTATTTAATTAGATTTATATACCACCCTTCTCCCAAAGGACTCGGGGTGGTGTACAGGGCAATTAAAACATGGCATACAAAGTTAAAAATAAATTAAATTAAATTTAGTCCCAAACAGAATAAATCAAATTCTAAAATTTAAATTTAGTCCCAAACAGAATAAATCAAATTCTAAAATTTAAAATCCCAATCCCTCAGTCCAGGCTGGCAAGCTCAAACAACCAGGTCGGGAGCGAAGGTCGGGAGCCATCCGTAGCTCAACAGGGAGCTGATTCCAGAGGGCATGCGCACCCACAGAGAATGCTGTCCTCCTGGGGGCCGCCAGCCGGCACTCCCTGACCGACAGCATCCTGAGGAGGCCCTCTCTGTGGGAGCGCACAGGACGATGGGAAGTTGATGCCGGCAGAAGGTACTCCCGTAAATAATCTGGACCCATGTCATTTAGGGCTTTGTAGGTCATCACCAGCACTTTGAATCTCCCAGAGGGCAACTGGGAGCCAATGCAGCTCGCGGAGAAGAAACTTACTTTAATTGTATGTAACTCAACTGATTACACCATTACACTAAAATCTAAGCTCTTCTATGTTTTACCATCTTATATTTCCCCAGAAAATATTTATGATGGTTGTAGTGTACGGGGGTCACGTGATCACCTTTTGAAACCTTCTGACAAGCAAAATCAATGGGGAAGACAGATTCACTTAACTGTGTTACTAACTTAACAATTGTAGCGATTCATTTAACAACTGTGCCAAGAAAGGTCATAAAATGGGGCACAACTCACTTAACTGTCTCGCTTACCAACAGAAATTTTGGGCTCAATTGTGGTCATAAGTCAATGACTACCTGTATATTATGTAAAATAAAGGAATCTTTGAACAAAAAGATTTTGTTGGTAAGGCTTACAGGACATTGTAATAACTCTAAGCAGCATACAATTCTCTCCATAATCTGGTTTTTTAAAAAAAAAATCAAATCAGAGCCATAATTCACTATGTAAGACCATGAAATAATTGCAATACATTCCCCTCAAAACTATTTCATTAGTACAGGGGAAAGATAGGGGAATTTACATTTCCATTATTAAAATATTACTTTATTTCTATACTACCTTTCCCAGCTTAGGGAAATTTAATTTTATATACACTAAAACAAAATAGATTAAGTATACTAAAACAACTATCATGGAAGTCAGACTGAAATAGTGAATTTTATATAAACTTGAAGGCCTTTAAATAATGGAATCCTAATATTAATAAAGTGCTTTCTACAAAAACAAAGTCTTTTAAAAGTTTCCACCAGTAGGTGTGCTAGTGAACCCAAAGCCAAAAATTACAATCATTGTTTGTTCAATATTTGAAATAGAAAGCAGCAATGTGCACACTGCAAATTATTTCCCCATGTTTCCCACAAAAACACCAAAGTTAAATATAATGATCTTTGGTATTTTAAGTATTATAAATACTTATCTTTCACTTTGGCTGAATGAACTCATAGCATTACTTTATTATTATTTGGTAGTGTTGATTCCTGGAAAAAGCCTGGACAAATCTCTGCAGTTTTCTTCGCAATATTTTTTGAAATGATTTAGCAATGCCTCCTTCTGACAGAGAGGAGTGGCCCAAGGTCACTCAGCTACTTTGTGCTGAGAGCAAGACTAAAACTCACAGTATCCTGGTTTCCAGCTTGGTGCCTTAATCACAATATCATACCACTACAGCTCTCAGAGGCCTAAGTTAACATCATGGAAATAAAAATTCACAAACCTGTTGAAGATAGGGCCATATTGACATAATGACAATAGAGAAACCTGCAACATAAAGTACTTTAGTTATTTTTCTCTAGTACTTTTTTGTCATCTACTGACCATATTCAGAGACATAAAAATACAGCATTCTATACAAAAAACAGGGAGTTATGTTATTTTGGAAAAAGAAAAAGTTCAAAAATTTCAAATAATTTTAGATATGTTTAACGTTGTCTTGCAAACTTTAATGATATTTCTAAGTAAATCAAAATATCTAAGCTAAGCTATAGGTTATCCAATGATACTTGATTATATAGTTTAACTACAGAAGAGAATATATATTATCATCCTAAAATTTCTACCTTCAAGAAAGAGAAATTCAGTCAATGGTAGGTGGAACTGCTTACATGGAACTGTAACAGTGTGGAAACTCTTTAATGTATTGTATACATTCTTCAGTTTCTTTTAATGAGCAAGCCTTCATTATTTATCATCTGTTATACAAGATGATCCAGAAACCTATAAAATACTTCATACCATTTTACCACAAACCACAATATTAAGGAAAAGTCAAGGCAACTACATAGGACAGTTTATGAACACTGACCATTTTTTACCAGTTACCTCCCTAACGATTGCCACAGAACATATTTGAAATAGAACCATGCTATTGATTCTGCTGGCAAGCATTTGCTTCAGCCAGGCTTAATTCTAACTGGTCCCTATAAATTTATGAACAAGTTCCTGAGTTTGCTTATTGCGACAGTTGTTCTTCCATTGGTGCTAGTTTATAATGCTATAGTCTAGTATTATTTTATTTTTGTTAAATCCTACATAAATTACAGAGTACGTTTAACTTACAAATGAGCCAAAAAGATTAAATAAAACAGTTTACTATATAAGGAATTTCTACACAATATTTTAATTAATATCCAATGAAATAACAGTAACAGCATTATATTTAAAAACTGATGACTGGTTAGCAAATTTTACAAACCAACACTGCTGAAGAACATTGTAAGATACATTATTCGAATGGATCTCCACCGGCTCTTGTAATGTTGCAATGTTTCCATAACATCCTTAGATCTATAACAAACAATATTGTAATGAGATTAATATTAACATATCAAATACTCATCATTCTTTAACAAATTCTAACTCAAGAAGTGTTAAGACTATATGTTACTATATTTACATTTAGTCATTTATTCCTATCTTGGTATGATCAAAATCATTCTCTGATGCATGTCTCATGTGTTGGCAATGCTCTGTTCTATCTTACAATAATCAGATTCAACAATTGCTATACAAAGCATGAAATGGACACAAATCTGATATCAGAATGTATTTCAATGCTAAATCTTACATTTGGGTAAAAAATATCAAAAGACATGAGCATAAGACAGCACTTTATGCATAAAGACACTTAAAAGATGATACAGCAACTGTTTAGAAGATAGTGTTGATTGGAATGTAGATGTCAGCTCCTCTCCCCAGTCCTATTTAGCTATCCCAACTGAGAACAAAGTGAGCTGTCAGATTTGTATGATGTTTGTATGATTTGGAGAGGGGAAGAACCTGGGTATCTGGGACTAGGGCACTGAACGCTGGGCAGATGCAGTACAGAAAACTGGTTACATTATCTGGACATGATATAGGGTCTTTTGATCTGGAGGGAGCAGGCAATGTCACAAGGAAATAAAGAAATCGAAGAAACTTTTAACACTGATGTCAACCCCTTTGTTATAGGCCAGGGCAAAAATATCAGCATGCAAGAATTTTCTGTATGAAACAAGATGATGATCCAGTCACAATTTGTATGCTTATTGTAAACTTATTAAAGATAAATATAAAAATACAACTCTAAGCTGCATATACAAAAGTAATTGCAAGATCAGGAGTCATAACTCCTCTATTTTCCATTGGACAGCATCTACAATACTGTGCTTTAAGAAGGTAAGGGTCACAGGAGGACTGTCAGGAATTTAAGGTGCCACACTAGTCTCACTCAGTAAGATTAATTGGATTTCCCTCCAGGGAAACAAAAATAAAAAATGTATACTTTAGTATACTCAATGTTATGCAATAAACACCATAAAAAATCATCATTCAACATTACCATACGGCAGACGTCTCTACTTTAGCAACTTTAAGATTCCCAGCAATTCTGGGAGTTGAAGTCCACAAGTTGCCTAAGTTAGAGACCTTTGTCATATGATATTCGGGAAAAACCCAAGAGACCTGAAACATTAAAAAAAAACAATTAAAATGTCTGTGTGCACAAAATGTGCAAAAATACCTTCTGTGCCTTAATAAACAAACTTGGCCTTCATACATATTTTATTAACAATGCAACAGAGTGTAGGTCAAAAAATCTATTAAGATTTTTAACACAGATGTATTTATTTAGCCTCCAGGCCGTCTACAGATGTCACGCAATCTCTGATATACACTAATAAAATACATTACACACAAATACAAATACACGATCTATAATTCATATTAAGACATCGCAGATTTTAATACCGATAGGATATCACCATCAGTTGTGTTGGTTTCTTATATTCATTTCGCTATTTTGTAACCTGTGTTGTAAACTGAGCTTCAAAGCTAATTTCATTAACCCCGATTATTATAGGCCTCTCCTGCTTACACACCAAGGCGCTCAGCTTACGATGAAGCTGTACAGTACTTAATATTACAATTCCCGTTCCCAGCATCTTGCAGCGTGAAATAACTTTTTTTTTAATCCCATTTATATCCCACCCTTCTCTGAAGACTCAGGGCGGCTTACAATTTTAAGCACAAACCAATGTGCTTAGCAATAGCCTTCATTCTATGTATATGCCTGCTTATTAGGGCTTTCGGCCCCATCTCAAGCGGCATTATTACAAAGTCAGCTTATTGCCCCCAACAATCTGGGTCCTCATTTTACCTACCTCGGAAGGATGGAAGGCTGAGTCAACCTTGAGCCTGGTGGGATGCGAACCTGCACTAATTGCAGGCAGCTGGTGTTACTTAAGGAGGCATTAGCCCACTGAGTTGTGATACAGAGGATGTGATACAGAGGATTTTGACTCCATCGCTTCTGGAGTCCAAGGGGATGGACCCAAGTCCAAAGCAGACCCAAGCAGGCACCTTTCATCTCCGCCTCCGTTCAAAAGAGGCTGCTCCCAGTCCTCGCTCGCGGGCTCCAGAACAGCAGCAGCCGCCATGGCCGACTTCGAAGCCTCCGAGCTTCAACCTGACACATCCACCGAGAGCCACTCCGACGTGCTCCCTCTGACGAGAAACAGAAGGTGAGGAAACACCCCCCCCCCCCCAAGCCTCGCCTCGGCTTTCTTCCGGGACTAGGCGCGAGGCGGCCACCGCGCGACCAAACAGCAATCACAATAAAGCGAGTCCAAGCAACTACGTAGGACAGTCGCACGCAGAGCGCCGAGAAGCGAGGAAGGGGAGGGGACGATTCTGATTACGTGCCGGGCGAGCTATTATTGGTAGAGTCGGCAGCCGCCCTCTCGCCCCTTGTTTTTTTTAAAATCGCCGTTGCGGCTGTGGCGCTTCTCGCGAGAGCGGGGGAAAAACGGGAAGCGGCGACCTTCGGCGTGTCTCACCCACCCCTTTTCATTCAGTCGAGAGCGACGGTGAAGTGGGTGGCTTCGGCCGCCTGGATGCTGAAACTAGGTAGCGAGAGGGGAAGAGTCCCGAGCAAGGGCATTACCGAAAGGTGCCGCTCGGCAATTCTCCTGGTGTTCCCGTAGGTTCACTCTTTTTTTCCCGAAGGCGAGTGGCAACGCCGTCTGGAGGTTGTGGGTCCCTTGAAAAGTCGTGATTGTGAGAAATAGAGGAGTCCAGTTGCGCTGACCTCCTGAGGTCAAAAAGTAAAAGAGCGAATAAACGGCAGGGCGGGTTTTATATAGAAGGAAGGCTATTTCCAGGATGATATTCCAGTTTCCCGAGCCTTCTGGAGGAAAAGAGTGGACTGCAAACGGGCCAAAACTAATTTTTAGACGGTTGAATTGTACGGCAAATCTCTGCTGTGCTTTTTTGCGAGTTAGATTTTGCTGTCCTGTACGTTGACTTGTGAATGGGCCTATCACGTGCCATGAAATTGTGGGGAGAGAGTTGGGGTGGATTGTGCGCTGTAATGTGATGATTCATGGATTTGAACCCTTGCGGTGTTGGCCCTTGCCAAAAGTCTGCTGGTGATTTGGTTGATGAGGTACGGACAGGGCAGGTTGGCACATCTTGTTTCTGTATACGGCACAGGCTTTTATTTTTGCCTATTGGAATTACATTTGAACAAAGTAACGATAAGTAAAGGTAAAGGTTCCCCCGCACATGCGTGCTAGTCGTTTCCAACTCTAGGGGCCGGTGCTCATCTCCGTTTCATAGCCAAAGAGCCAGCGCTTGTCCAAGGACATCTCCGTGGTCATGTGGCCGGCATGACTAGACGCCAAAGGCGCACGGAACGCTGTTACCTTCCCACCTATTTTTCTACTTGCATTTTTACGTGCTTTTGAACTGCTAGGTGGGCAGAAGCTGGGACGAGTAACAGGCGCTCACTCTGCTACGCGGCACTCGGGATTCGACCCGCCAAACTGCCGACCTTCAGATCGACAAGCTCAGCGTCCTAACCCACTGAGCCACCGTGTCCCTTATAAAAGTAACGATAGTATTGTCATAAATGAATTAGCTAAGGTAATTTTAATGCTACTCAAACAGGCCACCTAAATTTGCTTGAAATCATTTTAAAAAGTAACATAATAGTTCTTATATCACATATAAATCTGAAAAACTGCAAGATTTTCTCTGAGAATGTCTAATTGATATTACTTAGGTAGCATAGTGTCTCATTTACTGAGTTATACACTGAGCAACATTTGGATTTTTTTTCTCATTATTTGAAGCAACAGATAGAATGAAGATACTTAATGGGATTGAACTACCAAGATTGACAGGTAGGAGCAAAAATATGATTATATAAATCATATCAGCTACTATCTGAGAACCATGCAATACAAATGTTTGGCTATGCATTTTTTTCTATAGAAAAATAAGGATCTTTATTTCTCCATTTTAAATAACATGGTTTATCACATTGTTTTCAAGGTTGTTACAATGTATTCCTCACTTGCCATTGTTTTTTTTTAATTGAATTCCTACCTCAGTATAGCATTATTGAGGCTATATTATTTATACTGTGGTTATCAAAATGGTTAGGTAAGGTAAAGGTTCCCCCGCACATGCGTGCTAGTCGTTTCCGACTCTAGGGGCCGGTGCTCATCTCCGTTTCAAAGCCAAAGGGCCAGCGCTTGTCCGAGGACGTCTCCGTGGTCATGTGGCCAGCATGACTAGACGCCAAAGGCACACGGAACGCTGTTACCTTCCCACCGTAGTGGTCCCTATTTTTCTACTTGCATTTTTTACGTGCTTTTGAACTGCTAGGTTGGCAGAAGCTGGGACGAGTAACAGGCGCTCACTCTGCTACGCGGCACTCAGGATTCGACCCGCTAAACTGCCGACCTTCTGATCGACAAGCTCAGCGTCCTAACCCACTGAGCCACCGCGTCCCTAAAATGGTTATGACAGTATATAAATCATTCTTACCTATATTGTTTTTGCAATGTAATATTGTTCTGTACTACTTTAATGTTATAGTGCCTTATAGATGAAGAGCATCAACCAAGAAAGTTACAAATGCTTTTCTTACAAGCACTGCAAGTAATCAAACAAGCACAAGACAAAAAACTCAGTAACCTTTAAATATGTTTAAAGTTGCTTTTATATATTCAGAGTAACAGTTGGAAGGGATCTTGGGGATCTTCTTGTCCAATCCCCTGCTCAAGTTGGAGACCCTATACCTTTACAGACAAATGGCTGTCCAATCTCTTTGAAAGCCTCCAATGATGGAGCACCCACAACTTCTGAATGCAAGCCATTCCACTGGTTAATTGTTCTCACTGTCAGAAAATTTTTCCTTAGTTCTAGCGTGCTTCTCTCTGATTAGTTTCTATCTATTGTCTTGGTGCTTTGGAGAATAGGTTGACCCCCTCTTCTTGGTGGCAGCCTCTCAAATATTGGAACACTGCTGTCATGTCACTTCTAGTCCTTCTTTTCACATACTCATTTCTGCAACCATTCTTCATATGTTTTATCTATACAGGCTCCTAATCATCATTGTTGCTCTTCTTTGCATTCTTTCTAAAGTCTCAACATCTTTTTTATATTGTGACCAAAACTGGATGCAGTATTCCAAGTGTGGGCTTACCAACGTCTTATTAAGTGATATTAACACTTCACATGATCTTGATTCTATCTTCTGTTAATGCATCCTAGGATTGCATTGGCTGTTTTGGAGGCTGCAGCACACTGCTGGCTCTTATTTAGGTGACTGTCCACTATGACCCCAAAATCCCTCTCATAGTTACTGCTGTTGAGCCAGGCTTTACCTAATCTGTACCTGTGCATTTGGCTCTCCCGCCCATCCCAGTGTAAAACTTTACTTTTCTCTCCATTGAATTTCATTTTGTTAGATAGGGGCATTGTTCAAGTCTGTCGAGATCCATTTGGATCTTGAGCCTACCTTCAGGGATGTTGGCTGTTCCTGCCAGCTTAGTGTCATCTGCAAATTTGATGATTTCTATTCACTCATCTAAATCGTTTATGAAAGTATTGAAGGGTACTGAGCCTAAAACAAAACCATTGCTTACTTCCCTCAATGTAGCTGTAATTTTATTAAGGACTACATGTTGAGTGCAGTTTTGTCAGCCAATTATGAACCCGTTTGGTGGTAATGTCTGTCCCACAGTTTTCTAGCTTACCAAGAACTAGGTTGTAATCTCATTTATCAAATGTCTTACTGAAATCCAAGTATACTATATCCACAGCATTTGCTGCACAATATAGTGTACGGTAGTGGTCAAAATTGTGGGAACCTTTTGGGAAAAGTGTACATTTGAGATTTGATGGCTAATAACACCACTTATTTTTGGAATAGTACCATACTATTATATATCAGTGGAAAGATACTTTAATCAAGAATGTAATGCAACAAAGTTTCTTCAATTATCTGTATTCTATGAAAAGTTATAGCCAAATAACCAGAAAAAGGAAGAACAACTTGCTTAGGTTGATATCAGGCAGCTTTCCTTCATCTGATTGTAGCCAATGAGCATGAGTGTTTTTCAGAGCCAATCAGGTGTCTCAATTGCCATTGTAAATCGAGGATTATTTGTATTAGTGAATCTTAAAAATTTTCAATGTGTTGTTATGTTTGTGATAAAATGAATAATTAAGTTACAATTTTAATGTTTGCGTCAGATTTCCAAAGTTTTCCATTAGAAGCAGGGAAAGGTGGTTCAAATTCAGTGAAGAGTAAACCATTTCAGTTTACCAGAAATGGTTCAAGAAAGCAAATTGTATTAGTGAAATATTAACTAAACAATGACATTGTACCAAAGGATAAAATAGCTTGTTATTGTTTGCTTTGCCTGCTAAATATAGGTGAACATTATACTGGTATCTATTTTTAGTCAAAAGTTTCTCCCACTCATTTAAATAGTGCATTTTAGTTGTACAGATAGTCTTTGACTTATAACCATTGGTTTAGTGACATTCACAACAGCACTGAAAAAAGTGACTTATGACTGTTTTTTACACTTCCGACTGTTGCAGCATCCCCATGGTCACATGACAAAATTTGGATGCTTGGCAACTGGTTCACATTTATGACGGTTGCAGTGTCCCGGGGTCATGTGATCATCTTTTGTAACCTTGTGATAAAGTCAATGGGGAAGCCAGATTTCACTTAACAATTTTGTTATTAAGTTATGATTCATTTAACAACTCTGGCAGGAAAGGTCATAAAATGGGGCAAAACTCAACTGTCTCGGTTAGCAACAGAAAGTTTGGGCTCAGTTGCTATTGCAAGCTGAGGACTAACTGTATAACAAAGAAAGGAAACTATTATATCTATGTTTTATGTACCGTAAAGTTTAATAACTTATAGTTTAGATACTATTACAAAATTAAGTAAGAATTTTCTTCATTTGAGTGGTTAAGTAAATTGGAATGTGTGGATGATCTTGGGGGCTAAGGAAAAGAGATACTGCCTAGGAAGCACTGGTCCTAATTGATCAGACAATAAAAAGTGATGGTGGGAAGTTTGTACAGGGAGTCCTCAACTTATGACTATTCCTTTAACAACCATTTGAATCACAGTGGTGTGGGAAAAAATAACTTGCAGTAAGTCCTCACATTTATGACCAGCACAGCATCCCCACCATCACATGATCAGAATTTTGGCACTTGGGCAGTACCATTATCCTGGGGTCATATGACTGGAATTGACGACCTTGCCAGGAATTTCTGATAAAATCGGTGGAGGTAGCTGAATTCACTTAAAGACACTGTAATTTGTTTAACGACTGCTGGGATTCACTTAACCACAGCAAAAGTCATAAAATCAGCTGGAACTCACTTAAAGGCTACATCACATAGGGGTGCCTTACAATAAGGTAAATTTAGTTTATCTAGTCGTCTTTCCTGTCTGATTTACCCAGAAGAACTGACATCAGTCTTGCGAGCCTCCTACTCTCTTCCAAAGAGAGGAATGTCGAGAATGGCCTGAGATCCTCAAGGAAACCCACCAATCACTGAGTGTCTGGCAGCCATGTTCTTATAGTACAAACAGCACAAATTAGTTGAGTTATTCAGAAGCTCAAGCGGGGACAGAGAAGAGCAAGGATATATATTTTGGCTTTTAAATTACTTTTAGGAGATGAAAGGTGGAATGGCCATTGCACCACCACTGAAGTCAGATGATCAGAATTCAGGGATTTGGCAGTGAACCAACATTTACAACCACAGGATATGCTTCATCTCCCCCCATCCTCATTTCTCCCTTCTCTGCCCTTTTGGCCATTCTGCTGTTGGCAAGACACATCCAGCCAAGTCAACTGTAGACCTTCATGAGGCCACACCCTAAAAGGAATAGCTGCCTCATCTGGGCACATCTTATCAACAGTGAGAGAAGACAGCGATGGTTAGCGTATTGTACAAGAGGCGGTAGAGTGCAGAATGGTCAAAAGGACAGGGATGGGATGAGATATGTAGGGGGCGGGTGGTGTTGAAGTGCAGACAAGCATGGCAGGGCAGGAAAAACCTTCCCTAAAACCACAACTATGAGTACTGGTCACACATTCTCTTTTGTTTAATAACTACTTCGTTTAGCAACAGAAATTTCAGTCCCAATTAAGCTAGGACTAGCCATAAACAGGTTTTCATTTACAGTTTTGGAAAATCTAAAGTAATTCACCATTCTTTTTTTTTAAACATTATTGTGAGGAGATATATTTTTTTTATTAAAGAGTTTTACAAAAACAAAATTTTACAATATATCCCCAAATCCCCCCCACCCCAAACCCACCCACTTCCCCCCCCACTTCCCAGAGCTAAATACAGGATTATAGTTATAATAATCACATTCTAAATAAAAATTATGCATAATATACAATTAACCAAATTCATAATGTGCTTTAACTCCCCTTTAACATAACTACATACAGAGTACCAATAACAATATCCCACTAAAATCTACTCATAAGCTAAATGGAACTTTTTGGTCCCATATTTGTTCTGAATATAATCTATCCATCTCCTCCAAACTGAAATATATCTTTCCTGTGAATGATCTTTCAAGTAAGCAGAAATCTTAGACATTTCTGCAAGATTCGAAACTTTAAACACCCATTCTTCTATAGTAGGCAAACTATCCTTCTTCCAATATTGTCATTGTGAGGAGATATTAATTACAAAGTAAGAGAAGTGTTTTTCACATCATTTTTATTAATAAAAATATATTAGTTGGTTTTTAGTATTTTGTATATGCAACAGCAAACACTTCTTTTTATCTGTGTCCTACTTATTGTTATTAATGTTAAGTTTGTCAAACAAAACTAATAAATTGCTGTGCAGAAAATGAAACATAATTATATTTGGCCTTATTTTTTTATCAACATTTGAAGCTCTAGCCTTTTGGGAACTTCAGAAGAAAGGAGAATTGGAGCCCAAAGGACTGTGTCTATCCTTTTCGCATCTGACTGTAATCACTGTTACAGTCACCCTACACTTTCTCCAAGGAGCTGCAACTTCAAGTGCTTATTTCCATAGAAAAACATTTTTGAAGTAGTCTCAGAGAAGTTGGTTGATATGCTGGGACGAGACATGCAACTTGATCTTACCTCAATTATACCATCCAGTTACCATAATGAATATGGTGCTTTTTTTTTTTTTTGCTCCCAAGTGAGAATTATTTCATGTCTGTCAGAAAGTAGGATTCTCCTTTCCTAACATCCTGCAAAGTGCTTTCTGATATATAAAATATATAGAAGTAACAATAAAAGTAAACAAATCTGTATTATCACTAAGGGGAAGGCTGAAGCTCTGTCATCATTCTACAGATTGAATCATTATAAAGTATATCTTATATCTCCATTACAAAATTTTGGAACCAATACTTTCAAAGACATTGCTCCTTACAGTTTTTTCAATGTTCTGAGGTTGATGTTTGTTTATGTAATCCTACTCTGCATGATTAAACCACTATATGAATTAAAGTTTATTCCCATTTGCTGAACAGGTAGTGCCGTATATTGGTTTAGGGTGATTCATTTTTAATTGAACATTTGTTTTTATACTGTAACTGTTTTTATACTGTAACTGGGTTGTCAAAAGGTCACTAAATATAAATGCTTTTAAATTCTGCTACCTAATTCCTTTCTTGTATTGTTATTATTACCACACTTCATGAGTAACTCTTATTGTGAATAAGAACACCAAGTCCCTGGAAATGGTTTGCCAATCCCTTTTTCCTAGGATTGAAAAGGTGTGATTGGTCAGTCACCCAGGTGGCTCCCTTGCCTAAAGCATTTCTAGAACTAATGGTATCCTATGAAGGTTTAGTCTCTTTGGCAGCTTCCCAAAACTGATTTAATGCTTTCTTGCATATATAAGTTTCAGTTTATTTACTATTAACTTTTTTGTTGACAATTGTATACAGTTTCAGTTCATGTAAGCAAATCAATATACTTTTATTGATATGAATATTTATTTTTTCCTAGATGTGTTTTGCTAATGGGTGTGAGCAAGCTAGATGTCTTATATAGGCGTCTGCTTCTCACTAAGCTTTTTATTCAAGGATGGGGAAGACCAGAAGACTTAAAAAGGTAGGTTTAAAACAGTTTTCTAAAGGTAATTATTTGATCTTTCCATCTAAATCATTTTTGTTACTCTTAGTTAAGGCAAAAAGTGCAATTATATTATTTGTAAGGATAATAGCTTATAGTTGAGCAAAAATGTGAAAATTGGCAAGGTTCCTATAGTAGAGTTCATTAAAAGAAACTGTGTGTGTGTGTGTGAAATAGAAATATTAAACCTGTTACAGTCAATTACCGTATTTTTCGGACCATAAGACGCACCCAGTTTTTAGAGCAGGAAAACAAGAAAAAAAATTCTTTCTCCTTCTCTCTCTCTCCCTCTCTTTTTCTCTCTTTCTCTCCCTCTCCCTCTCCCTCCCTCTCCCCTTGTCCCTTCCTTCCTTCCTTCGTTCCTTCCCTCCCTCTTTGTCCTTCCCTCTCTGCATTAGAGCAGTACCCGCGGAGGCATCCCTGCAGCCCGGCTTTCTCTTGCAGAAAGCAAGCTGAAACAGAGCGAGGGAGATTGCCAGAAATGCGACTCGGCTGATCTCGCGCTCCTGCAAACTCCCTCGCTTGGTTTCAGCTTCCCTTGCTAAAAGAGAAAGCAGGCTGAAACGAGGCAGATTGCAGCAGCGCGAGATCAGCCGATTCACATTCCTGGCAATCTACCTCACTCCGTTTCAGCCTGCTTTCTCTTGTAGCATGGGAAGCTGAAAACGAGCGAGGGAGAGTGCAGGAGTGCGAGATCGGCATTTCTCAGCACGTGCCGATTCGTGCTCCTGGCAGTCTCCCTTGCTTTCCACTTGCGGAGGTTGGGGCTGGCCATACGGATCACCTTCGGACCATAAGACGCACCCTCGTTTTCCCCCCACTTTTGGGGGGGAAAAGTGCGTCTTATGGTCCGAAAAATACGGTATATACAATTGTAATTACCTATTTATAGTACAGTATGCAGTCTTTTTTGTTCTTAATATCTGCAACTAATTCTTATTTTTAACAGAATATTTGAATTCAGAAAAATTATTGGAAATAGAGAAAAATGTCAAAATCTTGTTCCACGGGACTATCCTGTGCACATTAATAAGGTACTGAAAATGAATCAATATACATGAATTCATTATGATTATTCACAACCATTTATTCAAAATGTAAGTATTGAGGGTTGATAAAAAGAAACCTTGTATTTGATAAGGTATACATTGCTCCAGTTATTAACTCAGCATAGCTTTTGTGAACAGTTTACTTCTGTTTAGCAGAACTTGCATTTCTACATGAAAATTTGATAATGACTAAAAATACAATGCTGTATAGGTTGAGGAGCAATCAGACTGCAAGATCCTTGATGGACACTTCATTTCTCCTTTGGCACATTATGTTCCTGATATCATGCCATCAGAGTCAATTACTGCAAGGTAAAAATAAACATATACTGTGAGTTGAAAAAATATAGAACTAAGTAAGCTATGGACTAAATATAGTGATAAAGTGATACAAATGTACACATATTGTGCAAGGTATATGAGAAATCTATTTCATTTAAATATTTTTTCATTATTTTCTTTCTTTTAATAGGTTTCAATTTATAGTACCAAAGAGATGGAACAGCAAGTACAAACCTGTTTGTATTCATTTAGCAGGCACTGGAGACCATGTAAGCTTCAGTGTTCAATAATGGTTTGTCAATATTGCTATACCGGTAATATTTAATTTAACTTTAACTGTATTTTTAGTACTTTTGGAGACGACGAACTTTAATGGCCCGTCCAATGATCAAAGAGGCCAGCATGGCTTCATTATTGTTAGAAAACCCCTATTATATCCTTTTTATTTGAGTACTATATACCTTTGCATACAGAGGAAAGTGTTATCCAGTGACTTATTGAATTCAGATATCAATATGGTAATAGGAGAATTGCATCGAAATGTGAGAAGCATAAATCTATTTGATTCTGAAATAGATAAGTGGTTTGTAAATTCACTGAATCACCACAGGCTATAGTAATCATCTGGAGTTTGGGAGTCTTGTATTGACATTTTGCAGTCCACCCTTATGGCAAATCCCCACATTTCCATTTTTTAAATTTGTAGCCTAATGAGTTAGCAATGGCTGCATTAACTAAATGTACTTAATGTAACTATTTTAACGAGGTTTATTTGATTTAAAGTAAAGAGGTAAAAGGTTAAAGAACTTTTAAAACTATTTCACTTTATTTCCTTTAACTTACATCTGTCTATACATGGGTACAGAAAACCTAAGGATCAGTTGTAAGTATTATGATTGCATAAGCACAATAACAGCTTTTATTAATGTGTAGAAATAATTTTAATTCTAGTGCATTTTATTCTAATGCATAAAATATGATCATGTTATGGAAAAACATTTCAGAACATTATAATACATAATGCAAATATCGCAATTCATCCATTCAGTGGCCACACATTATTGAAGCTTGACAATGAAATGATTTAGGGAAACATTTTTGAGTATTATCTGCCAGAATATTTAATCTGTGATTCTTCATATCCTACCTGTGCTCCAGTATCACAGACACTGATTCTGCTTTAATATATTGTCCTAAATTTACTTATTCTCAGCAACTAAATATTACATGATTCAAATGTGTGGGTACTATATTTCACAGTAAATATTAAAAATGAACGTTCTTGATGTGATTTTCTTTCTGTTCCTGCTGAATAAGTTGGTAACTTAGAGGAATTCAAAAATAATCAGTTTATAAACAGACCTGCAAGAATTATTATTTCTGTGCTTTCCTCTACAATGCTGGATTTTGTTCAGACACCAGATCTATCCACTGTTAGAACCTAGAAGAGGTACAGTTAAACTTATTGTTCCTATAGAAAACAAACATGTTATACTGTTGCTTAGAAAAGATAGTAATTTACCTGTGAAAACATGACAAAAGTTCAAAAGTGTAATACATTAATACTACATGACTTATATATGGTTAAAGTCCACAGTGTTTTCTTTTGGCATGTACAAGTACTAAGTCAATACAGTATGTTTTTTCTTTATCTAAATGAAGAAAATATAATTTTATTATCCATCAATACCAATTATATTACTGTTTTGAGATTTGGTTTAGTTTAAATGACTTTCTTGTGTTGAATGGTCTAGATTATTGCTTTAACTAATTCCCCTTTTCCATGTTTGAGTAAAAAACAGATAACAATATATGGGTATTTCAGCATTTAAAAGGACAGTTCTTGGGTTATTTGCAACTAAATAATAGATAGCAAAGCCATTTCACCTGAATAAACCATAGTCACTAAACCCTAACTTTCTACAAGCATTTTTAACACACTGTCTTTTAATCTGTTTTAATAAAATAAATTAATACACTTGAACTTGCTGTTAATATATTTCTTGAAACAAGTAATCTTGCTTTTCTTTCCTTGGGAGGAAAGAAGATCCTGTCTAAAAAATGTATCTGACCTATTTGTGATGGGAGGAGCTCTTGTCTTAGAATCAGCAACTCTTTTGCATTGGCTGGAAAAAGAAGGATATGGACCTCTAGGAATGACTGGCATATCCATGGGAGGACATGTAAGCTTAAATCTTTAATTAATAATAATTTAATTGAAGTAGATGGTAGCAACCCAGTTGAACTTGTCTGATCCCTAAAAAGTCAGATCCAGTTACCAGTGGTGTTGGAATGGAGATGACTTGGAAATTCCAGATTATGGACTAGATTGGAAAATCACAAAAAAAGACCATTTAAAATCACGTTTATATTGTAACAAACAAAAGTGGAAGGATAACATATGTTTATATATAATCATTAGAAGCCGAGCTTCACTCAAGGGGAACTTAATTCCTAATAATACTTACGTTCTTTAGTGCTATATTACATTAAGTGGGAAACATCCAACATAATAACTAAAACCTGATCATAACACATCAGATTGAGAAATGTGTGAGGACTGAGGTGGTTTTCTAGTTATATATATATTATGGCATATTTGCAGTTATACTATCAAGGCCTATAATGATAATTGTTTTATGTAATTGCAAGAAATAAAAGAGTTTGACATGGGAAGTATAGATTCATAATTAGTATATTTTTTTAAAAAAAACATATTAAAGTGAATATAATTTATGCAACATTTGACTTTGTTAGCGAAACACAAACTTTCAACTTGGCCAGTGATAACTGTCTTGCTGTGATGTGAACATTAGATGGGATAGCCTTATTCAGATTGTCTAACTATCCCTAGAATAAATGCATCATACAATGTTCTAAATTTAAATGAAATTCTGTTCATGTGTGATTTTATATAAACTTTAAGGATGTTTTGAAAGCAAGTATAAAGCTTAATACATTTGAGGAATACAAACATTTTTCTTCAATAGTTTTATAATATGAACTGTATTTCAGATAATTTCAGATAGTATCTGCTATATCCATTGCTATATCCATTTCTTTAATAAGCATTAATACCAATGCTGTTCAAATTCCATTACTTGGCTTCATATGAGATAGGAAGCTGAAATCGAAAAATGAATTATATGGCAATTTTTCATACCAATTTATGAAAAACATTTCATGTTTTCATTTGTACTCATGGGAAAAATTACCATTATTTTTTTTTACAGATGGCATCATTAGCAGTATCAAATTGGCCTAAACCATTACCGTTAGTTCCCTGTCTGTCCTGGTCTACAGCCTCTGGTGTTTTTACTACGGTAATACATTCTTTGTTGGTATATAATTATAAATTCTTTGAAAGCATCTCACCTTGAAATATTAAAGCAGGGGTGTCAAACTGGTGGCCCGCAGGCCAGATGCATCATGTGCAGGCCACACCCACTCCGACTCCACAAAGGCAAAAAAACATCACGATACGTCACGTGATGCAATTGAGTTTGACACCATGTATTAAAGCAACCATATCTTTCTCTAGAATCAATGGGTATTTTATAATCTCTACAAGTTGACTCCATTGCACATCTATCCAGCCAATTTGTTTAAGTAGGCTGTTTTACTGTTGCAAACATGCATGATATACATTACTAAGTGTTGCTTTTTTCAAAGGATTTGCACATCCCTAATCTATAAGGCCCCTTCATGGATTACTGCCTTGTCGTGGCGAAGGGGCTTGCGTAATTCAATGAAGCTATGAGCTATGCCGTGCAGGGCCACCCAAGACGGACAGGTCATAGCCGAGAGTTCTGACAAAACGTGATCCACTGGAGAAGGAAATGGCAACCCACTCCAGTATCTTTGCCATGAAAACCCTATGGACAGTACCAAAAGGCAAAACAATATGATACTGGAAGATGAGCCCCTCAGGTCGGAAGGCGTCCAATATGCTACTGGGGAAGAGCAGAGAGCTAGTACTAGTAGCGCCAGAAAGAATGAAGCGACTGGGCCAAAGCCGAAAGAACGTTCATCTGTGCATGTGTCTGGTGGTGAAAGGAAAGTCCGATGCTGTAAAGATTTTTTCTCCATAGGAACCTGGAATGTAAGATCCATGAATCAAGGAAAGCTGGACGTGGTCAAACAAGAGATGACAAGACTGAACATTGACATCTTAGGTATCAGCGAACTAAAATGGACAGGAATGGGTGAATTTAATTCAGATGACCATCAGGTATACTACTGCAGGCAAGAATCCCTCAGAAGAAATGGAGTAGCCTTCATAGTCAATAAAAGAGTAGGAAAAGCAATACTGGGATACAATCCTCAAAATGACAGAATGATCTCAGTTCGAATCCAAAGCAAACCATTCAATATCACAGTACTCCAAGTCCATGCCCCAATCACCAGTGCTGAAGAGGATGAAATTGACCAGTTCTATGAAGCCCTACAGCACCTTATAGAACTAACCAAAAAATGATGTCCTTATCATCATGGGAGATTGGAATGCTAAAGTAGGAAGCCAAAAGATAACCGGAATAACAGGCAAGTTTGGCCTTGGAGTATAAAATGAAGCAGGGCACAGGCTGATAGAATTCTGTCAAGAGAATACAATGGTCATAGCAAACACTCTTTTCCAACAACCCAACAGATGGCTCTACACATGGACATCACCAGACGGTCAACACAGAAATCAGATTGATTATATGCTCTGCGGCCAAAGATGGAGAAGCTCTATACAGTCAGTAAAAACAAGACCAGGAGCTGTCTGTGGCTCAGACCATGTGCTTCTCCTTGCAAAGTTTAGGCTTAAACTGAAGAAAGTAGGGAAAAGCGCTAGGCCAGTCAGGTATGAATTAAATCATATCCCTGTTGAATATACAGTAGAGGTGACAAATAGATTTAAGGAATTAGATCTGATAGACAGAGTGCCTGAAGAACTATGGACAGAGGTTCGCAACATTGTACAACAGGTTGCAACCAAAACCATCCCAAAGAAAAAGAAATGCAAGATAGCAAAATGGCTGTCTGAGGAAGCTTTGCAAATAGCTGAGGAAAGGAGGGAAGCGAAAGGCAAGGGAGAAAAAGAAAGATACGCCCAATTGAATGCAGAATTCCAGAGAATAGCTAGAAGAGATAAGAATGCCTTCTTAAATGAACAGTGCAAAGAAATAGAAGAAAACAATAGAATAGGGAGGACCAGAGATCTTTTCAAGAAAATTGGAGAGATGAAGGGAACGTTTAATGCAAAAAAGGGCATGATAAAGGACCAAAATGGCAGGGACCTAACAGAGGCAGAAGAGATTAAGAAGAGGTGGCAAAATTACACAGAAGAACTATACAGGAATGAGCTTAACATCCCTGATAATCACAATGAGGTGGTCACTGACCTCGAGCCAGACATCCTAGAATGTGAAGTGAAGTGGGCCTTAGAAAAGCTGAGCAACAACAAAGCTAGTGGAGGTGACAGTATTCCAGCTGAGCTATTCAAAATCTTAAAAGACAATGCAGTAAAAGTGCTACACTCAATTTGCCAGCAAATTTGGAAAACTCAACAGTGGCCACAGGATTGGAAAAGATCAGTTTACATTCCAATTCCAAAGAAAGGCAGTGCCAAAGAATGTTCAAACTATCGCACCATTGCACTCATTTCTCATGCTAGTAAAGTCATGCTTAAAATCCTACAAGCTAGACTACCTCAGTATGTGGATCGAGAACTACCAGAAGTACAGGCAGGATTTCGAAGAGGCAGAGGAACTAGAGATCAAATTGCCAACATACACTGGATCATGGAGAAAGATAGGGAGTTCCAAAAAAACATCTACTTCTGCTTCATTGACTATGCTAAAGCCTTTGATTGTGTGGATCATAACAAACTGTGGCAAGTTCTTAAAGAGATGGGAGTACCAAACCATCTTATTTGTCTCTTGAGAAACCTATATGCGGGTCAAGAAGCAACAGTGAGAACTGGACATGGGACCACTGATTGGTTCAAAATTGGGAAAGGAGTCCGGCAAAGCTGTATACTGTCACCCTGCCTATTTAACTTATATGCAGAGCACATCATGAGAAAGGCAGGGCTAGATGAATCAAAAGTTGGAATTAAGATTGCCAGAAGAAATATCAACAACCTAAGATACGCAGATGATACCACTCTAATGGCAGAAAGTGAAGAAGAAGTAAAGAGCCTCTTGTTGCGGGTGAAGAAGGAGAGTGCAAAACTTGGGTTGAAACTTAACATTAAGAAAACCAAGATCATGGCATCTGGCCCTCTCAATTCCTGGCAAATAGATGGGGAAGAAATGAAGGTAGTGACAGATTTTATTTTCCTAGGCTCCAAGATCACTGTAGATGGGGACTGTAGCCAAGAAATTAAAAGACACTTGCTCCTGGGGAGGAAAGCCATGGCAAATCTAGACAGCACACTAAAAAGCAGAGACGTCACCCTGTCAACAAAAGTGCGTATAGTCAAGGCTATGGTCTTCCCAGTTGCAATGTATGGCAGTGAAAGTTGGACCATAAGAAAGGCTGAGCGCCAAAGAATTGAGGCCTTTGAACTATGGTGCTCAAGAAGACTCCTGCGAGTCCCTTGGACTGCAGGGCGATCAAACCGGTCAGTCCTAGAGGAGATCAATCCTGACTGCTCTTTAGAAGGCCAGATCCTGAAGCTAAAACTCAAATACTTTGGCCACCTAATGAGAAGGAAGGACTCACTGGAGAAGAGCCTAATGCTGGGAAACATCGAGGGCAATAGAAGAAGGGGATGACAGAGAATGAGGTGGCTGGATGGAGTCACTGAAGCAGTAGGCGTGAGCTTAAATGGACTCCAGAAGATGGTAGAGGACAGGAAGGCCTGGAGGAATGTTGTCCATAGGGTCGCGATGGGTCGGACATGACTTCGCAGCTAACAACAACAACAAATCTATAAGGTCCGTGTGTTTAAACCTTGAATATCTGTTGAGTGCTTTGTTATGACAAAGAGACTAATCTAAACATGTTTTTAATTGTAACATAGAAATAGGTTCCTTTTTCTTGTGATTATGACACCATTTCAATCTGATCTAATTAAATGTTTAAAATTCCTGCCCAAATGCTTCATTTCAAAATGGATTTGTTGCTTGGAAGTCATATGAACTATTGACCCTTTCCTTTGTTATTGAATCCAGGAAAACACTTGCAAAGTGATGAAAATTTAACAAAACCCTGGCATAATTAAAATTGATTCTTAAACAGCGTGTACTGTATAATCCATTGTACTTTATCTTTAATTTCAGGGTGTATTGAGCAAGGCAGTGAATTGGAGGGAACTAGAGAAACAGTATTATAGTCAGAGTGTTTATGAAGAAGAAATAATTCAAATGCTTGAATATTGTGGAGTGAGTATAAATTAATTGTAACTCCTATGCAATTTCTGATAATTGTTTAATTTTGTAATTGTAACCCCACAACAATTTCTGGGAGCTATTTTAATGCAGTAGTAGCTAAAGCTTTTTACAAAACTCTATTATAACACATGTTTTGTATTAGTCTTCTGTGAAATTATTTTTTCAGTTATGTGTAACAACCATCCAAGTAGTTTTTCTTAATCTTTGAAAAATCTCTGAGATGTTTAGCTACAATTTTTAAGTCAGAAAAGAGAGTCTATATATTTTTATAGAATAACTTATTCCTAATTAGAAAATGGAATTTGAACTTTTATACCAAAGGTAATTTCTGTGTGCATTATTGAAATTTTTAATCCTTTGAGAAATCTTTTGTAAAATAAATACTAAAATGAGTATAAAAGGTAAAGGTAAAGGTTCCCCCGCACATCTGTGCTAGTCGTTTCCGACTAGGGACCAGTGCTCATCTCCATTTCAAAGCCAAAGAGCCAACGCTTGTCCGAGGATGTCTCCATGGTCATGTGGCCGGCATGACTAAACGCCAAAGGCGCACGGAACGCTGTTACCTTCCCACCATAGCGGTCCCTATTTTTCTACTTGCATTTTTACATGCTTTCGAACTGCTAGGTTGGCAGAAGCTGGGACGAGTAACAGGCGCTCACTCTGCTATGCGGCACTCAGGATTCGACCCGCCAAACTGCCGACCTTCTGATCGACAAACTCAGCATCCTCTTTTCCGATAGAGGTTTCTTTAAACTTTAGGCAGGATACTAATGAAATAATAAAGAAGATGATGAGGATGTTTGAGATTTAGAGACTGACATTTTCAGCAGTTGTGTCTTCCTTCTGCAACTTTTTGCTCCCTGGAGTCTCACATTTCTTTCCATAAAATGATGAAGACAGTGCTCTTTAGGTTGTATTTGTGTAGAATGATTAGCTCAAGAGTTTATATTGCACTTTTTATTAATATAGGTAGTCCTCAAATTACAACCACAATGGAGCCAAACATTTCCTTTGCTAAGCAAGATAGTTAAGTAAGTTGTGCCCCGTTTTACAACATTTTCTGTCACAGTTAAACAAATCACTGCAATTGTTAAATGAATCATAGGGTTGTTAAGAGAATCTGGCTTCTTCCATGGACTTCGCTTGTTGGAAGTTGGCTGGAAAAGTTACAGGTGGTGATCACATGACCTGAGGACAATGCAACTTTCATAAATACATGCCAGTTGTCAAATGCCCAAATTTTGATCACATGACCATGGGGATTCTGCAACAGTTTTAAATCCATAGTGCCAGTTACTAGTCAGACTAGTTAGTTGCAGTTAAAAAGGATTTTGCTAATTTAGTGACATTGTTTCCATTTTTGTTTATTTGTATAAAAAGTGCTAGTGTGGAATCCATCTTATATGAAAATACTTAGCTACTAGAAATTACTAATTATTTTGGCTATTATGGGGTTACATAGTCCACTTCCCTTGCCCCATGCATGTGGGGGCGAGGGAGAATCCTTTGGCTAGTAGTCTGATTGCTGCTTTCTGTGCCAATCGGTTTTCAAAACTTCTGCAAAAGTAACCCCAAACTCAGTGCATGGTAGTTAATCCAGTTACAAAGTTTTCAGCACATGAATGTCTTTCAGCAGACAGATGTGTGTTTGCAAATGTATCAGCACTTATTGTCACTAAGTTTAGAAAAAATTAAATGATATGAGTTACCGACATTTCTCATAATATATGGCAGGGAGAACACTTGAGTCTCCAATCTATTAATCTTTAGCAAATTAATCTTCTGAAGACTTCCTTTTCCTCAGTTTATTTTAAGATATAATCAAACAGAATTGGCAATGTGGGGACATTTCCATATAGATTAGAATGGTAGCAATTTATCAGTAATTTTATGGTGTTTTATGTTTATATGTTTTGATAGGTCATTCACGATAGAAAGAAAATTGTTTTTAATAAAAGTAGAAACAATAGGAAAACATTAACGCTCATATTTCTTATTTTTAAAAAATCTCTTGAGTTTTGTTTAAAAATAAGAATGTAAGATAGGAATTTAATAAGTATCCATTTAGTACATATTTTGGATATGTGTTCAGTTAAAATACAAGAAAATTCATATAGAAATCTAATTCAAGAGATCAATTTGTTTTTACACATTTTAAAACATCAAGTAAGATGTAGGTTTGATTGAAAAGAGAACATTGAAAAATATGCCAAAGTGCTTCAACTTTAATAAATATTTCTATACAGACAGATTCATTCAAGATGGGACAAGACTTTGTTAAAAATTCTCCAAGCAGTGTGGACAGCTTGAGTTGTCTGGATCTCAACTCCAGCATTCTGCATCTGGATATCAGAAACGAAGTTCCTTCTTCAGAAGTGGGCCACTGCCTTAGTCCTGATAGAAACAATCTAAGGTCTTCAACAGAAGGATTGTTGGTGCAAGATGTACCCAAAATGCAGTGCATAAACCAGACGTTTTCAACCAGCATCAGTAGTACTAACTTTTCCAGTGAACAAAAGCATCTGATAAGTGGTAAAAAGGACAGTTTACAAAGGGAATCATTACGATTTATGAAAGGAGTAATGGATGAATGTACCCATGTTGCTAACTTTTCAGGTACATGCTAATTTTAAAATATTTTAGATTTTCTATGTTCTTTATTAATTTATAATCCTATTTAATAATTCTCCATCTCTGAACACTGTTCATAATTTTTATGATATTTTTTTCTAAGTTATCTTTTCCATATGTGCATTGAATTTGCTCTTATGTTTTTCATATTTCTTTTTATAGATAGCAAATGTTTATTCAACTTTACCATTAACTCTATTCTAATTCCTCATGGAATTTAAATATTTATTTCTGCAGTAGCAGGAAAACTGGTTTAATTTCAGAAATTTTAGTGTTAAGAATCTTTTCTGATTCACACTTTCTAATACTGCTATATACAAAACTAAGCTGTTGGCACCTTTATTTATGCAGTTATTTCGGTTATATTGCCACCTATTAATGTACTTTTGAATGTTCATTGAATTATTTTGTAATGCAACAAACATTTCTAGCATGATATTAAATCTAAAGTTAACAAATTTAGCTTCAAATAAATTGTTGTCCTCAGTTCCAGTTGATCCCACACTGATCATAGTTGTCCAAGCTAAGGAAGATGCCTATATTCCAAGAACTGGAGTGCGTAGCCTTCAAGAAATTTGGCCAGGATGTGAAATCAGATACTTGAATGGAGGTCATGTTAGTGCTTATCTCTTCAAACAAGGATTGTTCAGGTTAGTCATTCAGAGTAAGCATTGAAAATTAAGTGTAGCTGCTGCTTAAATCATTTGAATTATTTGTATACTACTTATTTAAACATTCAAAATCAGTCTGTGTAGAGACTTTTGATACTACAAAGTACATGCCATAACAAACAAAGTCTCCTTACATCCCCATGAACTAGCAATCTATAAATCGTGATGCAGAAAGTAGGATATCCTCAAGGATCAATAGGGTCTAGCTTACAGGTCGACAACCTGCGGCTCCCAGTTGCCCGGTGCACGCACACCTCTTCAAACGGGCAGTGGTGCGCGCGCACCTCTCCAAATGGAGAGTGGCACCGCCTGTTCCAAGAGGTGCGTGCGCATCTCCGCCCGAACGGGCAGTGGTGCCGCTTTTTGGGAAAGCTGCTGCGGCCCGTTTGCACAGCTGCCGCGTTCATCCATGATTGACGAGTGCGGCAGGTCTCCCAATGGGCGGCAGCGGTTTGGAGAGGTGCGTGCGCACTCTCCAAACCACCGCCATCCCGTTTGCACAGCTGCCGCATTCATCCATGTTTGAAGAGCGCGGCAGGTCTCCCAACGGTCGGCGGCGGTTTGGAGAGTGCGCGCGCACCTCTCCAAACCGCCACCGTCCCGTTTGGAGGTCTGCCGTGCTCGTCAAACATGAACAAACGCGGCAGGTCTCCAAATGGGACGGCCGCGGTTTGGAGAGGTTCGCACGCACTCTCGAAACTGCTACCGTCCTCTTTGCACAGCTGCTGCGTTCGTGTTTCTTTCAAACGCGGAGGAATGCAGCAGCTCTGCAAATGGGGCGGCGGCAGTTTGGAGAGCTGCGCAGCTCCCCAAACCTCCGCCTCCACATTTGAAGAGCTGCTGCATTCATCAAACGCAGAGGTTTGGAGGTCCTGGGAGAAGGGGAGGGCGCTCGGGTGGCTCCGGCGATGCCCGGGCTGAAGGCACCGCCACAACCCAGTGCCCTTCGCCTGCGAGTCCGTCCCTCCCCCCTCCACGTAAGCTGGCGGCACTGGGCAGCGACAGGTGCGTGCAGCTCAGGATGCGGTGCGGGCGTAGGGGTGGTTATTTTTTTTGCTTGTTATGCACATGCATGTGCATGCCCACATGTGCACGGACATTTTGCGGCTCCCACTTTTTTGTATGTATGACGGAACCGGTTCCGAGTGGCTCTTTTGCTATTTGGGGTTGCCTACCCCTGGTCTAGAAGGAGATATAATGGAAAATGGTCTTTTAGGTTTTAGTTTCTGCTAGATAATACATGATCCTCTGAGTCATCATTTTAAAGATATTTCCATATCAGATTCCTCAATGGTTTCAACAGTGGCAGAGCTCCTAACATATTGGAAAGGTTCTTAAAAATTCAGAGAGACATTATACCTGCTTGAAAGCAGCCCATGTCAAATTGTACAACATAGTCAAGCATCAGCAGTTGACCATAGGAAATGTTTTATGACATTCTATAGTTAGTTTCAGGGTTAAGGCTCACTTTGGTATGTAATTTTCTACATTTTGCAAATAGAATTCTGATTCGTATAAGAAAATCTGATTACCTTGTTGATGTGGCCCATAAAGTTTTAGTTTATGGTGACAGCATTCAAGTTGAATTTTACAATTTAAAATAATAAAGCTTTATTGAAATCAATATCCAAGTGATATTAGTACAATTAATTTTCTTTTTTTCTTTTAGGCAAGCCATATATGATGCATTTGAACGCTTTGTTCAGAAATATTTGGCATAGTCTTCTTCTGTCGAATTGTTCCATGTACTTTTACTCCTATGTGGATCCTGATATTCATGAATAGACAAACATAACAAGATTGTAATCAAATATAACTTTTTAAAGTTAGATTTGTGGTGCTAAAGTGATTTTAGCAAAATTTGTTAATATTGGTATCTTAAATCTGCAAAATATGCTTTGATTAAAAATTAATATGATTTGGAAAGTTTATACACCCATAAAAGACAGACCAATTCAGTATTGCCAACTCTTAAATTTGAACTTGCACACTTCTTTTTGTTCTACTTTATTATAAGGATCCAAAGAAATAGTATTACATTACAGCAATATAAAACTAGCTCCTAAAGGAAAAAATATATAAATTGGGCTTAATATATTGAAATTCCCCCTCCCTATCTCTTAAGATATTCTATATTCTAGTTTGAATTATGATCACGTACAGATACAGTATCCAGAGTTATTTTTTTTTCTACTTGAGCTTGATGAGTAAATTTAGTGTACTTAACTAATTTTCCTGTACTATTTTTCATTTTATTACTATATTCATTTAACATGATAGCAATAACCTGTGCCTTAAAAAAGACAAAGATGCACATCTTGAACTACAAGAATTGGAATAAAGATTGGCATTTCTGTAAATGTTGCATGTATTAATGTTTTAATAAATTTCTTGAATATTTTTAAAAACTACATGTTGCATTGATAAGAGATTATACTACAGTTCCTTGTTTCTATTGCTCTATAAAGGTTTGTAGTAGTTTTCTTACAGAAATTCAACATTCTTTCATTGCATAATATTGCTTCTGCAAAACCTTAAATATGTACTTTTTATAATTGGAATTTAAAGTTAAGTGTATTGATAACCATGTGCACAAATATTTCTTGAGTCTTCACAACTAAAATTTCCTGTTTGTTCCTAACCACTTTTAATAGTTGCTCTGGAGTAGAGTAAGATAGCAATATTCAGGATTGTAGGCCAGGGGTTTCAAACTCAATTTCATTGAGGGCCACATCAGCATTACGGTTGCCCTCGGGGGGGGGGCAAGTGGGCGTGACCAGCTCAATGCTGCTCACTCAGTGCAGCTTACTCGAATGAAAGAAAGTTGGCAGTAGTGCCCCTGAGGGGCAGGCAGGGTGGCAAAAACAGTTTTTAGCGCTCAGCTCTACTATACCAGCAAATCAGGCAATCGCACCAGGGTTACCCTTGTAGGTAGGTGCACTTGAAGTAGGCAGAGTGCCACTCAGCCTGGTTCCCAGAGGGCCAACTTCCCCCTTCGGCCTCAAGGCCCCTGAAAAAGCCCTAGTGAAGTGGGGCCGGATATTGGCTCATTGCAGGCACCCCGATGAGCATTGCATAGCCGTAAGATAGGTAGTCCTCATTTAGCAACAGTAGAGTTACGACAGTGGTGACAAAGTAACTTTGCAACCAATCCTTGCATTTAGAACTTTTTCAGGTTGTGTGGCAAATGGCAGCTGAAGTAAGATCCTAAGTCAGTTGCAGTTTCACTGAGTGACTGCATTGCTTAACAACCGAGTGGCTGGTCCCAATTGTGGTCGGTAAATGAGAACTACCTGTATTTCTATGTCCTTTTTGGTGGGGTAGAGGGCTTCAAATTCAGGAAACCTTCCTAAAAAAGACCAGAGAGTTACTTTCCCCAGACTAGGAGTGCCCCTGAAGTACACACACTTGAACAGCAATTCAACACATAATCTCACTTCTGAACCCATGCCAGCTTTTCAAAACCACACCGGCAGCAGGGGATCCCACTTCAGTTTCCATTTTATAGCTTTACCCTGTGCAGCAGAAACCCAGCAGCTGCAAAATTACCCATAACACAGCATGGAATTAAGGATTCTGCCATCGGCAGCGATAGGTAGGCAGTTGAAGCAATCAGTGAAAGTCTTATAATTTTATGTTATACCACCGTTTACCACAAATTTTGAGTGGGGCTTCTAGTTCCAACAAAATGGGCTGGCTCAGGAAGATCTCTCGTGACTTCAGGCATATGCCCAGAATCTCATTTTCTGTGAGCTGAACATTCTTGCCTGGACATGATCCTTGCACTTCAAGTACCTGACACAGGAGCCCATGCGTGAAAGAAGCCTGGCAGAGGAGCCAGAGTGGCTCCGCTGCTGGGGGCGCGTCTCGGCCGGGCCTTGCAGGATCCAGGCTGGGTGCCTCTGCTCGCCCTCAGCAGTGCCCGGCAAAGTAGCTCGCACACAAAACAAGCCTGGCAGAGGAGCCGGAGTGGCAAGCAGAGGCACCCGGCCCGGATCCTGCAAGGCCCCAGCCAAGACGCACCCCCAGCAGCGGACCTGCTCCAGCTCCTCTGCTAGGCTTCTTTCATGCACGGGCTCCTCTGCTGGGCTTGTTTCACGTGCAAGCTACTTTGCCTGGAGCTGCTGGGGGCGAGCAGAGGCACCCGGCCTGGATCCTGCAAGGCCCCAGCCAAGACGCACCCCCAGCAGAGGAGCCACTCCGGCTCCTCTGACGGGCTTGTCTTGCCTGCGAGCTACTTTGCCGGGTGCTGCTGAAGGCGAGCAGAGGTGCCCGGCCCGGCCGAGATACTCCCCCAGCAGCACCAGGCAAAGTAGCTCGCACACAAAACAACCACAGCAGAGGAGCCTATGCGTGAAAGAACCCCGGCAGAGGAGCCAGAGCGGCTCCGCTGCTGGGGGTGCATCTCAGCTGGGGCCTTGCAAGATCTGGGCCGGGCATCTCCGCTCAACCTCAGCAGCGACCGGCAAAGTAGCTCGCACGCGAAAGAAGCCCGGCAGAGGAGCCATCTGTGGCTCTCTCTGGCCACCTCAAGTCTGCCTTCCTGCCTGGGCACCTTTCCCCCTCACTGGCTGGGTGTTGCTCGTCCCCCCCCCCCCAGTGTCCCACCTTACTCCCTCCTACCACCTCCTCCTCCACTTTTTTTTTGGAGCTGCAGGAAACTAATGAGCTGCAAATGGTGCTGGGCTCCACCAGCCCACGTGCACTTGCCTCCTACTGAGCAAGTGCTCAGTCGGGCCAGTGCCAAGGTGGTGGGGGCCAGACCTTTGTAATTTCTG
Source organism: Daboia siamensis (assembly GCA_024449315.1). NCBI lineage: Eukaryota > Metazoa > Chordata > Lepidosauria > Squamata > Viperidae > Daboia > Daboia siamensis. The sequence goes on from JAKJMR010017942.1 coordinate 72,945, forward strand.
GGAGAGTTGTGCGGGCCGGATTCAATCATGTGGCGGGCCATTTGTGGCCCGCGGTCCTTGTGTTTGACATGTCTGTTGTAGATGAATGAAGGATGGGCGGAATGTAGGGTGCTTGCCTTAGGCTAGTAAGAGTGTGATTCTACTAACACAAGATAATTTTGGACCTAAGCCATTTTACAAATTGAACTACTAAATTATTCTTGTTTTTTAATTCCAAGAGCCAGTTTGATATAGTGGGTAAAGCATTATGCTAGAAATTGGGAGATTATGAGTGCTAGTTCTGTCTTGGGCACAAAGCCAGCTGATGACCTGAGGCCAATCATTCTCTCTCAACCCTAGAAAGAAGGCAATGGCAAACTACTTTTGAAAGATTGCCAAGAAAAAAAATGGAGCATCTAGTCCAGGAGCCAATTTGGTGTAGAGGTTGAGGCATCAGGCTAGAAACTGGGAAATCGTGAGTCCTAGTTCTGCCTTAGACACTAATCCAGATGAGTGATTTTGAGCCAATAATTCTATCTCGGGACTAGGAAGAAGGTAATAGCAAACCATTTTTGAAAATGTTGCCAAGAAATTGAAGGCAGCCATCGGCTGGCACTGATCTGAAGGCATAAAACCCAACTAGTCCAGCAGTATCCAGGAGTTAATACTAACTCAAAGGCACACAAAAAAAGATTAAAACTAAGAGTATACTATATTTAAAAGATAAAACAATTCAAGTGCAGCATCTATTGAATAAGCAAGTAATAGAAAATGTTAACTTCTTAAATATAGATGCTTTGTTTAAAAGATGAGATTAAAATTGATGCATTGGCAAATATCCTTTGCTTTGCTTTGATTGCAATCAGATTGTATCTAATTAAAACTACTTAAACCTCTGATCTATGAATAAATAAAATTGTTCTCGATGGAAAAAAAATCCTAAATTTATGTCAACTATCTTTGAAGAATGAAAACAGCATTTGGATGATCTGGAAATAGAGGCGATTTCCATCGCTCTATTACCATGACCAGATAATCCCTGATCCAGTTATGATAAATCACCGATGACCTCTGAGGAACAATTTGGATAGTTTAGATGCCTAAACTCCAAGGAAGGGGATAGATTGCTGGTTAAGGTTGTCTCCTGTTACCTGTCCTTGCTCCTTTTGGAACAAATGAATAAGTAACCCCTTGGATCCTGGAGATGTCAAGGCCTCCTTATAGGAGGGAAAATTACCAGCACTCTTAAAGGAAGCTGTACTGTGTCCTTTCTAAAAAGATCATCCCTGGAGGTTTGTTTGTTTATTAACTTTATTTGCCAACCATCTCATTTTGAAGTGACTGGGTTGCTGACAGAACAAAGTAAAATAGTTACAAGAAGGGAGCTAGATGGGAGGGGATAATTTAATCCAGTTTCACTTTTTAAAGGATTGTTATTGAGACAGTAGTGACAGAAGGCAACATCCTAGAAGATGATTATATGAATCTTCACTCAGGTTCAGTTTTGGCTTCATAGAGACTGCATCAGTCATTTTCTTGGATCAAGATCCAGAAGAGGGTAATATTCCCCTCTTGGTTCTTTTAGATCTCTTGCACTTTTCGTACCATTGAATATGACCTACAGAAATTGGAGACTGGAAACACTGTTTTGTAATGGTTCCATTCCCTCAGTGGGTAATTTTGGGGGCGAGAGAGGGGGAGATCATCATGGTGGCTTCTGCAATGTGGATACAACAGGAATTGGTCTTGTGTTCAATAGCTACATGAAACTGTTGGGATGTGTCATTTGACAATTTAGAATGCAATGCAGGTGGTCCTTTAGTGACCATTTAAAGTTACAACAGCACTGAAAAAAGTGACATGCTCATTCTTCACACTTATGAGCATTGCAGCATCCCCATGATTACATGATTTATATTTGAATGTTTGACTACTGATGGTTGCAGTATTCTGGGGTCACATGATCACCTTTTGCAACCTTCTGATAAGCAAAGTCAATGGGGAAACCAGATTTACTTAACAACCGCGTTACTCATTTAACAATTGCATTGATTCAGTGAACAAATGTGACAAGAAAAGTCATAAAATGGGGCAAAAGTCACTCAACAATTTTCTCAGCAGCATAAATTTTGGGTTCAATTGTCAAGGACTACCCATATTATTGGTATGCTGATGATACTAAATTAATGTGATCACATGCCAGCCAGTGGACCCGGCAGATAAGTCTGGGGAATCAGAAGAGGAGAAGGAGGGCCTGGAGAGCCATCAGAGTCAGAGGAAGGCTCTGATGAGCTCCAGGACTTACAATCTGATGAAGACCCTGGCCCCTCCACTGGTGCTGAGGCTGGGACCCAGCTGTGCCGGGAAGCTGAGTCAGACTCTGAGGACTCACAGTTGGGAGACAGCATAGATGCTCGCAAACGCCAACAGGCAACAAGAGTAGGACAGAGGGAGGCAATGGGGAGGCTCCAAGGGCGGAGGAGAAGTGTCGGATTCAGAGACCAGTCATAGCAGGGTGTCCCAAAATGTCTTGTCTGCCTACGCAGAGTTTATTGTATTTATACAGTTTTAACAAGCAGGAAATAATGCACAGCAAAAGCATTGTTTATTGGTGTACTCCCTAATCAATCTTAGAGAACATCCGAACATCCCAGCCAGGGCAGAGTCTCTCATATCTAGCTGGTTTCTGGCAGTCCTTGGCAGTGCTAATTGGAATGAGCTCATAGACATGCGGATAACGGGATATTAAGGCAGGCAGTTTGCTGCACACGGTCCTTTCATATCCTTGACCTCCATCTCTACAGAGAAGGCATTGAGAAGCCATGCCTTGGGGCTGCATAATAAAAAGGGAAGGTGTGGGTGGTGCTAGTTGCTGAAGGCAACTGTTTGCAAAGAACTCAGATTTCATGGAATTATGTTCTCTGCCTTGCCTGTGAACAATTCTCTGTTTGAATCTTGTTCTATTTGCCTTTGGACAATTCTCCATTTGAATCATGTTCTGTTTGCCTTTGAACAATTCTCTGTTTGCATCGTGTTTTGTTTGCTTTTGCTTTGGGGACATTTTGCAGGTCTGTAAATAATAATAAAAGGGGGTGGTTTTTCCTGCATTTCCAGCCTGCTTGTTAAAAGAGGGGTTTGTCCTTGTGAGTTAAGAAGGACTCACATAGGCTGGGACAGAACAATTATATCACCAGCCCAGATTATGGAGGAGAGGCTATAAGTATCTGAATGAGAGAAAAGAGATTGAAACTCAACCCAGATATTGCTGTTGTACATCAGGATTGTCAACACCAGAGCGACAAGCACTCCCTGTCAAAGAGCAGGTTTGCAATAGAAGGGATCCTGGTCTTATAGTTCCTGCTTGAACAACATCTACGGGCTATAGCTATAGAAGCATTTGTCCAGTTTCAGCTGGTATACTAATTGCAACTTTACCTTTACCTAGCTATTGTACCTCATGCTCTGGTTGTCACTTAGACTACTATAATGAGCTTTATATGAAGCTGGTTTTAAAAGACAACCAAAAAATTGTAGTCCAGAATGTAACAGCTTGGATGCTAGTTGACTGTCAGCACCAGGAACATATAACCCCAATAAGATAACCTTTATTGTCATTTTTTACTGTGGGCACAACGGCACACATCAAAAATGAAATTTAGTTGCCCGCTCTCAAAGTGAAACACATACATGACACATACCTAAACATACTATATACAATATATGTGTAGACCCACATCCCTACATATACATAACAAATATTAAATACTGTCCTTGAATATATAATGGAAGGAGAAAGCTTGAGAGTTCACAAGGTTAATGCTGTATGGAATGAAAGACTGGCTGAATCTGGATGTTCTGCTATGGATACCACGAAGCTTCCTCCCAGAAGGTAAGAAGGAAAACAGGTCATGAAGAGGATGTGTAGTGTCCCAGATAATCTTTTTATTAATGTTTTAACATAATCACTTTAATATTCAGTAGACAGTGTGTTGTCTGGGTTTATATTTAACAACCATTCACTAACAGTTAAATTTTATGATCTGTAATCCACGTGATAGCTTTACTTGATTTCCTCTTTTCCCCATAGTGTTCTCTCTTACCAACCTTAAGTTAATACAATTCTTATTGTTTTAATAAATGATAATTAAACATAAAAGTTTTCTAATATTTCTACAAATAATAATTACATCAATATAATATTCCTTTTCTATCTAGTCATTCTGGTTGTTTCATCATATATCTTGTTTACAGCTCTTGTTTACATTTTTTTACCCCACAATGTTCTAAACATTTTTACTGGTTAATATTTTCTCAGAGTTAATTACATTTAAATATTTAAATCTATTTTTTCTCATGTAAACCAACCCAATACTTTTACCCAGGGCTTTTGTTCTCATAGAACACTCAGAATGGAGTTCTGGCACTTTTTTTTGATGGATTTTTTCAACTTTTGCACAAGCTGTGCTACTCCCTCTATTGGCTTTTGAAAGCCAATAGGAATTGCTGCTGAGTGCGCCAAAATACCCAGCCAGCAAATGTTGCACATGCAAGTTGTCTGCAATGAAGGCAAGTTGGCAGGAACTTTGCACCCCTCCCTGCTGCCCAACTATACCATCTCCTAGTTGTAAGTAAGAGAGGACCAGAAGTGGGAGGTGGAGAGCAGCACTTAATTCTGCCCTGCCGAAAAAGCAGAGTCCATGTGCACTCCTGCCTCATGCTCACCCATGTCAGCAAGGCTCTCCATGCTGCGCTGCAGCAAGGAGAGCCTGGCACCGAAGCACGGAAAACATGTGTGCGCCTGCCTCATGCTCACCTCATGTCAGCCAGGCTGACCACAAGTCAGAAGGAGAAAACATAGTGGCAAAGAAACCCCCTCTTCAAATAACTCGCATTTGTCAAGTCCACCTCGACCTCTGTGAAACCCTTGGCCCAATCGGGAGGTGAGGCCTGGTGGACATGATTTCCCTCTCCACCTCTTTTTAATGGTAGTCCTGAAGATATCGGAAGGAGACAGGAGTGGCAAAACCACGGTGCTGAGGGAGCCAAGGGGCCTGCTCTACACTGTGGTGGAGGCGGCGCTGGGTGCGGAGGTGACACTCATGGGGTGTGGCAGGCAGCTGACCTTCCATGGGCTGGGCCAGCTGGTGGCCTACCCGGTGCTGGACCTGCACCACCACCACCTCACCCTATGCACCTATGTGGCTGCCCTGGAGCACCTGGCCTGCAATACCTGCTGCCACCTCAGCCTTCCTGCCACCAATGCCCTCCCACTGCCCCGCACCGGCATCTGGCTCGGTGACTGAAAGCTTGGTGCCACTGGTGTGCATTGTGGCTCATGCTGTGGGAGCT
>JAKJMR010017942.1:78282-90644 GCA_024449315.1 Daboia siamensis
AGTGGTTATCTGGATTCTTGCAGATTTTGTACATCTATCTGAAGTAATAATCTTAAGCATTTTTTTCATAAATTACTTAAGGATATGCAACTATATTTTCTCATATTTATCTAATGTTACTTTCGCATCTACTTTTTTCAATCCATTTTCTTTCTGTCATTAATTCCCCAAAAATAAGAAATGTAAATTGTAAGCTCCTCATAGCACAGTTCTGTATCATTGTTAAAATACACTAGGCAATTATGGACATATTCATTCATGTTCATAAATAGATTGAATTGTAATACTATTCTGAATCCAAGCCATTGTACTTTAATTAATCTCTTGGTAAGATTTCTATGATCTAGATAAGCAGATGTCCTTAACATTAACAGCTCTCTCCAGATAGTTGAACTTGTGGAACACCTTTTATCATATAGAAATACCTTTATTGCATGTAGAGTCGAATACAGTAGGTGGGGTGCATTAAGATGACTTTTGTACAGCATTTCCAAGATATTTCCAAGGTATCTCCAAGGTCAGAAAATGGTAATATTCCCAGCGTCTGCACATGTCTGCTGTTGTCACATGTTAGCTGGTCAATGGAAAATGGAATTCACTCCAGGGAGAGGGAGGGAAGAGGAAATACATCATAGAGTAGGAGGATCTGACTGCCCACATTGTAATTTCTCCAAAACAGCCACGTGGTGGCAGCACAAATACTTTCCCCCTCACCTAAGCCTGTTCTCTTGTGTGTATAATTTGAACATAGCCAGGCCATTTTTTATCAGCAGTTGTAAAGAAATAGAAATAAAATGTTTAACTTATGTATTAATAACAATTTCTTTGTAATTAATGATCTTGTCAGTAACATGACTCCATCAATTAGTGCAGGTTCGCATCCCACCAGGCTCAAGGTTGACTCAGCCTTCCATCCTTCCGAGGTAGGTAAAATGAGGACCCAGATTGTTGGGGGCAATAAGCTGACTTTGTAATAATGCCGCTTGGGGTGTGTGTGAAAGCCCTAATAAGCAGGCATATACATAGAATGAAGGCTATTGCTAAGTTTGTAAGCCGCCCTGAGTCTTCGGAGAAGGGCGGGATATAAATGCAATTAAAATAAAATAAAATAAATAAAATAAATTAAACACATATTTGTTGAAGGCAGTATATGCACTTGTATTAGACATCTATTATCTCCCACTACTAGTCCTTCCAAAAGGAACTCAATATATGTCATACTATATATGCAAAAGTTGTCTCCTCTATTAAAGTGCAACACATCATTTTCCAATTAGACAAAAAAATATATTCCATCTTTACTATACTCACCTGCAGTACATAAACATGGGGGAGCTATCTCACAATTTTTCACCCCATGGCAGCCTACTATGCTGTGTTCATGATAAATTTGATAAAACAGAACTTAGTGTTCTAAGTTCATCGTGAACTAAATCTGATGAAAATAACTATTTTGGCAGGGATGAATTAATAGCATGCATTTTGGGTTATAGGAGCATCTCATTCACTTGAACCAATGTGATCATATCTTTAAAATGGTATGTACAAGCCATCAATGTGGTTGCTCATATAGGTAGGTCTGGGTTATGAGCTGTTTGTATTTAAGGAGATGTTCACAACAAATTCTAGTTTATTTGGTGAATGCCTGAAAGATGCATTACTTTATCTAAGCCAAAAACAGATGAAAAAACTAAAGGCAATTATGAATTAAACTTGGCTCAAATCTCAAAGATTTGCCGGACAAGAATTGGACAAAACTTTGGAATTTACTATGAACATTTGCCTTAAATACAATAAATTAAATTTATGTTAAGAATTGAATATATAATTTTTTAATTATATAAATATATAAATAAAAATATATAAATAGAAGATTAACAAGATGAGAGTTCCGGCACCTTTTTTTTTTTTTTTTAGAAAAAAAGCACTGCTTTTACCTTTCTTAAGGAATAAATAAGACTAAAAAGAGAAAGAGGAAGAAGAAGGATAAAATAAAAAGATAGTATGCTACTTAAAATCCCTATTTCCTATAAGCCAGGGGTGTCAAACTGCCAGCCCACAGGCCGGATGCATCATCCAGAAGCCATGCTCACTCCATTGCCGGCAATGGCAAAACTGTCCTAATACGTTGCGTGACGTCACGTGACGTCACAAGTTTGACATGTCTGCTATAAGCATATTAATTTCCAAAATTGTTCATTCTTTTTTGCCATAATTGAAAATGTATTTAATCTTGAAATATTCCATTTAATGAATCTAATCCTCTAGTCTTTTAGCTCTTAGTCAAAATATTTTTAATCCCTTTATAATTTTCTTAAAGTCAATCACCTTTAGATATCTAAAACCTTTCCTTTATATAGGCCAGACATGTCAAACACAAGGCCCGGGGGCCAGATCCGGCCCGCGAAGTGGTTTCATGTGGCTCGCAAAGCCATCCTGGAAACAGTGAGGGAACGGCCCCCACTGTCTTGGCCCTGGCCCAGAGACCCTCCTTCCGCCAGAGACCCCCAGATCTGTCCCACACCTGCCCAGGCCCCCATAGGCACCCTTGATGAGAACGATGTAGAACTGGCCACGCCCACCCAGTAGGCCATATGTACTCTAGCCACGCCCACCCAGTAGGCCACACCCATCCAGGCCACACCCACCCGGCCCCCTGAGGGCAACCGCAATGCTGATGCGGCCCTCAATGAAATTGAGTTTGACACCCCTGATATAGGCCATTCCAGAGTTGTCACAGATAATCTTACGGACCCTGCTCAAGCAACACTTCTGTGCTATGTCTTGGATGGGAGGGAGGGAATTTAGGGTGTGTTCACTTATATATTTCATATTCCAACTGGAATCAGTCCAATTCCTTACATCCTTTAATAATAAGTGACCTTTGGTCCCATATTTCCAAGAGAAGCTAGAAGATGCACATCTCTGATTTTTAAGTAAGTTACTGAAAGAATTAGATGGTCTTCTGATGGAACCACCATGTTGATCCTGGAGAGATGGCTAGGGAATTGTTTGAAAACTGGTAAAAAGTAAACTTCAGTATTCAATAGTCCAGTCAGTCAGTCATTCTAGAGCAGGTAATTAAAAAGAACTATGTGTGCCTTGAAAAGTGTAATTACCAGAAATCATATATCTAATTTTATCATCTCATCTTTATTTCAGTTAAGCATTATTTGACAAAGCACCCCGTGATTTCGATTCGTAAGCAGTTAAGCTGGGCAAAATCGCATCAGCTGATCCCTAACTAGTTCACAAATCAGTGCAAAAGTGGCCATCCATAGTTCTTTCTGGAAAGATGTATCAAAAATGTGAGTCCCAGATTCGTTTTTTTCCAAGGCTCCTTTGTCAGGACAACTTAGTTCCCTCCTTATCTCCCATTCAGAGATAAGGAGGAAAAAAATAGGTTTCATCCCTTTTGATTCAATTCTCCCCCATTTGAGCGAGGGGGGTGGGGGGGAGAAACAAAAAATAAGAATACGCTCCGCTCCGCGCCGCTGGCCGTTGTGATGTCACAACGGATCGAAGAGTTTGAAGGCTCCACCTTTCCGCAGCGATCGCCTTTGCTTACTTAGTTCTTCGCCTTCCCTTCTTCCTTTTATTCCCTCCTTGTGCACTTTATCCCCGCCCCTTTCCCACCCACCCTGCCCCTCCCCCGGCGCGAGATAGCACGCGCGCGACAGCTGTGACGGTGTTAACCGGGCCCTCGAAAACTGACTCTCTTAATCGGCCCCTCCTCGTCGGGAACCCTAGTTTGTTGTGTTGTTCTTTTCCCGCGCGCTACGCACGGTCTCTCCCTTCCTCCCCGCCGTAGGGCGGTGGCGGTTGAACCACCCCTTGAGGTGTATGAACGACGCCGCCCCCGGAGGCCGCTGTTCAGGCGGGGGGGCGCTTCCCCTCCAGCCTCAGCCCCCGTGGGGCGGCCCAGGCTCGCAGCAGCACGGAGCTTCTCTCAGTTTCGCTCCGATCTCTCAGCGCCCCGCTTCTCTCCCTACTGCTGCCCAGCAGGGAACAGAGGGAGAGGAGTGTGCCGGGCAGTGCGGCGGCTCCTTCTCGGCATGTCAGCGGCTGCCTCGCAGCCACCATCTCGGGGTGCGGAGAAGAGTAATGGTGGGGCCTGGTTACTCGAAGAGAACCATCGGGAGCCGTTCCTGCTTCCTTCCGGCCAAGTAACCGAAGCTTCCCGGGAAAGCGGCTCCGCCGAGGGCTTGCAGCTGCAACGACAGCAAGAGGACAACGAGGACAACGACAAGTGGCAACGGGGGAGGCCGCAGCCGGGTCATGTGGTCGAGGCACCGCCGCCGAGAGAGAATCCCTGGACGCGTTGGAAGCCTCCCCCCAACTCTGGTAGTAGTTTATCTCCTTCCAACGCTTCCTCGGGCGGCGAGTTAACTCCGCAGGACCCGGGTGAGAAAGGCCGCTGCAGGTGGCGGGGAGGGGAGGGGGGGGGGGGCGGCGGCGGCGTTAGGTGGGAGAAGTTGTCGAATTGCGTAGCAGCGCTGCTTTTTTAAATTTTTTTATTTTAGCTTAGGGGTGTCGAGGGCGTTTCTCTCAAGTTTCTTTAAAGCTCCTCTTCCCTTCGCCTTTTAATATTGACCCCAAGTAACGCGACCCGTGGAGGAGGAAAGGCGCGGGGCGTTTGTCAAGCCGACCTTAAGAAATTTTGCCGTTCGAAGTTACGCACGCGGTCTCAGATTAGGAAAGTGAGCGTGAAGGGGTGTGGCGTATTTGGGAGTTATACGAGACTGAAGATCGGAAGGTCTAACTTGGAAAGAAAACCGCTAGAGTTTGTACTTGAGGTTTGGAGGTCTTTGGAAAGCAGCGATCGTGGAGATGCGAGGAAGTACGTCGTCCGCTTAAGTGTTTTTAAATATTTCAAGAGAACCGAACACGCACGCATATTGAATGTGGAACAACTTGCGCTTTTTCTTTTCTTAAAAAGAGAACATTGCGATCAAACGCGGTTTTAAGAATATTTGAGATTTCTTCTGACGTTTCATATATTAACAAATCTTAATGATATCCGAGCTTACTGGCAGGTGGCGATGTATTCCAATCATTATTACGGTCACACTAATTTCATCCCATTTCAATATTTGGTGGTGTAGTCGCTGAGGGAAAGGGTAATGGAATGCTTATCTGAACTTTAATTCAAACTTTAACCATATGTACTGAATGTATTCATTAGCAACAGAGTGAATCACCTTGCAAAATATTTTTTTTAAGTTTTGGAGGAATATTGATATTCTGCGTGAAGCTTAAGAAAATACTTGAAACTATAAATAACTTGATTGTAGATGACGGCTGAGCCAGTAATTATAATAAAGTATGCTTAAGGTTTTGGAATAACTGAAGTCTCTTCTAGTCATCCTGACTCATAGAAGCTTGCTGAGTGATTTTGAGCTAGCCGTTGTATAGGTTCTATATTTTTTTGGGGGGGGTGATATATGTTCCTTGATTTATTTGGTATTAAGATAGAATGTTTCTAGTTCCTCTTGTATTATAAAGCTACACATTTTTATGGAAATCTAGAATTCTGATTAAACCATTAGGAATTTAGTTCAACCTCTGCACTGCACACAAAAAAAATCAATTAAACCATACTCAAGAGGTGGTTTTCCAGAGTCGGAAAGCCTAGGCCCTACAGCCTCCACTGTTGTGAAAATCTTAAGAGGTAGGAAATTTTTCCTGACATTTAAATAAAATCTGAGTAGCTCCAGTTTATGTAAAGTATGGCCACGTAGTTTCTGATTATTTTTCCTATGGCACCTTTTTATGTCCCTTACTACTGACGTGTCTTCCTTTGGTTTTTTTTTTCTTTATATTGAATATCCTAATTTCCTTCTGTCTCCCCATAGAGTATATTCTCAAATCTGTATCTTTGTCACCGTCTTCTGAGTCTATTCTGACTTATCGTTCTGGAAATGAGGTACTCAGTCAGTACCCCAAGTGTTGTTTTGCTGATGCAGAGTAAAGAAAAGATTTCATGTGTCTCATACAGTATTCTTGCAGTCCAGAATTGCATTAGATTTCCTAGTGTTTATCTCATCCTGCTAGTTCATGTTCAGCTTTCTGTGAATAACTGCACCCAAAATTATCTGCTGATGCAGTTCTTTACTTCCAAGCCATAAATACTTTATTTTTTGTGGTCCTTTTCCCTGTTGAAAAACATTGTATTCTTCTCAATCTAGTTTTCCAATCTGTCCAGATTAAATTACAATCTCATTCTATCATCCTAGGTATTGGCCAAATGTCTCAATGTAATTGTATCCACAAATTTGATGAGCAGCTCACAAATCCTGTTATCCAGGTCATTAATAAAATAAGACTAAGACTGATTCCTGTGAGATCCCACTGGTGACGGCTATCCAAGTTGATGCTGACTTTATGTGCAATTTAGTCAGCCAGTTGTGAATCTGTCTGAAGTGTTGTTCAAACTACCTAACAGGTTATCACTGAGAAGGTCATGTGGAGTCTTGTCCAAAATTTTATGAAATCCAGGTAATGTATATCCACAGCATTCCTCTTATCTATGGACTACTTAGCCTGACATAAGAGATTTGTCCCACGTTATCTGTTTTTCAGTGCCATGTTTTTACTAGCAACACTGTTTTTGAGATGCTTATAAGTGTCTTGATCTATTATTGCCTGTTCTGATATATTTCCAGGATTGATGTTAGGCTCACTATAATTATTGGGATCCTCTTTTTTTCCCTTCTTGCAAAGGTGGACTATATTTATCGTTCTTCAGTTTTCTGGCATCTTTCAACTTTTCTAGTAGGAGTCCCCAAATAAAATTATCAAAGATCCTAACTGCTCTTCAACCAGCTCTTCTTTTAGTATTCTGGCATGTATTTAATGTGACCTACGTCTTGAAAGTATTCAAGTTAGTATAAGATCTTTTACTACATACTTACAGATCTGCATCTTTTCCTGTTATGTTTATCTCTGCTACTCAATCATTTGCTTTGAATATAAACATAAAGACAGATGATAATTGAGTTCTTTTGCTTTCTCTTGATAATCTACTTTCTTGATTTGCAGTAAGCAGTGAGCCCACACACCTTTATTTTCATTGTGTTAGTGTATTTCTAGAATCCCTTATTACTGGTTTTGCTGTCTTTAGCTAGCTAAGTTCATTTTCTGCCTTCATTCCTACATTTCTGAGTAGAAACTTTGTAGACTTATCCTTCCATTTCTAATAAGCTTTCTTTTATAGTCTCAGTTTCTTCTGCAGCTGCCTCTTCAACCATTTTAGCTCATTAGATATTTCTTAATTTTCTTTTAGTGACTAGGAAAGCCTTTGCATTACTTCATGCTGTACTCCAGTTGCACCCTTTCCTGAATCAGGAGTCCCTCTGCTCAATCACTTATGCCCTGGTCCTCTCACACTTGAATTATTGCAATGCACTCTACATCAGACTATCCTTGAACATTCAGAAGCTACAATTGGTGCAGAGTGCAGTGGCGTGGGCAGTTCTTAGAGCCCATAGAGCAGGGGTGTCAAACTGCTGGCCTGCGGGCTGGTTTCATCATACCAAAGGCACGCCCATGCCTTTGCCGGCAATGCAAAAAGAGTCTGATATGTCGCAACACGTGACGTGGCGAGTTTGACACCCGTGCTGTAGAGGGTCCCATGTTACATCTCTGTTCTGTGAGCTTCAAGGGCTGCCTGTTTGCCTTCCATGTGCAATCCAAGGTGTTGGTAATCACCTTTAAAGCCCTGCATGGCATGGGTTCAAGCTGTCTGAGGAACAATCTCATCCCAATGGAACTGGCCAGCTCCATCCATGTCAGCAGAAGGGAGATGCTGCGGGCCCCATAGGTCAAGGAATTTTGACTGATGGGGTCCAGGTGAAGAGCCTCTTCTGCTGTGATGCCTGCCCCTTGATGTAAGAACCATTCCCACCCTTCTGACCTTCTGTAAGGAACTGCAGACCTGACTCTGCTTGTTGGGCCCCAATGGGATGTATCATGCTGGAGGTGGTTGACAGAAGATCCCCCCTACCTCACGGCATATCCTGCTTCCTTCTTCCTCCCCATATTGTGCCATTGTAATTTATTACTGTTATTAGGAATATTTATTGTTTCATGGTTTATTGTTCATGGTTTTATTGGCTTTTAATGTTTGTAAGCCACCCAGGGTCGCCTCAAAGTGAAAGTGGCAAACAAATCAAATAAATAACACAAAGTTGCACAAAGGCCCTCCTGGCCTTTGCTGCCACTCATTCCCCAAACAGGAGGCATGAGTTTAACCATCACTACTACCACCTCTGAGTTGCATAAAGGTTCTGTTAGGGATAGGGATAGGGATAGGGATAGAAAAGAAACATTGGAGGTCTTCTAGTCTAGCCCCCTGCTCAAGCAGAAGAACCTAGACCATTTCAGACAAGTGACTGTCTAGTCTCTTCTTAAAAATGTCCAGTGATAGAGTGCCCACAATTTCTGAAGGTGAGCTGTTCCAATGGTTAATTGTCCTCACTGTTAGGAAGTTTCTTCTTAATTCCAGGTTGCTTCTCTCTTTGATCAGTTTCCAACCATTGTTTCTTGTCTTGCCTTCTGGTGCTTTGGAGAATAACCCCTCTTCTTTGTGGCAGTCCCTCAAATACTGCTTTCATGTCACCCCTATTTCTTTTTTTTTTTTAAAAAAATAAGATTTTATTAATTTTTCTTTACATACAATAATAATTTTTCTACCAACGTGCTGTCTGAGTTTAACAACGCCAATACATATTTAATTCCTAATCCTTTATTTTTTCTCTAACCATTGGTAAAGCAAGTCCCAAGTTAGATAATAATTCTGTTTCTTCTTTTTCTTTCAATCTCATAAGTCAGTCTGTCCATCTCTGCACATTCCAGTATTTTTTAATTATTTCTTCATCTGGTGGTATTCCTTCGTTTTTCCAATATTGCGCAAATATTCTTGCCGCTGTTGTGACGTGTAAAATCCAATAGAGGCTTTGTTAATCTTTTCTTGCATTATACCTAGTAAAAGTTCAGGTTTAAAGTCTATGTATTTTCCCAACATCTTTTCTAACCAAGTATGTATCTTTTTCCAATAATTTTTTGCTTTGTCGTATGTCCACCAAACATGTAAACCTGAGCTATGTTTATATTTCCAACATCTATCTGACATATTTTTAAACATTTTTGCTAATCTTGCTGGTGGCAAGTGCCATCTATAAAACATTTTATATAAATTTTCTTTATAAGAAGTTGACATTGTCAATTTATAATTTCTTTCCCATAAGTTTTGTCATTTTTCTAATTCTGTATTATATCCAAATTTTTTCACCCATCTTATTGTTTCTTTAACTTGTTCGCTTTCCATTTCCAGTATTAATACAAAATTATACATTTTCTTAATTTCTCTTCTGAAGTTAACAAAATCTTATCAAATGCTGTTTGTTCTTTGTAAAATCCATACAGTTTAACGTCTTTTTCATATCTAGTTTGCATTTGTAAATGTGTCCACCACGACAAGTTGATACCCTGATTTTCCAGTTCTTGTTTAGATTTTAAATTTCCTTCAGATTGTCCAGATTTTTCCATAGTCCACCAAATTTGGGTGTACAAATGCTTCCGTGGTTGACAACCACCCTGGAATTTTCAGGTATATTTTACTTTTATTTTTTCCCCATACTATTAACAATGCATTTCTTATATAGTGATTTTGGAAATACTTATGAATTCTATTTTTCCCATACCATAAAAAAGTGTGCCACCTGAATTGTAAATAATGCCCCTCCAAATATAACAACCTTTTGTTTCTAAGAGTTATCCATTCTTTTACCCATGTTAAAACAGATACTTGATAGTAAAAAGCCCACTCCGGTAACCCGAATTCTCCATTTTCCTTAGCATCCTGTAATGTTTTCATCTTAATTCTACCTTTCTTTCCTTGCCAAACAAATTTCAAAATTAGTGAATTTAAATCTTGAA
Source organism: Daboia siamensis (assembly GCA_024449315.1). Lineage (NCBI taxonomy): Eukaryota > Metazoa > Chordata > Lepidosauria > Squamata > Viperidae > Daboia > Daboia siamensis. The sequence goes on from JAKJMR010017942.1 coordinate 88,222, forward strand.
AGAATTTTTTCTCAAATTTTATCAGAATTGTTTGGAATAGAAATAGATTTTTTGGCAATATATTCATTTTCCCTGTAGCAGTTCTTCCTAGTACTGACAATTGCAGATTTTTCCATCTTTCCAAGTCCAATTTTATTTGATTCAATAATTTTGTGTAGTTATCTTCTTTTATTGTTGAACATCTTGCTGATAAATATATACCCAAATACTTAACCCTTTTCACTATTTGTAATTCTATTTTTTCTGACAATTTATTTTTTTTTGTTTATCTGTGAGATTCTTGACTATTACTTTGGTTCTTTATTTATTTATTTTTAGTCCTGCCATTTCTCCATACTGTTCTATCTTTCCCAATAATTTAGGAATCATCTCCAAAGGTTCTTCTAAGATAAACACTAAATCATCAGTAAATGCTTGTAATTTGTATATTTCGCCTTTTATTTCCAGTCCTTTAATTTCAGTGAATATTTAAATATTTCTATTTAAAACTTACAGCGTGAAAATGAATAGCAATAGAGATAGTGGACATCCTTGCTTTGTGCCTTTTCTTATCTCAAAGTTCTCAGTACAATCTCCATTCACGATCACTTTGGCTGTTTGTTTGTTATATATTGTTTTTATCATATTTATAAAATTCTGTCCAAAGTCCATTATTTGTAGTTGGTGAATCATAAATTGCCAGGAAATGTTATCAAATGCCTTTTGGGCATCTAGGAATATTAGTGCCAGTTGTTTCCCTGGATGTAATTCATAATATTCTAATACGTCCATTATCACTCTTACGTTATTTTTAATTTGTCTCTTTGGTTAAAAAAAAAAAACCATTTTGGTCTAAAGGTATGAATTCAACTATGTATTTTTTTTCAGTCTCTCTGTCATTATTGAAGTGAAAATTTTATAATCCACATTAACCAGTTAAATAGGTCCGTAGTTTTTAATCTGTGTCAAATCTGAATCTTCTTTTGCTATTAAAGTAATGTTTGCTTCCATCCATGTAGCTGAAAGTTTAATCTCCAACAAAAGTCCATTACAAACATCTTTCAGCGGTTTAATTAGTATATCTTGTAGGGTTTTATATATCTCTGCCGGTAATCCATCTGGACCCGGTGTTTTTCCATTATTATTTTTTTGCCTTATGGTTTCCATCATTGTAATTCTTTCCTCTAACATAGTTTTAAATGTCTCTTGAATTTTTGGAAGGTTATTTTCTTCTAAATATTGAACAGTTCTTTCTCTTGAGGTTTCCTCTGTATCATACAGTTTCCTGTAGTGTTCCTTAATTATCTTTTTTATTTTTTCATTTTTAAATTTTAGACAGCCTTTTCCATCTACTAGGTCAGGGCTTTTCAACCAGTGGTACGGGTACCCCCTGTGGTACATTGGCACCTGGCAGGTGGTACGTGACCATACTAGAAAAGTGGTAGCGGGGGGAGGGAATGAGCTGAACCGGTGGCAGCACCGCACAAACCTGAGCGAGAATGGCTGGAGCTGCAGGGCTGTCAGGGCTCAGCAGAAGTGCCAGGATCAGCGCTTCTTCGGGGCTGTCAGGGCTCAGTAGAAGCACCAGGATCAGCGCCAGGCTCCAGCTGGAGCTCGGCACTGATCCTGGTGCTTCTGAGTCCAGAAGAAGCGCTGATCAGCTGGAATGTTGCAGCATCTCCAGGGTCTTGTGATTTACATTCACATGCTTGGCAACTGATTCATATTTATGATGGTCACAGTGTCCCAGGGTCATGTGAAGTGACCAAAACCTGCTGCAACCACCCAGCAGACGGGGGAATAAAAACCAAACACTCCCCACCTCACACCCGCTGCCAATCCTCAACAGAAATGCTCACAACAATGAAAACCTCGGACAGGAGGAAGAGCGCCGCCGGGCAGGCAGGCAGGTGTGTTGCTCTGCTGTGGCTTGGGGGACACTTTTTTCAGTGCCATTGTAACTTCGAACAGTCACTAAGCGAACTGTTGTAAGTTGAGGACTACCTGTACTTCATCACTTTTTTCCTTTTTTGTTTTTTTGGGTCATCAAGTTTTTGACATCTTGCTAGGCAACTGGTGGTACTCGGATATTGCCATATCCTAAAAGTGGTACAATGGGTGAAAAGGTTGAAAAGCTCTGTATTAGGTTGTATATCATTTTCTTCTCTCTGTTTTTTCAGTTTATAAGCTAGCCATCTTCCTGGTTTATTTACATTTTCAAAAAAAATCTGTTTTGCTCTTTTTATCTGCTGTGTCACTTTCTGAGTCCAACAGATTTAGTTTATGTTTTATTATTTCCATTTCTCTTTTCAAAGTCCTTTTCTGCGGATTTTTTTCTAGTTCTGATTCTAACCTTCCAAATGTTTCTTTTAATAGTACGTATTGCTGTCTTCTCTGTTTATTTTTCTTTGCATTATATGTTATAGCTATGCCTCTAAAGTATG